>PQWQ01000005.1:1800000-2197500 GCA_002943765.1 Psoroptes ovis
ATTTTTATATTTTGTCTTGAAATTTCAATATCTAATTTGCATAATTAATTATTAATAAATGAATAAATAAATTCAATTCAAATTCAATAAAAATTTGAATTAATTTTTTTTTGCATTCGAAAAGTTTTCAAAATTCTTTTGGGTAATTCCAATCAATTCGATGATTGATGATGTATGATGGTTGAAATATTGAATTAATTAGCTTCAAATGAAACGAAATGAATGATGAAATGATAAATAAAATTTGATTAATTGATTGATTGATCATCTTCATAGATCATTATGAATTTGATTAACCAAAAAAAAAAATTTATGAATTAATGTACAAATTAAACCTAAACTATATACACGCCTAAAGCATTACTTCATAATTATTCATATGCAAACATGCTCATATCATTCATACTGACGGTGAAATATGGTCACATGAAAAGAATATCATGATCATCCTAAAACAAACGAATATCATACCAAAGAGATTTCATAGATTTCACATTCAAATATTAATAAATTCAAATAGATTCATTCAAATATTCAAAAAAATCAAAGATTTAAACATGCAAAGATTCATTTCATCAACATGTCAATGAATTTCAATCGAATCAAATCAAAACAATCTTTTCAAATCAAATTCAAAATTGCATTCAAATTTCATTGAATGAATGCAACCATCATCATATTTATTGATTCTATTTTTAAATTTTTTTTTGAAAAGATTGTCCAGTATCAAATGATTCAAATGTAATTGGCATATATTTGTTTTGTTTATGTGAGTAAATAAAATAATTAATAAACAAAATTACAAATTTGTAAATTTGAAAATTTTCCCCAAGAAAAAATACAAAATGGCAATATGTTTTCGGTCGAATAATATGATGATATAATGATAATGATGGTGATAATACTTACAATTCATAATATATTCATATGAACATTCTCGTATAAATGAATAAATATGATTGAATTTTTTCATAAACATAATTGAATTGCAAATTAATTCAAGTAAAATAATTTTGTTCATTTATCAATCATCTGGTTGTTGTTGTTGTTGATTAGCATTCTTGTGATTTTCATTCATGTTCGATGCTGATGTTGATGTGGCCGGTGTCGATGGCGTCGTCGTCGTCGATATTTCATTATTAATTTCATTAACACCACTATTATCAACATTATTAACTGATGATTGATTATTGTTACTTGATTTCATTGTTGTCGTTGTTGTTGTGTTTGCGCTAGTTGTTGCCGATGATGATGAAGGTGGTAATAAATTATTTGAATGATGTATCAAGGTCGATCCTGATCCACCGCCACCACCACCACTACTGCCACCAATTGTTTTAGTTTCAACTTTAAATGCAAATTGTAAGAAAAATTGCTTCGATTCACGATTCCATAATGTCCAAAATTTACCCTCCATTTTATCAACTTCACGTGATGGTATTTTAAAACCAATCGTTTCATATGGTTCAGCAGCAAACAATAAATATTGCCAATGACGATCTGGTGGTTCAATTTTTTGTTCATATGCAGACATAAAACGATGTCTTGGCGTCACGTTTTCCGATATTTCAGGATAATCAATCTAATGGTGTAATTTTTAAGGAAAATAGTTTCTATTTAAAGTTAAAAGATTCATTCGTTGATTTGATTACATTACCTGAAATAGCAATGATTGTTGTTGATTTTCTTGATCAAATTGTTTCGTTACACGATAACCAGGTCGACCAATTTTAACAAATTTACGTATATCAATTCTTGATTTAGCCAACAATGGTTGTGGTGAATCTTTGGCATCTTTTGCTGCACGTCTTGCTAGGTTTGATTGATGTTTTTTACCTTGTGTATGTGCCAGATATGATCCTTCATTATTGTGTAATGTCAAACATAATTTGCATTCATATGATCCTAAATGATTTTTCATAAAATATGGATCTTTAGCTAAATCAATTGTTTCCAATGCTAACTGCCGCAGACGCTCTCTGCGATCACGATTTGTTTCTGACCATGATGCAACACCACCGCCACCAGTTTTTGCACCTGGACGATGTTGAAAATCCATTTCGGATGGATGACAAGCGAAAATTTGATGGAAAAAGTATCAAAATTAATGAAAATTATCAAAATTAATTCAAAATCTGAGTATACACGAAAAAAAAAAAACAAAAAAACATGTGATTCGCTTCATGAATCCATTCATAAAGGATAGGACAAAAAAAATCGGTTGACGTGTCTTCGGGATGTTTCTGTTTTTTACCAAAAATTAATTAGCAATAATCGGATTATAAAAATCTTTAAAATCTTGAACATAAACAAATAACTCACCAGAATTCAATTGAAATGTAATTCCAAATCATCAGCAAAATTTTATTGAATTATTCATTAAATGATCACCGAAAAAACGAAAACTTTTTTTGTTCCAAAATGATGCCAAATCAATTAATTATTACCACTTCATTATCATCGATAATCTTAATTTCTTTAATTATTTCCTCCTTAATCAATCAAATAAATAGTGAAAATCATAATTTTGAAATGAATGATGAAAAACTTGGTACAGCATTTGAATTTAAAATACATATTGAAGCCGGTCATGAAGATTGTTTTTATCAATATATTGAACAAGGATCATCACTTTATATTGCATTTCAAGTGATTAGAGGTGGTGATAATATGGCCGGTTTTTATGTAAATGGACCACATCGTGAACAAATAATGCCATATCAATGGAAACAACATTCCGAAATTGATGATAATGTTGTACCACAATCAGGTATTTCATAATCAAATCAATAAATTTTAAATTATTTAAATTTTCAACAATCTAAATTTATATTGTAGGATATTATAGCCTATGTATCGATAATAAACCATCACGTTTCCATTCAAAATTAATTAGCTTATATTTAGCATCATTAAAACGTAATGAATGGGAAAAATATGTAAAAGAATTATCTGATGCTGATTTAGTATCGAATAATGCAACACAATTATTGCGTAATGTACAATGGAATATTAATGAAATGCTCAAATATTTAGAACATTCCAAACAACAATATTCATATGATGGTTATTTGGCTGAATCAAATAATCGTTATGTACAAAATTGGTCAATATTACAATGTATTGTAATTATTATTTGTTCATTTGTTCAAGTGATATTCGTTCGAAAATTATTTGAATCACAAGAATTTAATCAACAAAAAGGTAAAAGTCGTGCTTGAAAGAGAGAAATGAAACGTATTATTATTATTATTTTTCAAATATTTGTTAAATAAAAAAAAATATTTTCATTTTTTTTTCTCAAATTCAATTAACAATTTTAATATTTTTTATCTGATTTTCCATCCATTGTAATACATCCATATGTGAATTTAATATTTTAATTATTTGTATCATTGGATCATTCAAATCATTTGATGATGTTTTTGTTTCATTTAATTTTCGTATGAATTCTTTTAGATCACTACCGATTGCATTCAAATCATTATAAATTGTTTCAATCATTGAATATGTATGTTCACGTTCATTATTAATATTATTAATACTACTATTTGAATAATCTAATCGATTCAAATTATTATCATTATCAATTTGTTCTAATAATTGTTCCAATTCATTTTGTTGTGTTATGATAAAATCTAATTGATGATCTAAGCTACGATGTTGTACATTTAATTGTTCAATCGTTTTATTCATATCGATCAATTTTTGTCCATTCGATATCAATAATGAATCCCATGAATTAATTGTATGACTTTGATCGAAAAAATCTGTTTCAAATTGTGTCAATTCATTCATCCATAAATTTATTTGATCTTCTAATTGTCCGAATGTCATTTCTAAAATAAAAATTGATGAAAAATTTAATTAATTGAAGCCAATCGAAAAATTTGGCAATACTAACGTGTTGGCATAGTGGATGTTGCGGTAGATGTTGGAGCGTTTGCTGCTGTCGTTGCTGGAGCATTTTGTGTCGAAGTTATCGATGCGGATGTTGTAGCAGCTGTTGATAATGGTGTAATTACAAATCCAGTTGTTGGTTTTGTTGTTACTGGTGTTGTTGATGTAAGGGTTGTGGTTGTTGTTGATGCAGCTGCTGATGCTGCTGTCGTTGTGGCCAAACCAAATGTATTCGCTGATGCTGTTGTTGTCGTTGAAGCTATACCAAATGATGATTTAGCAGTGTCAGCAGAGGTTGTCAAAGTAGTATTGAATGATCCGAAATTGAAACCAGTGGCTGGAGCTGATGCAGTTGTTGTTGTTGCAACTGTCGATACTGGTTGAATTGTTGTTTGTAATGAGCCAAAATTTATTCCACCACTTGTTGATGATGATGTTGTTGTTGTGGTTGCTGCGACTGTTGTTGATGCTACGGTCGTAGTCGATGGTGTAAATGAAGACAACGAAATTGTCGCAGTTACTGTCGGAATCGTAGTTGATGTTGCTGGCGCACTAGTGGTCACTGTCAATGATCCAAACGATGGTAATTGATTCGATTGCGTGACAGCTGTAGCTAATGGTGTCGATGTGGTACCAAAATTAAATCCAGATGATGCCGTTGTGGTGGCCGTTGACAATGAAAATGCTGAAGCACCTCCAAATGAGATCGGTGTAGATGAAGTAGCGACTGTAGTTGTAACAGCACCAAATAGACCACCACTATTCGAAGTTATCGACTGACCAAAGCCTGTAATTGGAGCAGCGGTCGAAGCTGTTGGAGTGCCAAAACCGAATCCGGTCGCTGGTGTAGCAGCTGTCGAAGATGGCGATGTAAATGATGACGTATTGAAACTGAATCCAGATGTTGTTGCTGTTGTTGTCGAAGTTGATGATGGCAATGAAAACGATGATGCACCAACGCCAGGAAACGAAAATGGTGTTGCTGAAGGTGCAGTTGATGTTGATACTGCACTACCGAAAATCCCACCGCCAAGCGAATGTTGTGCAGCAACGTTTGTTGTTGATGTTGTCGGAGTGCCAAAAGTAGATCCAAAACTAGGCGTTGATGAAAAAATGGACGATTGTTGATTAGCGGTTGTGGTGGCGTTTAAGCTCGATGCAAATGATGAACCAAAATTAGAAAAACCAGTCGTACCACTGGTTGGATTCATGTTCAATTTATTACCAAATAAACCACCAGATAAAAATGAAGTGGAAGATGATGAAGCCGGTGTTGCTGTGTTTGCAAAAGGTGATTGTTGAGTACCACCAAATAATGATGTTGATGATTGTTGCGGTTGTGGTTGTTGGCCAGTTTGTGGTGATAATATTGATGTTTGTGTACTGCCAAATGGTGTCGATCCAAACGATGGAAAAGCAGTGGCCGTTGCTGGTTGTCCAAAAATTGATGTTTGTTGTTGCGGTTGTTGTGGTGATGTGACATTACTACTACCAAAAGTAGTGCTACCGAAAGTATTTGTACCGAAACCTCCTGGAGTTGTCATGATTATTTATTGAAGAAACGAAATGATTTTTTTCAATCAATGATCAATCAAAATTGTGAAATATTTCAAGATATTCAAACATGTGAGCCCTGAACCAGGAGCAAAAAAAAAAGTGACGAACGATTTTTTTTTTGACAAAAATAAAAATCGAAAAAACATTGCGATACTATCGAAAATTGATTTATCGAAAAAATCTATTTTGTTCATCCAGCAACAGATGGCGCAGTTTTTGGAAAATTCAAATTTTTTTTAAAACAAAAAATTCAAAATTCAAATTGTACTGAAAATAACTGGAAGAAAAATTTTGAAGCAAAAAAAAAAAAAAAAAATTAAAATCACTGAATCGGTTAAAAAATAATGAGACAGAGAAATGATTACCACAAGATAGCTCGGGATCCAGACGACTATCGGTGATCCTGCAAATTAGGCAAAAATCAGAATCATCAAAGATTTTTTTGAATTAGTTTAAGGATTGAAGATAAGATAAGAATATAATTTACCAAGATGCGATTCCAGCTATGTATGTTTGACCTTTATATTCGGTGTATGCAATCGCTCCATTACTGATACTGCAGTCCTTTTATCAAAAATGATTGAAAATTTGATCAGAATTCAAATATTTTAAATGATCATCATTATCATCAATGATTGATGAATTGATTGATTGATCATAATAATCTTACATCAAAATCAGATCGACAAGAACAAATTTCTGTTTCGAAAAAAAAAGAATAAAATTCAATGAATTTAATCAAATTTAAAAATTATTAAACAAAACCTCCAACCTCTTTGATTATCAATCCATTTATCTTCGGGCAAATGTTTTTGACAATCTTCATCAACATTGATGATAATTTCTTGTTTATTATATTTCTTAGATTTTTGATCATATGTTAAAAATGACACTTTTTTACCATTCATCGCTGATAGAAATTGAAAGAATGCAAAATAAGGATTATTATTAGTTCAAATGATAAAAGAATAGTCAAGATAATTACATTCCAAAGATGTTTTATTGAATAATTCAATGTTTATATGCTTGAATGAAGAATTAAAAACTCCATCAATCGTTATTGTAGCAAAATTATATGTGAATGCGTCTGGATTCCATCGTGAATTCAAAATAATGTCCGAAATCTTGAATGATTTTAGATTTCGTGGACTGTCGATGATGTAATCTTCGGGATTAATTTCCGATTGATTCGCCGATCTATTCGAAGATTTTGTTGAGAAAAAATTATCGAAATTTCATGCAAAATGAATCAATTGACTCACGAATCAACATCAACGCAATGTGCCGGTATGATTACATTTTTTTGGCTGACAATTGCACCATCACAAGCGTAATATTGTCTTTGCTGCATTGTCACTGGATCTGTTTCAATATATTTCAACGATATTAACCATGATGGTAGTGTTTTTGGGTCTAATGATTCGTTAGGTGAAATCCAACAATCTACATTATGATCATGGTGATGTATTATGATCAATATAATCGATGAAAGTGTAATGATTATCTTCATTTTGATTTTTAATTGAAAACGATTTTCTTGATCCGCAAATCTGATGTAAAATGATGATCACATTTCTCAGATCCAAAAAAATAATTATCATCAGTAAATTTACGATCATTACTTTATGATTCCAAGATAATAATGTACAATTATCAGAACAATAATGATTATAATTACAATTTTATTACCTTTGAAACAGCTTTATGCTTCAAATTTCATTATCAAACAGCTTGATCGATAATATTTTTTCTATTCCCCTAGGAGACCAAAAAAACAAGAATTTATATCTTACAATTATCATTAATTAATCATTATCATTACCGTTGATTGTATTTGATTTGTGATCCTAACAGGTGTCTTATAATTGGAATTTATTTTTCATTTTTGAATTTTCAAAATTTAAACTTTGAATTCACTGGAAAAATAATCCAAATCCATGATCAATCATCGAATCTGATTATCGTTGTCGATCCAATTTTAATCATATTTAGATCATTCAAATTATCATAATCATAATCATTTGATCGAGTAGGTTATTTAGTAGGCGTTGGTGTTCAACGAAAAAGGATTGATAATTGTTCATTCATTCATTCATTAATTTGATATCTTTAATCTCTTTGAGATTATTCAAAACTTAAATTACATGAATCTTGATGAATTTGAATGGAAATCATCATTATCTGTTACCATTATCATCATCAACGACTTCATCATAATCAACGATTTTCAATTCAACGACTTTATAATTAACATTATTCATATTGTCTTAAATTGTTATTTTTAAATCTTGAGTGATTTAACGATAATCATATCCAATACTTATTCAAATAAATCGGGATTAATTTTTCGTCGATCAATTTCCGTACAAAAAACAAAAGCTGGCCAATACTCATTGTTTATGTGTGCTATGCTGGCCAAATGGGGGAAGCGCTGGCCATCAATGAATTCAATGGATTAGAATGGATTCAAAGAAAGTCTAGAAAGTATATTATAAACAATATGTCTGGATATATCAATATTGTGTCTCTCATATTTATTTATGAATAATGGTAAATTACAATAATAGTTTCTTGATGATGATGATGATGATGATGATAATTACGAAATATTCTCATTTTTCTTCAAGGAATTTAGTCGTCAAAGAAAAAATTAAAAATATTGCGAATGTGTTTTGGATTTGATTCGCAAAACATTTCATTTCTGGCCATTGTTTGATTCATTTCATGATTTAAAATAAAAAATATACGAATTTCTCATTCATCAAAACACAAATACCTTCCGGACAAACACCTCTTAAATCATATGTCGCATTTGAATTCGAAATCATTTGAAAGAAGATGATTTAATCATTGCGCAATCATTCATCATCACCGTTCAACAATCATTGTCGATAATTATTCAAATACTCAAATATCATTCATCATTCATATTTCAAAGATGACACATCATAGATCAATCAAACACCATTCAATCATCATCAACAAAAAATTATCATTCAATTATCTAAATTCATGATTTTGAAAATTTCCACTATTTCAATGATAATCAAGTTATGAAATTCAATGAAAAATTTGTGTTATCATCACTGACATCCTATGATATATCCAGTATCATTGATTGACAAGTGTCAAACAGCAATGCAATCATCATTAACCATCTAAATGTTTGTGACAATATTTTCTAAACGGTAAAGTACATTATCATTGTGAAAGATAATCATTTTTCAATCATCACAATCACAGTCTCAATCAAAGTCTTGATCAGTCTTTGATCAAAGTCTGTGCGAATATGATTAAGTGCTTGGCTAGAAATTTTTAATCATTTCATTAATTTTATAATTTTCATTCCTAAATTTACAATCAATTCATCAATCTACGCCATGTTTAATTGCGATAATAATTTTAAAAAAGATTTTCAAATGTTTTCAGTTATGAAAATTGTCACAAATGTTATTACGAATTCACAGGCGTCGTCTGACTGCGATAATAGTGATAATTTTGAATCTGATTGGGAAATGATTGGAAATATCAAATGTAAAATCAAATGGAAAAATTCAGATAACGTTTTCGTCACATTTTCTGAAGAAATCTGAAGATATTTGATGACGAATTCAATTCAAATCAATGAATCACAATAGCAATTCCGTAAAACGCAATCGATGATATTATGCAATGATTCAATCATTCGTTGATATCATGAATTGAAATGTCTTAAATTGTGATAATGTTTTGAATTATCAAAATGTTTTGAATGCTTCTTTGAATGTAAATATTCTCAACTAACTCCGATTCAACCATGTCCAAGTCTATGATCAATTGCGTGTTCAATTGATTTTGACTTACGACTTGTAAATTTCATTTAAGATTCATTAAAATGGCAAGAAATAATAATAACTCATTGACATTATTAAATGATCATTGATCTATGAATTATGTAATTATTAAGTTGAAGATTAACAAAGTTATTGAATTTTTCTATGAAATTTTGGCCATTCATTTTTGTTTTTTGTAAATAAATAGATTTAATTACATTTAGTTATTTATCATTGATAGTCAATGGTCATCGTCTTGCAATTATTATTATCTGTACATGGACATATCAAAATGTATAATCTACAACTTGTATATTAGACAGAATGACCTGTTTTTTATCTTTCATTTTTTTTTCAATTTTCTTCTTGAAAGATCAAATGACTGATTAAAAGTAATGATAATAATAATAATAATCTGTATCACATATTTTCAATTTTTCGTTTTTCAATTAGATGAAGCAAATGATTTCAATGATTTCAGTGCTTTGAATCAATTCAAAAAAAATTCCTCTAAATATTTTCAATGAAATTTCATTGAAACATGATTGCGAATACGAATTAGGACGAATGCAAAGTGTTCCGAAAGGGTTCAAAGGTTCAATTTATCACCAAAATTATTCATCAATTTCAATTATTATTCGATTAGGAGGCAAAGGGTTAGATTCAATAAGCACAGTTATACGTTTTGGCTAAACACTTTATTAAGCTTTGGCTCATTCAATAGAAAATGTTTTGCATAATTCTATGCGTGTTTTTTTATATTAAATCGCATGAATAATCATCATTATAAACATTATTCAATTGAATTGAATTGAATTAAATTATCAATGGACAAATACAACAAACAAAATAAGAAATAATCACAATTTCTCTCAAATATAGAAATACATAGGCACGCACAGTCCCTTTTTACTTGATCGTTTGAAAGCGGTCATGAATTTTCTTAGGAAAATTTCAAAATCTTTCATTGAATGAAATAATATCACACAGAGACACCTAGTTGAATTGACATTATCTCATTTCATTTTCGTTTTTGAACCGGTAAACGGGTTAAACATGTATTTGTTTGTCCCTTTTTTTTCTTCTTCCAAATCAAATTTGAAATTGAAATAATAATTTAATAATGATAATAACATTGAAAATGATGAATTGATTTTTAAAATGGATGAATCTCCATTATTTGGCCAGCAGATTTTATTTGTATGGGATTTTAAACAATTTTAAAATGACGACAATTAAATCCACAAAACATCGTGTAGTCGTTGTTGCTGTTGTTGTCTGTGGTCGTCTTAAGTTCAATCGCACACACACACACACACACAAATATCCAAATAAAGTATCCGAATGAAAAAACATGGAAAAATACCATAATAATGATAATTCGAAGACTTCGCTGAGGACATCTTCGGAGACTTTATCAAAGACTTGTTGGGAAAATTTCAAAATGGTCAATTTTAACGTATAAACCACTTTCAATCAATATTGCCTTTTGATTTCTTCGGTCCAAACAAAACACAAACACATTTCGAAAAAATAGTGAACTTTATTCGTTGACGATCAAACAAGCAATGAATAAAAAAATGGTAAAAAATAACTAGCAAAAAAAGGGAAAAATGATAAGAAAAAAAATGCTTTTAAAAACACGTTTTGTCAACCCTTTGCTCAGCAATGTACACATGGTTGACCTAAACTGGTTTCGAGGACGACGATAAACAATATTGCAACTTATTGGTTTGCCCTCAAAACCACGTGGAATTTTCCAGTCTTTCTTCTTCTTAGGTTACGTCAAATGATGAAACTTTATGCTCGGTCTCATTACACTCCCGGCCCAAATAGATGAGACCGTTTACTGGTCGAATCAATATTAATTCCATTTTAATTTCGCGTGTAATTCCGTCGGATGATTTCTTGATATCAATTACTTTGGCGATGGGCCATTCATTTCGCTTTTTCATTAATTCAGGTATTAGGATGGAGTCTCCGACTTTGATTTCGGTTATTTTCGATGGATCTTTACGTCTTAATTCATTTAAATATTGCGATTCCCATAGTCGCTTGAATCGTTCTCTTTTCTCGATCAATTGTTTTGGCCATGATTCGTTGGTGTCGTTGAATGATTCAATTATCGATGCGTTAGATTTTCTACCGTACGCGATTTCAAATGGGGTGATCCATTTATTATCGTCTAAAATTAATGGTCGATCGTTTATTGAAGCTTCTATTTGAAGGAAGACAGATCGAGCTTCTTCTATTGACTTAAATGATTTGTCGAATGTTGACAAACATCGCTTAACGATACCTATCATTCGCTCTGCGCAACCGTTTTTCCAAGGTGCGTACGGAGAGCAAAATTCCCATTGGATCGGTTCTTTTACAGATTTTTGCACTGTGACTAAGTTTTCGAACAATAACTTCAAATCTTTGGAGCATTTTTTGAAACTGGTGCCATTGTCGCTGAGAATGTACGATGGAGTGCCAACTCTAGCGAACAAATTATTTAGTGCAATTTTTGTTGACGATGCGCTTAATGATTTAATAATCTCGATGATAACCATTCTCGATATTAAGCAGGTTGATAAAAGGCCATATATTTTAGAACCATTTTTTAGATAGATTGGACCAAAAAAGTCTAGTGCAATGTTGTTGAAAGGAGGCACATTAAAATTGGTGCGTACCTCCGGAATCGGTCCAAGTGGTTGTCTAATCGCTGGTGCCCTTAATTTGGCACAGGTTCTGCATTTGCTTATAAACTTCCTGACCAAACGATCCAGATTAACAATATGATAAATTGATTTGATGTGTGCACTCGTTGTTTTAATACCTCCGTGGAAACACTTTTCATGATAATAAGCAATCAGTGCGTCCACCAAATTACTCGTATTCGGTATAAATACAGGTGAAAACTGAGGATCTCTGGTTCTACACCTCAAAACGCCATCAATATTGTCCATGTTCAAAGCTGTACTATTTGGATCGAATTCGAATTGTGCAAATTGATGAATCAATTTCCATTTATCAATAGATGATATATCTTTCTCTGTAATTTTATCGATGAAATCAAACATTTCTTGTATTGTAGATAATTTCTTGAATTCGTTGATGTGGTCAGCGTATTCGAATCTGTCAGCAGTAATGGCTGAAACTTTATAAACTTCAATGGCCTTCGTATTATCATCATTAATCGCGAATGTATCAAATTTTGGTTTAAATTTTCTTATAAATTGTTTAGTAGATACGATACGGCTGAAGAGATCGGCCGGATTGCTTTGGCCAGTAATATGACGGATTGAAATATTATGTTGATTGACAGATTTCATAATTTTAAGCAATAATGTTGCAATACTTCTTTTTTGTGCATTTGGTGTCACTTTTAAACGGTCAATGTTTGCGTGAGAATCGGTGTAAACAACTAACGGTAACCCAAAAAGTTCTTTGATCTTAACTAATTTCTTAATAAGTTCGTGTAATGACAATAATTCTAATCGAACGATCGACAATGTTTCTTTACGTGGTGATAATTTAGATTTTCCATAAATGAAATTGAATTGATCTTCATTCTTTTGATAAATAACATAACCGTAAGCATTCATTGAGGCGTCAGCAAAACCGTGAATTTCTCCATTTGTTGTTATACGACGATCAACGTTTATATCGAATAATGAATCAGTGTTGAGGATATGCTTGTTGACTTTATTGGTGACATCTTCGGGCAATTCTTCATCCCAATTATATTCAATTATATCTCGAAATTCGTTTCGTAGGAATAGTTTCCAAGGATCAAGAATTCCATATGGGTCGAATATTCTGCCAATAACGGAAAGTAAGTCTCTTTTTGTTTTAATCGTTGGCAATTCAATTCGATTGATATAGATTTTATCTTGCCTTTTGTTCCAAACAACTCCTAAAACTCTTGTCGTCTCTGTTGAATTTTCATCAAATTTATTCTGTATGTGATTACTGTTTGAATGGATCTTCTGCAGTTTGAATCCTGCGTTGTTGAAATGATCATTTGCTTTTTCAATATCATTTTTAAGAGCATTTTCATTGTCATTAGCTAGGATGATGTCATCCATGTAAATTGATGTTGACATTCGCTGCAGATTGTTGTCTGTGAGTAATTTTTTGGTCACAGCCATCAATATTGCTGGAGACGAGATTAAGCCAAATGGCAAGACTTTTAACTGGTATATTCTTATTTTATTATCTCCATCGATCCATAGGTAGCGAATGTATTTTTGATCTTCTTGGTGTATCATAATTTGCAAAAAAGCTTTTGATAAATCTGCTATAATTGCAAATTTGCCAAATCGAAATTTCATTAAATGGTCGAATATTTCAAGACTGCTTGAATCGCCTTTCCAAAGAGTGTCGTTTAATGATTGATGACCAAAGGATGCATTGAATACGACACGTATTGGAGTCGTTGCCGAATCGCGATACACTGGATGGTGAGGCAGAAAGTATCCATCTCGATCCATCACTTCTATTGCTTGATCGTTGTCATAATATTGCATTAATTGTTGTTGGTAAACTTCTTTCATATTATTCTTTTCTAAAACATTAATTAATCTTCTCAAATTCGATAAAGCTGCTTCGAAATTGTTCTTAGGTCTAATATCGCTGAGGAATGGTAATCGCGCTTCATATCTGCCACTTTCAGTCTTTTTGATGATCAAATCGTCGTTATCTGAACCAAAATCATTCGTTTCATCTAGTATGTCATTCATGTTGTCAATCATTATTTTGTCTAAATTATCATCATTATTCTTAATACTATATAATAACTTATTGCAATAATTTTTTGGTTTGAATCGAACGGTACCAAACATCGTTACCTTTTCAAGTCTATTCACGTCATCATTATATAATTTGTGCAAATTATCCGTACCGATAATTATTTGATTGTCGTCGTTCAATCGAGCCACTCTCAGTTCGACAATCGTTGTTACTTTGCCGTCGGTTATTTCTAAAGATGTTTTCTTATTACTGCAGGCATTGTCACCAAATGGAGTAAATGCATATGTGTTACTTGTTGGTTTGACACTATCTTGTAATATCAATTCTTCACTAATAAATGAGATATCGGATCCTTCATCAAGTAACATTTCACAATACTTATCCTTACAGGTGCCGAAAATTGTAGGTCGTGTTTCATTTTGACCTAATTTGGTTATTTTAAACACGTTGATTGATCTGTATTCTTTAGTTGATGTATTTGTATTCGGCTGTTCTAAATCTTCATCATCATAATCAATATAATCTAGTTCGTCTGTGATATTAGCTATTGATACTTTTTCACAATTGAAATTGTCATTCAAACTGATGGCCGAAATTTTTGCAGAATTTATATCAGTATTTCGCAGATCGTTTAATAATTCTCTAGCTTTAGCCAATTCTGAATCATGATTCATATCTTGATTTCTCGTTTCATTCGTTGTTATGGATGATACTTTGGCTGCATTGCTAAATCTGACGAAATCATGTAATTCGGTAGCATGATGCTTCTTGCAAATGTTGCACGTGAATTTTTGCTTGCAGTCTCTAGCTTGATGATTCTTTCTCAAGCATTTGAAACATAAATTCTTGTTTTTAATTGTTGATGATAGCAAGGCGTTGTCATAATTTTTTACGCAGTCAAATTGTCTGGGATGGGAACTATTACACAGGTCACAAATTTTAGTTGAGATAAATGACACTTTTGGATGCTGGATCCTTGGGCCTTTAATTTCGGTATTTCTATTAAATTTAGTCAATATATTACTGTGAATGATGTTCGCTGTTTTTTGGTACATTTTGCGTATATGATTAGCCACTTGTGAAATGTTTTCACATTCTCCAATTATGTTGCGCATTTCTTGATAGTATAATTTCATCGCTATAGCTTCCATCAATTGAGATACGCCATTATAATTCATATTTTTCAATGTTAAATCGATATTTTCGACTACATCTAGTAGTTTTTTCAAATTTTGCAGGTCGTTTTCGTTTCTAACATGATCTAATTTATTGATCGATGCTTTAAGTTCTAGAATTACTTTCTCTGATCGATTATAGCTGTTGTTGAGATTGTACCAGATTTCGTATGGCGAACAGTTGTTGCCAATCCATATGTTCACTTGTCTATTAGGTTCGCCAACTGTGGATTTCTGAATCAATAGTTTCTTTTGATGATCTGGTATTGTGCTGCTGTTGATGACCATTGCTTCCATTGTGGTACGATATGATGGCCAGTTGTTGTAACTACCATTAAATTGGGGCAGATTTTGGTTGATGTTCATCAATTCAATGCTTTCAGCCAATTTTTGAAAGGCATTCATATTTCTGTCCTGGATATTCAGGGATTGTAGTGGCATTTCTTGCTGTTGTAGCTGAATCGGTTGTTGTGGCGTTGATTGCTGTTGAGCTTCACTAGTTGGTTGTCTTTCGTTTTCTGTTCCATTTGTGAAATCGTTTGAGCTGCTATGGCGGTCGTTGTCATCGATTATATCTGTATGGCTGATGATAGTTGCTTCGATTTGATTTTCAAATTTTGTTAAATAATTGTCAATCATATTGGTATATTTTTCCATTTTCTCTGCAAATTCTGCTGGCACTTCAATTTCTTCTTCTTCGCAAGTAGCAACCAGATGCTCTATTACTTGATCGTGCAGCGTGTCTAATTCGACTCTCAATTCCAGTGCTCTGTCACGACTGAAGTTTCTTTTATTAGCCAGGGATATCTGAGTTCGACATTGTCTTAGTTTATTTTTCAAATCTGTTGGCAATTCCATTGTTATTGAACGATTGCTGATTTTTTCTATTATTTTCTAAACTTTACTTTATTCAATCGAATCAATAATTTAATTTTTTACCAATATTCTTAATCTTAACTTTGACGATGCGAATAATCTCAATATTTAATACTTGATGCCAATAAAAGCTTGATACCAAATTCTTTCTTGATCAAAGCACTATTTCTTTAAAATTTTATCTCGCTGCCGATAATTTTTTCTTAATCGTCGATACGTACCAGTTTACTTTAATCTAATAACTTTTTTCGAACTTCTGCCAACCGATGCGGACCTTTTACCGTGGACAAATTAATCGTTGATTAATTAAATCAATTTTAATGTGTGTTGGGAAAATTTCAAAATGGTCAATTTTAACGTATAAACCACTTTCAATCAATATTGCCTTTTGATTTCTTCGGTCCAAACAAAACACAAACACATTTCGAAAAAATAGTGAACTTTATTCGTTGACGATCAAACAAGCAATGAATAAAAAAATGGTAAAAAATAACTAGCAAAAAAAGGGAAAAATGATAAGAAAAAAAATGCTTTTAAAAACACGTTTTGTCAACCCTTTGCTCAGCAATGTACACATGGTTGACCTAAACTGGTTTCGAGGACGACGATAAACAATATTGCAACTTATTGGTTTGCCCTCAAAACCACGTGGAATTTTCCAGTCTTTCTTCTTCTTAGGTTACGTCAAATGATGAAACTTTATGCTCGGTCTCATTACAAAGACTTGTGACAATTTCAAACGTAGAGATTCATTCCGAAGACTTTTGAAAATTTTTTCTTAAAATTTCTGTACGAATCACTGAAAAATTTGAAAATTTGCATTGAAAAATCCATTGAAATTCATGATGAAAACACAATGATGATGAATGATGATTATGTATGATAATAATGTAACAGAAAAATATTGTGTCAAATTGTTATTTAATTCATCATTTCCATATGTATTTATTATTTTTCAAATAGAAAACAAAAATTATTGAATTACATAATCGTTTTTGAAAACATATTTCTATATTTATTTTATTCATACCATTACAAATATCATATTGAAAATGAACAATCAATAACGATATTTTCATTGTCGACAATCATCATCATTATTATTATTTTTTTGATGATATTTTTGATTGAATGATATTATTGTTCATGCTATAAAAGATTAGTACATTTAGTATTGTTGATTGAATGAAATTGATGTTTTTTTTTGAGAATATTTAGGATATTTTTGATGAAGATATCGTTTAATATATATATCTTCAAATATTTTAAATAAATCTCCTAATATATTAAATATATAGCCTTGAATATCATTCCAATCATTCATATTTCGAGTAATTTGAAAAATGAAAAATATTTAAATTTTTCGATGTTTTCGCAGTAATAATAATTGTTTTCAAAAATAGAAAATGATCAATTTGTTATGTCATTTGTTTTGTTTTGTCATTTGTCTATTTTTGAATGTTTTGTTCCAAACAAAATGGAACATTTTCAATGAAACAAATAAATAATAATAACAATTTGAAACAAATTACAATGATGATTTGATGGACAAACAGGGGAAATAAATGAATGTGTATGTAAATGAATTGTAAATTTCAATTGTTTTTTTTTTCCAAATATTCGTTTCAATTATTTGTTTGTATTTTTCATTATTTATTCAATATGACCATGCAAAACAAATGTTGAAACAATATCATTAACAAGAGACGAAGAAAGAAAAAGATTTACTCATCAATCGATTATGGCAACATTTGAACATGATGATGATTAGTTAATTTTCGATCATCATTTTTGAATTTAAATTTTCTTTGTATATTTGCATATATATTGGTATATTTGTGGCCATTTGATAATGTTGATGAAATTTGATTTATGCTTGATCAATCTATCCGATCAAATCCATTGATCCATTGATTATTTGATTCATTCATTCGATTGATTCTTTTTTTCAATGCTAATTGATGTGTTTCATTGATAATTCATCATATGTCTTTCAACGTGCTATGTTATCGAAGAGATTTCTAGAAATTTCATAAGAAAAAAAATCATTGACAAAAATACGAATAAATTACATAATCAAATAATTTGTTCATCATAATTGAATGAATGAAATCGGAAAAATTCCAATTGAATTTCGCATCATGAAACATTTGCAAATCATGGCCATCAATGAATGTAGCATTCATTCATATTTTAATATTTTAAATAAATATGTGACTCGATGCCTACAAATGAATAAATAAATATGATGCTAAATGATGAAATGATGCTTGCAAATCATTCAAATTAATGATTATTGAATGAATTATAATAATTTTCTAATATTTCTTCAAATAAACAAGTTGATTGGCTACAAATAATTGTAATAATATTAACATTAATAATACAATTTTCAATGTTAATTTGTAAACGAATTGAACAAATTATTGTTTCAAGTATTGTTTCATTAATAAATCTATTCATAAATTTGAATTTCTTGCTGAGAAATTCATTTTGGATCTTTGGATTATCCGCTTTGTTTTGATTCAAATTCAAAATGAAAATTTCATTATCAAACACCGTTATTCAAGTTTAATACCACAACAACAATCACCGTTTACACACACACACACACACACACATCAAGTATTTGAATCAATCCATGTGAATGAATGAATAAATGAATGAATGAAATGTGAAAAAAAATGAACCGTGAATATATTTGATTGACACGAAATAAACATCAGCGTATAAATAACTAAATATACGTATCAAATGTATACACGCACATTTATCTCTTATATATGCGTGTATCGAATAGATCATTTGCACGTGTTTTTTTTTTATTCCTCGTAGACATAAATACATGTTAATCATGAATAAATTTATTATTATTACTATACCATTATTACATTGAATAATGTTTATTATATCATTTATCGACTCTATTTTTTTTCTGAAGAAATTATTTGAAAACAAAAAAACAAAAAATACATGGTCAAGATCATGAAAAGTCGAAGGGGAAAAATCAAAACAATAATAATAATAATAATTGTAATAATGAACTTATTGAAGACCATTTTCATTTCATTCATTGGCAAAATTGGCAAAAGATATCGAAATGAATTACAATATTGAAAATCTTTACAGTGAATATGATATGAATTGCAATAATATTTTCGTGTTTATGATTGAAATATATTCGTGTTAATAATTTTTGTTCATTTTTTCAAAATTTTCCATTTTCAAAATTCAAATCAATTGACCAATCAATGTTCATCATCATCATCATCATCATCATTTGCACGAAATTGGAAAAAATAATAAGTAATTATTTCGATTGATGCTCTTTGAATTTGAAGAAATCTTTGGATTTCAAGAAATCTCAAGATTTGAAATTGAAAATCTCTTCATTTGAAGCATTTTGGAACCTCGAAACTACGAAACTCTGAGTCTTAGAAGCTCTAAGGCTTTGAAGCTTTGGAGCTTCGTTAGTTCGTAACTTTGAATTATCATCAACAGCAACAGCAACAGTGTCGATGATGAAGAAATGAAAAACATTGAACTACTTTCATCATTATATATGTGTTTGCCAATCAATAGCCATAATAATAATAATGATTATGATTACGATGATGATAATCGTAATCGTAATCAAACGAAAATAAGATCGTAATCATTAAACGCAAAATGTATTTCGCTTCTTTGCTGTATTAGTTCTATATTAGTTTTTGAATAATCTTAATAAATACATTGAACTGTATAAATGCCATATATTCAAACATATTCATACTCATATATGATAATGTTATAATATTGTTTTATTGATTATTACTGTTTATCGACATTTTGATCCAATTTTCGATGAAATTTTGAAATTTTCAATTCAAAATTTTAAATTTCATGAATTTTTTCAAATTTTGAGCTTCAAATCGTCCGATAAAACGATACAATAAAGGTGTACTTATTGTATACATTACAAGTGGATTCATAGATTGATATCGGTGTCAATCGATTTATATTCGTTTACCGTTATCAAATGAGTGAATATTTATTGAAATTGTCATTAATTCATGTCCATTTCATTTCTGTTTTTTTAAATTTTATTTCGCAGATAATTTACGTGTTATTTATTCATTTATTTATTCAAAGCTTAAGAAATAAATATTTGAAATTAATTAATTTAATATTTTTCCAAAATTTATTCATTTTTTATTTTATTTCTCAAATTTGACCATCTCTCTCTCTATCTCTTAATTTCAACTTCAAATTCAAAATGATGATAATCAACATTTAAATATGATATGAATATATGAAAGCGTTCATGAACATCATATGAACACATACATCTCTGTGTATATCTGTGCATCTCTGTTTATGTAAAGTTGTCCGAAAAGTTCTTGACGATTTTCAGTGAATTTCTCATAGGTTTTGCCGCTAATTCAAAGCTGGAACTTTTCGGACAGTCCAAAGATTCTTTCACGTAGACACACAGGTACAAAAGCGAAATGAGTAATATCAAATGCAAATAAACACACATAAGCAAAAACATTTGACACATAGATTCAAGCGAACATAGATTCACATTTACGTGAAGCACGCGTTTTTGTGCGTGTTTTTCATTTTTATATTTTATTTTCATTTTCCATGGAAAAAAATATTAAATTTCTGTTTTTTTTCTTCTTCTTGTTCTTCGAACTTATAAAAATTATTCAACAACCACTTGTTGATACTTGTTCGTATATTTTCGTATTTTTGCATTCGTATTTAGCCAATTTCAAATGAAACAAATTTCATTTGAAATTTTATTTTATTTTTTTTTTGATAATTTCTTCTTCTTCTTCTTCTTCATCATCATCAAATACAACAAAAACTATGACCATCAACATTATTTGAAATGGATTAATGTTTGAATGTTTGCATTCAAGTATTACCATTGATTATTTCATAAATTCAAATACAAACATTCAAGCACAAATATTTCAAATCTCTTCATTTATTTTTTGATTTTTGAAAAAAATTTTCATTTTTTGAATGTTGTTTTCAATTTGAAATGAAATTGAAATTATTAAACTCTTGTAAATGAAAATTTATCATCATACGACCGCCACAATTTAAAACAAAAAAAAAAAAAAAACAGAAATTGAATCAATTTTCGTAATATTTTTCAATTTGATTCAATTTGATCAGAGTTGAATTGCAAAATATTTGAAATTTTTTTTTTATATTTCACATATTTTAGAAAAAATTGACAAATAACTTGTCATATTTAACATTAAACAACAGCAGTAACCGCCACGACAACAACAACAACGATAGTATTAATGATAATATCTGTGCATATCGAAAAAATATGTGTAGCATCATTTCAAAGATGTCCATCATTAACAAAATTTCATGATTGAAAATACATTTTTTGTGTTTTTAAAAATTGTCATCGAAAATCTTCAAATTGAAATCTGTAAAAATTGTCAGATATCAACGGGTTGAATTCATTTTTGTGCAGTCCGTCCAGTGATCAATGTCCACAGTGTACAGTTCGCCGTGTCCAGGCTACAGTGTCTCCAGTGGCCAGTTAACGGTGTAGTCATTTACCATCAACGATCTGATTTGCTTCGAGGCTTTTGTTTTGTTTTTTTAAAAAATTTTTGAAATTTCCTCAACTTAATAATCCGTTATGTACTGAAATGTTCAAATGTGTCCATTCATCAATTTCGGCAGTGTGAAATGATTTAATTTTTTATTCAATTTATCTTTCGAAGAAATACGCGTTATTTTTCAAAACATTCAATAATTTCCAATTTTCAATTTTCAACTCAACAAATAAATAAACAAACAAAATCAACAACAATGATATCATCATCATTATCATCGATAGGCATAAGGCCTAGACCCTTTAGCCATCATCATCGTATTTCAACCATTTTATTGTGTATTTATTTACAGGTAAATATGTTTTTGATTTTTTTCTTTTTTTGGATTATTTTTCCTTTATTTCGCTTTGAAAATCAAATTGAAATCTAATTTTAAATCGATTCAATGAAATTTCATTGAAAATTTTCTCATTCATTATTCGATTATCATCGATGCATTGTATCGATATGATTGCCATTGTCATTTTTGAACAATGGAAACCATTGAAAAAAAAACATCGATATTTTGTGTATGAACAAAATATAAATAAACACTGGTGTGTTCACAGGCAATTGTAGTGATAAAATGTTCAACATATGGTCAAAGAATATCACCATTATCATCATATAAATCCTCATCAACGACACCAATACAGGCAGCAATCAATACACATCATGTAATTAATCATATTGATGTTGAAACACCAAAAGAACAATATCAACCAAATTTAATCGAAGTTAAAAGTACAATACCAATGTTTCATATTAATTTTAAATCATCATCATCAAAAGTAAATGTATTCCACGAGCATCATTCAGCGATGGCCAATAAAGAACCGATCGAATCATTTTCACAAGATGAACCACATATATTAAGACATCAAGTAGTGAAACCGATCGTACAACAAATACATGAAATAATAACACCCGTTCGAAAAATTGTACAAGAAATAAATCCAGTACAAGAAACAATTGAAACAATTATTGCTAGATCATCAACATCACCATCATCATCTTCTTCTTCTTCATCATCATTATTATCACCAATAGCACCGATTGCACAACCGCCAACAATAACATCTACATCATCATCATTACAATCAAAATTACCAAATATTGATGAAATGGATTTAAAATTACAAAAAGCATTTATTGGTGATTTAAATCAATATTTATCGACCGCTACGAAACGACCAGATTTATTAATACGTAATGAAAATGAAATATTAGATAATCATTTATATAATGGTGCAAATGAATATGATTTAAAATATCCATCTTTAAATACAGATAATGGTGGTAATAATAATTTATTATCAAAATCATCAACATCAATGCTGCTATCACCATCATCATATGATTTACGTTTATATCGAGATTAAATCAAATCAAAATCTGTTGCTTTATATCTTCAAATGCTTTATATTATTCGAATCCAAATGGCTTTGTTTTTGACCATGTCATGGCCAACATTTTCATTCTATTACAGTTGTTGCTGTTGTTGTTGTCCAAGACCTTTGAAGTGAGATTTATAATTCAGATTTTTTTTTCTTTATTCATTAATAATAATTCAAAATAAATGAATCAATTTTTTTGTTTTGTTTTAAATTGGAATAATTATAATTATTTTGTAATTTAATCAAGTTTAATCATTATTATTATTATTATGATTATTTTTTGTTTATTTCATTACTTTCAAAATCATTGACCATTAAATAAACGTGATCAAATTGACTTTAACTTGAAAGAAATTAATCAATTATCATAAAATTAATTTATTTTAGATCAAAAAAAATGAAAATTAGTCTAAACCTTAATTTGAGTTCTTGATTGCCGCTGACGTACCGATACGTTTAATTAAAGTTTGATTCATATAAAGTCTGATTTTGTTCATAACCGTCTTTGCTCTTAGGATGCATTAGAAAAATTAGCGGCTCTGGCCGGTAGAATCTGTGAAAATTTTTGCCTAAAACAAGAAACTCTCCCCCTTTAAAAACATGGAAAATGTGTCAAATTATAATTCATTCATACATTCATTCATTTGATCATTCATTATCATCATCATGGTGATATTAATAATAATAATAATAATTTAACCATTACCACCACCATCGTGAACATAATGACATGGTGGTGGTGGTCATCAGCATCGTCACATAAAATGTGGTGATGTCGGTGATGTTGTTTTGTTGTGTTTGTACCGACAAAAAGTTGTATTTGTATGTATGCTATAATTAAATAAATATGATGATGATGATGATGATGAGTATAATAATAATGGTAATATTAATTATGATAATGTCCATCTCAGATAATCATAGATTTTGTGGAAAAACTTCGGATGAACTTTTACTTAATTATCATTCATTTCTATTGAATTATCTTTCACATAATCACAAAAAGACTTTGAAAACTCATAATCCTTGAACATTAATGATTATCATCAGCATCGTAGATAATCAATGATCATGATTATAATCCTTTTCGGTCTCAGATGGTAATTAATTTAAATTAATTACGATGACCAATGAACCATCGAACAATTAAACAATTGATCATCACAATTCTCATTGACTGTGAAAGCTAATAATAGTTCAATGAATTTCAGCGAATCAAATTAAATTAAATCGAATTAAATTTGATCCGGATCGAATCAATAAAATTTGATTCGGATTCAAATTTCAAATCGATTCACACATAAATTGTTTCGATTTGTCTTCAGAAAAATCTTGAAATAATTTGACAATTTTTGATGGTAAAATGAATAAATTTGCATAAAATTCAAATATTTCAAAATCAAAAAATTAAATCAATCCAAATTCAAATTGAAAATCATGATTTGATTTTAAACGAAATGATTTGATATGACACATACTCGTATGCGATATGATACAAGGTGGATTCAAATTCGATTTGATTCAAAGAGAATCCAGTTTTTTGTTGATTTGTTTTTGAATCTTGAATTTCACTTTTCAATCAATGAACAAAGAGAGACATTTGAATATTTGAAATTGAAAAAGAGCTTTACCACATCAGGAAGTCTGATTCAATCTAACAAATGCCAATCATATCGATGTTCTTCTCGGCGTTCCAAGAGATATTTTCAAAGAGAAAATTGGTCAAAATTATCGCTCAATCGATGTATCCACTGGTCATCACAGTAGGCCTTGTTCAAAAATTTTTCTCTCTTACACGAACAAAGCTACTTACATTGAGCAAGACGTTACAGAGAAGATCCTCAAAAAGACAAGAAGATGCACTAGAAAGAGACATCTTGGTACGTGTGCTCCAAACGAAAGAGTCTCTCATAAGTCCGGAACCAAATTGATGATAAAAGTAATAAATAACCAAAATAAATTAATACGGAAGCAAATGATGAAGAAGGAAAGAAAAAAATTGATGAATGGATGCATAGATTGATGTTCCAAGAAGTCGGAACCCGAAAAAATGTATTTACAACAAATTTGATCGGATTTCTTTTGAATTTTCGTTGATGTCAAGTCTTCGGAAGCCATTGATGTGATCATTGGTTCATAATTTTCCAAATTCTCAATGCTTTGTGATTGATTCTTGATTAAAATTGCCTTCTGAATTGCTCAAAGTTCCTCGTATTCTTTCAAATGGATAAACTACTGGTATCATGTAATGAAAGCAATGAAGAAATTATGGCCAAAATTAAAGGTTTGTACCATTCGATTAATCTGTAATTTAGATTTTATTTCAGATTTCAAAACAAAGGTACAATACCTGAATGGTTAAATATTGAAATGATACGTTTAGGACCGGGTAAATGGGATTTAGATAATGAATTTGTATTGAATCATTGGTTGGACGGTTGTGCAATGTTGTGTAAATTTACCATCACCAATGGACAAGTGAAATTTTGTTCAAAATTTTTACAATCAGATGCTTATAAGAAGATGGTTAGTTATTTAATTATCGTTATTTTAATTGAAATTAATTATAATTCAAATTAGATGAAAATTAAACGTCCAATTTATACTGAATTCGGTACACGTTCATTTTCGGATCCATGTAAAAATCTATTCAATCGATTATTGTCGAAAATAATACCATCTGATTTGACTGATAATGGTTGTATCAATATCTATAAATTATCAAATGAATATTATGCATCAACAGAAACATGTAATATATGGCAAATATGTCCACAAACATTAAATGTTAAGAAAAAGGTATTTTTGAAAGGAAAAAAAACTTTGATCTAATTCGAGTAAAATAACAATTGAAAAATTTGACATAATTATTTAATGATTATCATTGAAATATGTACAATGTTTTCACCATTGTCCTCATGTTGACAATTGTCATTTTTCAATGTCTTTTTAGTACATTAGAACCTCTTTTTTTATCTTCCCATTATCCCATTCACGATCTTCTTTTAAATTCAATTGTAAATCTATTTTTACATTTAAATTCACAAAAGATATAAAGAATTAATTTTGAAATTAAAAATTTCAACAAAAAAAAATTTAATTTCAGATTAATTTAGATAAAATTATTGGCATAAATTTAGCTTGTTCACATGTACAATATTTAAGCGATGAAAATTATGCATATAATTTTAGTACAAGTTTTACGACTGGTATGAAATATCATTTAATCAAAATACCATTGTTACGACATCATCATCATCATCATCATCATCATCATGATAATAATAATAACAAGTCAACAATGGCAACAATGAATGATGGAAATAATGATGTCATTGATGATGATGATGATAATCTCGATAATAATAATTATGTGAAAAATCATTGTTATCATCATCATGGACATCAACATCAGCATCGACATCAACATCAACATCAACATCAACATCAACATCAACATCAACATCAACATCAGCATCATCATAATCTTAACGATCATAATAATAATATTCATAATTCAAATGATAATGGCAAGTGTTTTTATCATTTTCAATTATGAAATATTTAAATTAATTTATTTCTTGATTTTCAGATAAGAAATGCTTGTTAGAATATTCGACCATATTGACAACAATTAATTCAAGATGGAAAACTTGCGTAGCTTATTATCATAGTTTTGGTATAACGAAAAACTACCTGATATTCATTGAATTACCGTTAACAGTTAATGGTTTTAAACTGGCAACATGTACACCAAAATGTAAACCATTAAAAGATTGTTTTGAATGGTATGAACATGAATTGGTCAAGTTCTTCATTATTTCAAAATTAAATGGAAAAATATTGTGGAAATTTTATTCGAAATCATTTTTCTATTTTCATATAATCAATGCATATGAAGATTATAACGATGATTGTGGTGGTGATTATATTTATCTTGATTTAATGTCATATGATAATGCAAATATTTTAAATAAATGGGATCTAAAACAAATGCGTCAAAATATTTATGATAGTAATAGTCAAGCACGTGCAACACGTTTTATAATGCCAATTAATCGGGAAATTGATAGAAAAAATGTATGTTCACACGGCAATAATCCTAAAAATTAATTAACTAATTAAATTGTGAAATTTAAATTATGTTTAATTACAATAATTGTTTTTTTCCTGTTCACAGATGGCCATTGGTGAAAATCTTGTCAAAATCCCAAACACAAAAGCCACAGCAATCCTGATGGATGATGATTTAATTATGTTAACAGGTGAACATTTATGTCCACCTGGTTTTGAGCTACCAACAATTAATTATCGTCATTATAATGGTATGAAATATAAATATTGTTACGGGAGTGGAATATTCGAAAATGGTCAATTTTCTCGTGCAATTTGTAAATTAAATGTTGATGATAAAACAATTAAAATATGGAAAGATAGTGATGATTATTATCCAGGTGAATGTATGTTTATTGCTCGACCTGGATCAACGGTGGAAGATGATGGCGTAATATTATCAATAGTATTATCATCAAATGAATCGCTATCACATTATTTATTAATATTAGACGCAAAGACATTTACGGAGATTGCACGTGCTGATTTAGCCCGAGGTACCGGCGTGATACCGCCAACAATACATGGTGTTTTTGATTTTATTTAATGTTAACTATTTTATTATGATTTGATTGTAAATTATTCAATTTTAATTGAAAGAAAATAAACTAATTTAATCAATTTAAATAAAGACAAAACTAAATAGCGAATCATTTTCAACGATCATTGAAGCAATCAGCTGATTCAATGTTTACACATTTATGAATCATGAAAATTCAAATCGAAAGTGGAACAAAAACTTGTTTTCAAGGATTTTAATTTTAAAGATCTTCAATTTTGGATGTAAATTTTCACATTCCATAAACAGTAATTGTCTGTTTCGCAATTTTTAAAGAAAAAAAAACGATGCTCACATCACCTGATTACGGCATGATTTGAAGTATGTATTATTAATCCATCGAAAATCAAATCATCAATAAATTACGATAAAATAGATTAGCATAATCCTCGATTCATCTAATCATTGATACATAAACCATTGGCAACATATTAATTAATTTCCTCGGTTAATTGCAAAATCAAATCAACAAATCAATCAGTCTGCCAGCCAATGCAAATGTGGTTTTGATCTTGAATCCCATTTTAATTAATCAACGATGGCATCAGATAGCAAAGTACATTTATTTGATGAACAAATTCTACAAGATTTATCGGAATCAGCTGATCAGAGCTCGATGATCAAAGGTAATTTTGAATTTTGTCAAGAATCAGTTGCTTAAAAATCTAAATCTCAATTTTAGATCATTTCAAACTTCGTCCATTGGCTAAAAGTGATTATGAACATGGTTTCATGCAAACATTATCACAATTGACAACTGTCGGTGATGTATCACAAGAACAATTCAATGGTAAGTAGGAGAAAAATTTATTGATTTTCAAATTTTCTCGTAGATCATCAATTAGTCTGATCATTCCAATCTCTCTATCAATTCGATAGAAACATTTGACAAAATGAAACAAAACGGAAGCTATTATATCATTGTCGTTGAAGATACATTGACAAATAAGATCGCTGGATCATCGACATTGTTTTTGGAATATAAATTCATCCACAATTGTGGTTTGGTAAATATCGACTCAAATCATGTTTTATTTAATTGATGAAATGATTTTAATTCAAATATCACCACTGTAGCGAGGAAGAATCGAAGATGTCGTGGTCAATGATGAATATCGTGGACAAAAACTTGGCATCCGTATGATACAAACATTGAAATCGTTGGCAAAAAAATTAAATTGTTATAAACTAACATTAGATTGTAATGATAATATGATTGAATGGTATCGAAAATATTTTGATTTTCAATTAGAATCAGGGCGATCAAATTTTATGACGATACGTTTTTCTTGATCAAAAACTATTTAGCGATCAGCGAAGCGATCTACGCATAGCCGATCGTGCGTTCACATTCAATCGCATCTGATCGCATTGCCAAAATCAAAATCAAAAGTATTCGTCCAAAATGTATTCGAAATTGCTTCAATCGAAAAAATGTGAAACATATTTATCATCAATTTTCTACGGAAAATCTTAGAAATGATTCACAAATCACTGACATAAATAAATAATTTCTTACCTGTTATTTCACGTATTTCGGTACGTGATTCAATTTATTGTATTAAAAAAATTTGAAATTGAAATCAAAATAAATGACGCATCTCTGACCATACCAAACCAATTATTATTATTATTTTTACGGATATTTATTTTTTACCTTTTGGTTTAATCAAATTACTGATTCAGTAATTTACTGAATCGCAAAATGTTCAAGGTCTCTTGGTGTTGTGCTTCTAAGATGTTCTTGTACGATGCAACGACCCATATATCACACAGATACACATGGAATTGAAATAATATTGAATTATTGACGAGATCACGAATCCAGGTTAATAGTCGATGGTATCGTTTCATGGATACATTTCGAATTGAATCCAGTTTAGTTCAGTTCTGTATAAATTGATTTCATTTTGTAAACAATTAAGTCATCATGTGATGTCCAAAATCTTTGATTTCAGTATTCAGTATTGTGTAATATGTTTTATTTCTTAAAACAATTTACAATTAAAACAATAATTATAATTAGTCAAAATCAATTTTTGAAAAAATTCAAATTGAACCAAATTCTGAGAATCGAACAAAATTTAAACGAAATTAATAATTCACAAACTTGAAATTCACGATTAAAATTAGGCTAATTGATATTATATTGTTGTAGTCTATGTTTGAATCAGTTTGTGTGGTCAGTGTGTATCAATAATATCAATATCAATACACAATACAACATTTGTTAAATATTTTATAAGATGCAATTGTTACATTTGTTTCTTTGTTTGTTTGCTTAACGATAGAAGAAATGAACTAAATTATTCAACATAACAATAATTATTGATATAATTGATTCCAACAACAACAACAACGGTAACAATGTTAATTCAATGATAATTCAATTTTTTGTTCGTAATTTAATTGAATTACGAATCATGGATTGATTGTAATTGATTTCACGGATTTTTAGTTCATCAGAAATGGTGCAAACACTTGATATTGTCACAACCTTTGACCATAATTGTTTGTAAATTTGGCATCTCGATTAATTGTCTGAATGGAGTGCAAAATAACATGAGATTTAAGATTAATAAACATATGGACATGAATACACATGATAATACTCACCTAAAACCTTGTTCAGTAATTTTCCAACAAAATGAAATGTCTAAATATTTTAAACTCGAGCCATATGCACAAATTGATTTGATTGTTTGATTAGTTAATGAATATATCTTCGATATGATTAATTTTTCTAAATTATTACCACAATTTTTCAATAATAATTCAATCGAAGAATCATTTAAATTCCAACAACATTTCAGATTTATATTTTGTAATTGTTTACAATTAATCGATATCATCACAAGTGTTTGATGTTGTAACCAATAATAATTTTCTAAATTAATATCTGTTAATAATGAACAATTATTGGACATTGTAATCAATGATCGATTACTTATATAAAATGTTGATGATAAATCAATTGTTTTCAATTGATTTTGTGCCGCAATCATTCGCGAGAATTGTTGATCATTGATCCAATTACAATTGGATAAATTCAAGTGCAAAAATTTATATTGCAGCAATATTTGTTGAACATCGTAATCATACATGATCGATGTCACCGTACGAGATGATACTAATGATGATAATGAAAAATCTAATGATTTCAGTTCTGAAAAATATTCATTGATTAAATGGAAAAATCTCTGACAAACATATCGCAATGAAATGAAATCATTTAGGTTTAAATATTTGAAAATGTATTTGAAACAAATTTCTGGTTGTTTTTCAACGATTCGTTGAATCATTTGGATGATGTTTGATTGATAAATCACTGATAAATGCAATGAACATGAACAAGCATTGAATTTAATTGACTTGAACATCATCTCAGACTTAAAAATCGAAGAATTATCTGTCGAAGATGTTTTCAATTTGATTTGGAAGAAAAAATAAATTTGAAAAAAGACGAATTTGCGCAAAAACAATCGATTTTTTCTTTGACGGTGGTATCGCGCATCGTCTTATCGTCTTAAAAACCATAAACACAAACATGTGTTTTTGATGTTTTGATCCGAAAACTTGGATTTAAAGATTTTAATTTTGGAGAAAAAATGATAAAATTACCATTGTTTCGGTCATTACGACCATTGAATCATTATTCGGTCAATCGAATATTATCCAAACGTACATTATATGAACAAACACGTAGTGGTTCGGTTGAATTTGAAGAAAAAAAAAGAAAAAGTATGAGAGAAACGGATCGTTTAAAACATTCAACAAAAATGTTTAAAAAAGATTTGAAATGGGTTTGGAATACATTTAAAGATGCAACTGTTAATGCATTCAAACCTGATACTGGTACCGTTCCGTTTGATGATGGGCAATTGATAAAAATATGGGATTTTGATCAACGTAATAATGGAAAATTATCTAGTTATTTATTAGAATATAAACATGATCAATTGAATGATTTTAATAATTGGATTGCAACATGTGATGCTGATTTTGATGTTGGTAATATGCGATGAATTAACTAATTTTCATATCATTCTATCAAACTGTTGTTTCTCTTCATTCTTAGGGTTCTCAAAATGTTCATGGACAATATCGCCAGCCGGTTATGGACTATTTTCTGGTTATTTAGATAATACTGTACCAAAAGATGGTAAAGTGATGCGAACTGGTTATGCATTTTTATCTAGTCAAAAAAGTCGTAAACCATTCAATTTACCTGATGATTATATTAATATATTTGAACAATTTACACATGTTATACTGCGTGTACGAGGTGATGGTCGAACGTATCAAATTACATTCGACACATCCGATAGATTTGATATAACATTTTTTGATCGATATAATTTTATGCTTTATACATATGGTGGTCCATATTGGCAATATGTTCGAATACCATTGAGTAGATTTATATTTCATTATCAAGGTTTCATTCAAGATCAACAGTATCAATTTCAACCACAAACAATTAAATCAATGGGCATATTGGTACATTCACCAACACATTCAGGTGAATTTCGACTTGAAATTGATTATATTGGTTTCGTTAATGATAGTCAACATAATGATGAAAATGAATATGAAGGTTATTATCATGAATCAAGTCAATTACAATCAACTTAGCATCGTAAAAATTGTTAAAAATTTTATTTAAAATTGTTAAATTATAAAAATGTAAATATTAATAATGACAATTATTCAATTGGCTATCGGTCAAAAATTTGTACAAAATTTTAATGATAATAATAAAATAAGGCAGTGACTCGAGATTAATGTCAATGATACAAGTGATACGGCATAAGCCGAAGATGATGATGATAATGAATTGGTGGACAATATGGCTGATGATGATGATGAAATATCCGTTTGTCTTATATGATTCGATTTTATGGGAGAAAAATCCCGAACATCTTCTTGTTGTAAACGTTTCAAATGATTATTTCGATTTTCATATTTGAAATTATTCGTTTTGAATGATTTTCTATGTACATTTGCAAATGGATTTGATTTTGGTCTTGGTGTTGTCGTGGTCGATGTTGAACGATAGCGATTTCTTCGATCGATATATCTGTCATCATAATTTTGATTATTATTTTGACGATCATAACCATCAATTCGATTATTATTGGGGACATTGAGTCCAATATTTTTTCTCCTGTAATTTGGTTGCGGGTAATGTTTCAGATCATTGGCTGGAAATCCAAGAAAATCACGATTTATCAACATTGGTTCACTTAGTTTACCATGTAAAAATGCTCGATCCTAGATGATAATTGGTTGGAATTAATGAATGATTGATTTTAGAATCAATCAAGACATGACATACCCATGACATTGGTAAATTATTCATGTACATAACATCAACAGTCCATGTACGATATTGATTATTATCGAAAAATAAATGATAAACACTTTTACGATAATCATAAAATACTGCCGTTAATGATTCATTTAATGACATCCATTTTTGTATATCATATGTATAACGCAGCTTCATTTCATATGGATCAATTGTTATCATTTTATTGCCCTGAAAAAATACCCAAAAACCACCATCTTGATTTTTCGTTCGATTACGCCATGTAACAGCATCAATTGGTTTATTGAAATCTAAATCTTTCAAAGCTTCACGCCAACGATGATCGACTGGTAAATGACAGAAACTTGATTGATTATTAAATGGTTCATCATCGAATTCTTTGCATACGACTCGTAAACCATATTTTGGATCCTGTTCATCAAAAAAATTTTTGATTAAAATTTCATTTTCAAATAACATTGAAATCATTAATTACATTCGATACAAGATATATTTGTGGACTAACATCATTGTAAGGATCAATCCAAATCGAGTCGATATGATCAAAACTATCATACAATTGCTTAATATGACCTTTAACATTATATGGAAAAGGCAGCGGATTTTGACGATCTAAAATCCAATAATAATCATTACTGATTATCAGCAATGAACCATTCAATAGATTTGTAATACCATCAATACGTGCATTATTGAAACGAAAATCCATTAAATTTCCATTATCATTATAATCATTATAATAATTATTGTTATTATTATCAATATAATTATTCGATAAATGATTATAACTCGACGAGTATTTCGAAGCAGATATCACGAATACAATAACAATAATGACATCGAAAGGTTTAAACCCTTTCATTTTTTTTCTTTTGCTTTAAAAGGTGTGAGGTCACTTTTGATTCAGGTTTTAATTTTAGATTTTTGAGAAAATCGAAGGTTTTTGATCTTTAAATCGCTTTTACGATCGATTAGGGGACTTTTTATCTCGGAGTTTATGTCAATATTAACATTGATAGCAAAAATATTCCCCTTAAGTAAATAAAGTAATTTAACAAATCTTCACCGGTGTTTTCATTGTATGTCATTCATGATTCAAACAATAAGATAATGAGAATTTTAAAGCAAAATGTTTGAATGGATGTCAATGGCACAATGCAATACGTGAATTCTATTAAAATGAATAATACAAAACGGCTGAATGTATGATGAATCACCCGAAACAATTTAAACTTTAATGAAACAGAAAACGAAAAGAAATTCCCTTAAGACTTTTCTTTTTCATAAGAAAAAAGGATACAAAGCATACATACCCTTGCAGCAGCAGCAGCAGCAACAACAACCACAACAATGGCAGTACAATGACCTTCGGCAACGGGGTCAGTTTTTCATTGGAAATTTGATTCTCAATTCATAATTTTTAGTTGACGACAATTAATATGAGTGCACCAGTAACATTAATTATTGAATGAGAACAATTTTAATAAATTTAAATGATTTAAAATTCAACTGAACTTCCATTGAAATTCAGACAAAAATAATTAATAAACCATGAAAATCATTATTGAAATGCCGACAAATTTTTAAAACAAACAAAAAAAGTTCTAATCAAATTTAAATTATCAAATCAATGAAATAATTTTGTTTTAAACAAATTCAAAACGAAACGATTGCAAAGCACATATCCGTTGTACTAATTGTTGATTGATTGATGGTAGAATATATCATCAATGGTTCATTTGATTTCAATGTTTTTAAATTTAAAAATTTGAAAATTTTCAAATTATCATGGCGAAATATGAATAATCATTTTGATTTGAATTTGAAATTGAATTTCAAATAGAATTTTGAAGAATTACAGAATCCAAAGATGATAAATGAGTAACAAATGGAAGGAAATGAATCAATTTCGATTTATTTTTTTATTTTCAGCTGGTCAATTTGACAACAAATGCAGACAATTCTATGCAGTGGATTCTGGTTTTTTCGGATGATGAATCGTTGCTGTTGTTGTTGCTGTGGTAGATGTGATGATAATGACGATGAAGATGATGACACATACACAATAGATTATTGAATTCACAATTGCTGTTGTTGGTCGTCTTCCTAGTCACTGAATTTATATATGAATGAATGGATATACGAGTTTGTTTTTGAATGTTCAAAGCTGCTATAAATGATTCAATTCAAATAATTTAATCACAACAATCATAATGATCAGTCAACGCCCGAATATATAATTTAAATAATGAATTTGCTTCGTGTACAAAATATGATACAAATTCATATGGGAATTTCGCCCGTCTGTTTTTTTTGATTAATTTTCATTGGAAATTAGATAAATGAGGAATTCTTCATTGATCAATGATAGTAATGAATTAATGATTCAAAATATAAACAAAAGAAGGAATCTGATGACATTATATTTCTTGAACGATGGTTGTTGATATTTGGTGATTATGTAAACAAATGTAAACAATGAAATGTTCATCAGAATCAAATCAATCAGGAAGAGCTTGGATATTTATTCATTTATTGATATATTTGAGGAATCAAAATAATCGTTTACTTATGGGTTTTTGATCATTAATTTCAATTATTACTTGATCGAGATTCATATCAAATCAATCAAATTGAAGAATAAATTGAATTTTCATTGATTCGCGCTGTTTGTTTATAAATTTGACATGTGAATTATCATTATGAATCGAAGTCATTTAATACATCTGTTTGTAATTTTTATACGAAAATTGACTGATCAGAGCTGATTTTAGATGGCCAATTGGCCAATGGAATGAGAATGATAATAATTACAATTCTTTTGAATAAAAATAATTTAAAAAATATTAAACCAAAAACAAACAAATCACGAACGAGGAATTTGTTCAGTTGTCAAAACACTGACAATCTAAAATATGAATGAATACATTGAACATGTTGTTCATTAATTCATCAGCTGCATATATTTTGGCGAAAAAACAAAAGCAAAAATAACCAAAGGTCGTGGCCTTTGTCAACAATCGCAATAAATGTCAAATTTCAATCTCGAAAATGTCATTTGTTTTGGTCGAATGCCAGAAATATGTGCTCAAAATGTGTGGTGAACACACATTTCATTTTTTATTATCTTCAAAATCGTCATTATCATAATCATTAATGGTGGCCAGCCTTGTGGCAGATTTTTTTTTTTTTTTTTTTGCGCCAAAACTGCCATCGAGCAATGGTGTCATCTTATCTTTTAGGTTCGGTGAATCAAATGTCTTCAATCGTTTTTTCATACATCAAAAACATGTGTTATCTTTTTGCTTCCATTTTTTCTTGAGTTTTTCTCGATTTAAATCTAAATTCGGATGAATGAATGAATGGTTATTCATTGTTAGTTAATTTTAATGAAGAAAAATATTTTAAAATTTGAAAAATTTCAAAATTTTTGGGGTTTTTTTCCCAAAAAGGCTAAATCTACCTTGAACAACAAAGACAACTATGAATGTCGAAATGGAATTTTTTTTATTTTCATTAAATCATATGATTTTAGTTTTTAAAAAATTTTCAAAAAAATTTCCAAAAAATGAAATTAAATCAAATTAATTTTAATTTGATTTTTTTTTCTATTAATCAATTAATTTGAATAATGCAGTGTGTTGTGTATTTGATAATCATGCAACAATTTGAATCATTGTGATCTATAGATCTATTTAATATATTAAATCTGATTTAGTAGGAATTTAAATTAAATCAATTAAGTCCAAATCAAATCAATTTTGTTTCTGTTTTTCCAGACCAAAAACAATGAAATTTTCATTAAAAATTAATAATAAAATCATTATCTTTTTGACGATATCATTTCTGACGATATACACTTATTGGAAACCATATGAACGTGGTTTTGATTGTTCAGATGAATCAATCAAATCACCATTTCAACCATTATGGTTTAAAACACATTATTTATTCATATTTACACTTATTGTACCAATTATTGTATTGTTATTATTACAAAAATTATCACAAACAAACGCAGCAACAAATGAACAAAATTTATTACGAAAATTTTTATTTGGTTTCTTGTTAAATATGAACATAACGGAAATATTTAAACGATCGTTTGGCCGTTTACGTCCACATGTATTTGAATTTTGTAATTTACAACGTTATTGTCATTTGAATCAAACTGATAATACTAAAAATAATGATAATAATGATAGGTACATTGAATCATTTGAATGCTTGAATGATGAATATCCATGGTTTATCACCAATGAACGTTTATCATTTTATTCTGGACATTCATCAATGGGCTCATATGCTGGTACATTTTTTGTTCTGTATTTATATGTAAATTATTTCAACAATAATGAAAGAAATAGATTAAAAACTTCTAATAATAATAATATCGTACAAAAATCACTAATAATATTACTACAATTGATCATATTTTTAATATATTTAATCCCTGGTATTAGTCAATATGTGATTGAATGGCATTTCATAACCGATGTGTTGGCCGGATTTATGTCCGGTATTTTACATGCAATATTTGTTTATACATCAATATCAATATATTGATTTTATTTGGAATTTTTGATATTTATTCAATGAATGATTGATTGTCTTTATTTATTTTTATAAAATTCTATTTAATTCATTAATTTTTTTATAAATTCATTTAATAATTATATTTATATTATATATGAGTACAATTTTATATTTCAATTCTATTTTTTTTGACTATTTTTTGGTTGTTTGTTATTTCAATGGAAATTAATTATTATTATTTCGGGTTACGTAAAATAAAATTTAAAAATTTATCACATTCTTTAACGACTTCATTTGAGTGTTTATGAAATGTATAATGACCACCATTTTCAAAGAAAAGGATACGAATTTTACTATCAGGATGATCTGTGAATTTACGATCAAAAGGTAAATGGACAATGAAATTGAAACAGAATTAGATAAATATTTGACTTTTCAAATAAGTGTGAAAATATCAAGATATATCACTTACATTGTGACAATAATTTACCATTACGATCATATTTTTGCCAATTACAATCTTTACCATCCATCATTTGGATCATTTCGAAGAATATTTCTTTTTCAACTAAACGATCATTATCACCACAAACCCATAATGTTGGCACCTGTAATTCCTTTAATTTATGTAAATATTTTTCGAGCTATTTTTCAATAAATTAATTGGATTTAAATTGAATGATGTTAATTAATTAATCATGAAATAATTAATTGATCATATTTACCTGTTTATAATTAGAATAACGCATTGTTTGTGCTGATAACATGACATTATTCATACTATCAGCTTTAACCGTAACCGTACCGGTCACCTTAATAAAACCTTTACCAAATATTTGATAAACAGTACGACCAAATTTATTTTGATATACTTTAACTGAACCTTCAGTAAACCATGCTGGACGCATCGCTTGTATACGGCGATGACCAGCTGGATTAAAAAAGGCTAATGAACGAATTTTAACATCGTTTTGATCACAAAATAATTTTACTGTCGGATATATTGAACTACTATGTGATAATATTAAATCAATACTGTTCATTTTGAATTTGAAAATCAATGAGAAATACATTAGTAATTTCATTAAAATATGACCAATTAAACATTTTGCTTACCTATTTACATTGATTGCGCGAAGAAAATCCTTGATAAATTCATATTTTTCTTCAGCTGAATGACGAAAAACTTTTGTATGAATGGTAATGTTGATATCTATCAAATTGTTACATGCGGATAATGGAAGAAAAAATGAAATAAAATAGGAAATTTTAAAATTACTATTGAAAATTACAAATTTAATTTTAAATTTCGCGATGAATCATCATCAATACTGTTTGTATGAGGCAATTGAATGTTTCAATGTAGATGTTTCGATGTTTTCTTGGATGTTTCTTCTAAACATAAGACAAACATCGAGGACAATCGAATATCAACATACAAAATTTTTGACAATTTGATCATTTTCTGTTTGTTTAGTTCTGATCAAAGTCATTATACATTGGATATATTATTATCATTATAATGCAATCACGAAATGTGACATCGAAAAAAACAACGATTATCATTTGAACAATTGTAAACAATACAAATGGTAACAACATGTGATTTGAGTAATATTAAAAATTGAATGAAAAAATGATGATAAATAATGTCGATGCCAAGATGAGAACATTAATTGAGGACATTGATATTCTTTTTGAATGATTTGAATAAATGATAATCATTGATCACTAATCATTTGATATCATATCATATCATGCCATCATATCATCATATTCATGATATCAGTGACATAAGACATTCAAATGAGCGACAAAAAACCCCATAACAACCAATATTTAATGATAAATCAATAAATCAATTCATAAAAAACTTACCAGGATAATTTGGTGCAATAAATCGAATATTTTTCGTTCCAAAATATTTAATAAATGGTTCATAATCTTCATGTGAACCAGGTGCACCATGTAATGCTAATATTGTTATTAATGGTTGTTTTGTATTATTTAAATTACAATTATCAATTGTATCAACATATTCTACACGTATATTCAATCCATTTGTTGCTTGTTTATAATATTTATTATTACATTTTCGTGTTTTAGACCATAATCGATATAATGATGAACATGTATTGATTGTAACATATTTTACTGGATATGGATATTGATTTGGTTCATTATTGTTCTCGTTGTTATTGTGTTCCAATTCCAATTGATATGGAACATAATCGATGGCTGAATTGATGGATTTTTCAATCATTTTTGGTTGCATTTGATTTGGATGAATGATTTCGATTATTATCGATGATCAGACGATTAATAATGATTGATCAATGCTCAATGCTTTATGCTCAATGATCAAAGTTTGGTTTAAGGAAAACAAAACAAAACGAATAAAACAATTGGAGCACCGGAATTCGATGATGATGATTTGCGAATGATTGAAAATTTAAATTGATTAAAAAATCACGTATTTTTTTGGATTAAATTAGATCAAAGTAATTAATTATTTAATATTATGTCTATTTGGGAGGATTTAATTAATATTTTTGGTTGTTGTTCAATGAATCATAAACTGTTTAATTAAACAAAAAAAAATCAAAGAGTGAAAATCGATTAATTAAAATTGATTGAAATTTCAATTAATACTAAAATTTCAATTTGAAAATAGAAATATTTCAAATTTGAAAAATAATCAAATCAAATTTCATTCAAATGATCGTTGATTTTGCTAAAAATCACAATCAATTTATATAACAAAATCAAAAATCAAAAACTGTATATGCATTGGTGATATCATCATACGTTTTCATTTGAAATTGATCATCAATATTTATGAGTTAATTAATATGAATCTATTTAATCAGTGAAAAATGTGGTCTGTTCAATTGATTTCAATTGAAATTGGTTGAATTTGTATTGAAATGTGAGTATTGGACTGTGTATTGAAATATGCGTGCAAGCAAACACACACTATCAAATCAAGCTTCAGTTAATTCAAATTAATGAACTACGAAGCGTAGACACTATTTTCAAATGATAATATTAGCGATGATGGCAGTGATGATGATGATGTTATCAAGTGTTGAACAAGTTATGATTACAATTTAAACGAAAATAAAACGATAATTCAAACAATCAATCGAATCAATCAAACAACAACTGAACACAAACAATGGTAACAGAATTGAATGTACTGGTGCATCCAATGCAAATACAATGATACTACCATTGTTTGGATGCTTTTGTTTACATCTTTCGTTCATACTTTTCGATGACGATAATGATTGAAAGAAGAAAATCGATTGGGCGTCATCATCAATGATGATGATCATCAGCAACAACTGCATCGTTTAATGGTGGAATTGCAATTTGCAAGTTGCTGTTTGTTGTTGTTGGTGGTGATCGTGGTATATGTATGAATGCGTCGTATTGGTACATGTACATATTGCTCAGCATCATTTAATAATCATTATTATTACAAATATTACAATTACAATTAAATCATTTGGATTAAATGATTGAATACTAATTCAACTGGTAGTCATGGTGAGTAACAATGGTAATTGGGGCAATTTTTATCATTTTTCTCTGGTATTATCTATGGATACATATTTGAAATGAATTAAATGATTAAGCGATCATTTTCGATTACATCATTGGAAATCAATGTATCAAAAAAATGTACATTATGGTTGCTGTGATTGATTGAAACAAACATCTGATCTGATTTTTTTAACTCGTTTCTCATTAGATCAAATGATGATAATAATTCAATGACTCAATCGAACTGATTATTGACCAGTGGATTTGGTTCATATTGAATTCAATAATGATCGGTTGATCGTAATTTCTAAATCAAATGAATTTAAATACGATTCGAATCAATTGAAAATAAATCGATGATTCGCTTCACAAAAAAAATTAGATTCAATTCAATCTGATTAAATCAAATCAAAACAAATTAAATCCAAATAAGATCAAATTGATTTAATTCAAATTAAAATTTACGTACATCAAATTCCCATACCCAGACTTATGAATATCTTCTTAAACGAAACAACAACAAATTAAGGAAAACAATTTTCGTATGAATCCAAAATTATGGAAAATTTTCAATCAAAAATTGATTCAATCAAATATTTAAAATTCAAAAATCTTTGAATGTGATAACAAGAAAACAAAAACAATATGAATGCTTATCAAAGAATGAGATCATAAATGAATATTAATCATAATAATTAATAAAATTACGATTATTTCAAATATGTAAATATATACGTCATCAAATATTATTATTAATTATTTCATTGTTGAACATCTTTGATTAATAATATGATTAGTTACCATTGTCGTCATTAAATACACACAAACATACATATTTCGAGTGCATGGTTACATATATTTGATCATCATCATTTCTTCGTTTTCGGAATTTTTGTTTTGTTGTTTTCTCACCATTATTTATCATTTTACACCCTTTTTCTATCTTGGCTAATACAAACATGATTGCAGCCGTCAATAAGATTGCTAAGGTGGTGCAAGGTGGTGGTCGAATGGTGGGTTGCCACATCTCAATTCAAGCATATATTAAATCTTAGTGCATCTTTCAAGGTTAATACACTCAAATGGAATAATTATCTTCTCATTCTGTTTAGATTGAATTGATTCACATTTCCCACATTTCAAATTAACCATTGTTTGTTATGATGTGAATCGTTAAATGTGTTTTTTCCAGAGAAAAATTTCAAAATTTTACAAATTTAGAAATCATTTCTTGTATACATCATCATCATCATTTATCATCACGATCATCACAAATAACGATTGTTTGTTTTGATTATTTCATATTTTCATTTGATTCAATGATTCAAAGATTATTTCGTCATTGTAATTGTAATTGATTATTATCAATTGATTAATCAATTAATTAATAACAGAAATGAAACAATCGTGTAATTAAAATGGAAAAATATTTTAAATTGAATTTAAAAATTGAATTGGTCAATTTACCAATGAATCTTAATGAATTTCAATTGGTAAATTTTCCTATGAATTAGTGCAATCATCATTATCATAATAATCACAATTATTATCATTTTTCGATGAAATTCGAGGAAAATCAATTGAATAAATAAAATAAATTATCAAAATTAAAATCATTTGCCAATCAAAAACCCTATTTGGGATGAAAGTATTTAAACTTATTAATGGCAATTAGTGAGATAGCCGCTGACGTATCAGTACGTCTTGTTTACCAAGCGTAAAGACAACCCTTTGAATGATTTACAATTCAGAAGTGAATTGAAAATTAAATTTGAATGTCGAAATTCAAACTTTGACAATCATGAATTATTCAAAATGTGAATGTAATTAATTAAATGAGAATGCACCGAATCGTTGTTTGTTTATTTGGACTTTCGATATTCTCGGGAATAAATCAATGAATAAACAAATGAATAATTACAATTTTATTTAATGAGGAATCATTAAAAAACAATGAACATCTTTGGTTGGTTGTTGTTGCTGTGCATTGATTCATTGATTGTTCATATAATTCCAAGGAAAACATGAGCGAAAAAAGCATAAACAAAAAACAAAAGAAATGAAAGAAATAAACAAACAAATTAACCCTTTTACCCTTCGGAACATCGTAACGAATCGTTAGCACGAATCATGCACGCAATGTACCATGATTATAATCGATAGCTCGAAGCTATCGCCGAGACTAAATTCTTGATTCGATAATTTCGATTCAATTCAAAGATTATTCAATGTTGCGCAATCTGTGCAAACAATCGCGAAATTCGTACATTTGCCTTTGTTTGTTGCTGATGGCAATGGTACCCATGATAACATTTGAGCCTCTGAAGCACGCAAAACAACGATTTTGCTACATGCAATCATCCCAGATACATTCACTGGAAACTCGGTGGTTTTTCATTTTTTTCGAAAATATTGAAAACCATATGACTATCATTGTCATTTGGCATGAAATCATTGGCTAATGATGGCAACTCAAATAACGGAATTCTGGTGAATTGAATCAATGTTTTTGTGCAATTGGTTCAAATGATTCATTCTGGTGTAAGGCATATGACACTGATTTAAAATGAAATCAATGATATTCTTCATTCATTCATTCATACGTTGGTAATGTAAATGTATAGCCTTGTTGACAATCGAACAAGAACCTTATCATCATTTCCTTTTAAAAATCATATTTATTTTTTCCAATTTTTCCAATTGTTTATGATGCATTGTAAAGTCTATGAAGGTTATGGTCACCTATTTATTATTATATTATTGTCGATGATGATGATGATTGAATCATAAGTCATAAATCATAAATAAACAAAGGAAAATCATGCAGAAAAATCGTCAGACGATTTCAATTTTCCTGTCAAAATGATAAGAATGCTCTCAACAATTACATCATTGGTCATACTAGTCACAAACTAGACAGAGACACAAGAACTTGTCACATGTTTTCAAATTGAAATGTCATCAAATTCTGTTTAAAATTGAAATTCTCCTTTCAAATTAATTCAATCATGATTTGAATTGTACATTGAATTAATCAATTGTGATGAATTTCAAAATAATTCATAGACTCCAAGATGATTTATTTGATTTGGTTTGATTTGATATGATTTAATTTATTCATTCATTTACACAGGTATTAATTGCATACCATCTAGGTTTACATATTTATGAGGTTATAAAAGGTTTAAGGTTTTTGAATGATTTCAAAACTTGAAACATAAACATTGATACACATGCAGATACAGGTAGATCTGTATGTAATTGTATTGATCGATTGTAAATGATCAATGTACTCGTATACCATCATTCATTGAGAATATTTTGATTGAAAGCCTTGAATTTGAAATAAATAATCAGTTCTGAAGGTAATTAAAGGAATCATTAATCGCAAAGAATAATCAAGACATTGAATTTTGAATGAAAACGAAAAAAAGTCATTGAAACTTTAAAACATTGATTGATAAATAAAGAAAAATATCAACGATTTTATGAATGTAGAATGATGACAATGATGGTAGTATCTGATGTATGAATGATTCAAGGATTCAAAAATTCGAGAAATTGATGTATTTTGATCTTGAATTTACCTAAAACAAATGGTTGGAATGCAAACAATTTGTTGGAATGTAAACAATTTAATGAGGAACAACTTGTAAACGATGGTAAAACGGAACTTTAAATTGAAATTGAATTTAACTAAAAGCAAGTCAAAAGTAAATATGAAACTCCGAACAATAAATGGTACAAATTAAATTGTAATCAAATTGATATCAGATTGATTGCAGAGCATCATTAACATTGACAAGTGTCTGATGATAATTTTTAACTAATTTTCTGATTAATTTCAATATTGGTGATGAATAACAAGTTGACAAGATGCTCAATGAATTATGATGTTGTAGTTGTTGCCGGTGTTGTCGTCGTAGTACGTATTGATGCGATTCATTTAATTGAATCAATTTAAATGTAAACAATATTAATGATAATTGATTTAGTTGCTGTTGCTGCTGCTGTTGTTGATGATGATTATGATGATGTACCATTTTTAGATGATAGCGGACATAACATACGTATGATACATGATGATAATGGTGATTTATTGATTGAATGATATGCGATGATCAACGATATAAGCCGATATCAACGAATTGCCGATTGAACTATTGATTAATTATCACGAAACAATTCAACAAGTCGATGATCGTCGATTCAATTTGGATTCTGAATTCTGGATCACACAAATAAATCACCAGCAAATCACCAAACGAATCGACTGAATCGCATTGAATAATAGCATCGAACGATTAAACGAACGTACGAACGAAATTAATTGATTCATCCACCACCACCACAAACATTGATTGAAACTATGTGAAAATATGTTGAAAACTATTAAAATGAAACTAGCTGGAACAGTTAAAATTAGCTTGAAAACACAGCTGATTGCACAATGTTAATATTAAATGTTGAATCTGTGTTCTTGAATATTAATTGAGAAATGTTGAGATTTAAAAATAGAAATTTTAAATAAAAAAAGTACGTGCAAAGATGTTGATTTAATGCACGTATTTGTGATGATATCAAACTTGTGGATCGGCTCCTGCATGTTAACAAACGCACGCAAACAAGAACGCGTATCATTGAAATTTTATTTATTTTCGAATCATTTCTCGTATTTGTTACCATTGTTTTTTTTTTTTTTTTTTTGATGATATCACAATCAAATACGAGATATTTTGATGATATTAAAATCAAAGCTAATCAAAGAAAAAAATATCCGAAGAGAGAAAGAAGAAATGAAGAGAAAAACATTTCACCATTTCTACGAGAGCCAAGTATTTCAATGTTTTTTTGAATCATGATTATGGGGAAGATGATAATATTGAATTGATGATTATTGAATAATGATAGGCGTCCGAATTCCTCCCCATTTTAGATGTATCATTGAAAATTTTTTTTCCTTCTTCGAAGGAAGGAAGGCTAACATGGTCATTGTTTGTGTATGTGTTTGCATGATTGATAATAGAAATAATAATCAAATAAATAAATGAATCAATAAATAAATAAATAGATACATTTACAAGAACAAACAAACGCAATGATAATGCTAATGTTGATGCTGATGGACAAATACCATTATTTATTTTTAGATTGTGAAATACGCATTTGAAACGTTTGCGTTTTCATACATTGCGTATATTATATACATGGTCATGTATCGCCACCGATACATGAATGATTCAATTCAGGATAATTGAATTGTAACGTGTTCATTTGTTGGATAATTTAATCAGATTAAGAAGTAAATTTATTTTTATAAAAAGTACATCCGAAGATTAATCTTGTATTGAATTCGATTGTAGCATTGATTTAATTACAATTAACTCGATTGTAATTGAGTTGTTTTTATAATTTCTTGAAAAAATCCCAAAGAAATTCATTTGAATCTTGATGCAACATATCAAAGACAGTATTTGAAATTTAATTTTCCTCTTGAAATTTTCAAATTTTCTAATCAAATTTCAAAATTAAAGAACAATCCTTCGATCAAACAAATGAATTGAAATGGTCAAAACATATTATCATCGATTTACGAATCGATTATTATCATATCGAATAATTCATATGATCGATAACCATATTCAATCAAAACAATTCAATCGATTACATGGTCAAAATTACTGTTCTGAAGATCACAATAAGGTGAAATGATAACAAATGTTATCATTAAATTGTAAATTATCATCAAATAAACACAGATACAATCAATGGAACACATTGATACACATACATATGCTCTATCAGTGAACATGGTTATGTAATCGATAACGTTTGTTTGTTTATTTTCAGATGATAATTATTTGTTAAAAAGCATTTAAAACAAAACATGAATGAATGAGTGGATGGCAAAGATAGCATCAAAGTAAATTTGGATTGAAACAGCTATACGACTACAGATTCAAATAAAATGATTTAAAAATGATTTTATCTAATTTATTTTAACGTGAAAATACAAATTCTCTTTTTTCTAAAGTTTAATTTCATGTGATTTTCGATGAATTGATTTAATTGGAAATGATGGAAATCAATTTAATTTGTAAAATTTATCAGAGAAATACATACTTTGATTAACGTTTTCATTCAATTTTCAAATTGAAATCGACATTCGCTGAAATCATGTTTGCTAATGATAATGATTAATTAAAATTTTTGTCGTTGGAAATTTTAATCAGAACCAAAAGTAGAAAATCATTTAATTAGAATCATCAAATCAAATCAATATCCGTAGTGATGAATATGTAAATCAAATTCGTATCGTATTTTATATATTGACATTTATTAATTATAATTAATCCATTGATAAAAGGGATTAATGCATCAAAGATGATAATTTCGATCGAAAAAAAACTATCTTTTTAGATCAATTTGCCATAGGTTTATGTGATCCAAAAATGTTTGATCCGGATTTAAAAGAAGATGGTTAAGAAAAATGAGAATCATTGATAATATAAGACATCAATCAGAGATTTTTAAATCGATGAAAACATTTGAATTTGTGCAATGTTTTGATCGATTTCTGCGTGTTGAGAAATGGTTTTACCGTTTATCAAATTGTTTATGTTATCAACGATAACCACAATGGTCGAATCAACTGGCTCAACGCTAGTTTTGCCCGCCATCATCAACCCGAATGACCAAATAACTGCCGAAAATCAAACCAAAATATCCAAAGCTTTTTGGGATGAAATATCAAAACCAAACACCGATGAATTTAAACAATGTGAATTTCAAATCAAAGGTGCTGAATGGACATGTTGGCTAGAGCCGAAACAAAAATATAATTTACCACCAATACATTTAGAATGGCCGCAACAATGGAATACATGTTGTGCAAGTTATGAATGGGAACAATGTTTACAAAATATAATGATCGATGAAAAAATATGTCAACATCAAAGTGTTAAAGATTATTTCGATCGAATACATCGACATTTATTACAAGGTTGTCATTTGTGGCCAATTAATAGTGAAAAATGTGAAAATAATGGTACGATTAATATTTTTAATAATAATTATCATTATATTTTATTATTATCATTATCATTGTTATTGTATTTAATGTAAATGATCAAGCGATCATAGAACAATATTCATTTATTTCAATTGAATAAAATTCAAATTTTTTTGTAATTATAATTGAATTTTTTGAATTTAGACGAAAAAAAAATGTCAAATCATCATCATATTTTGATTATTTCCACTGAATTAGGTGGTTTGAATAAATATTCATTCAAAATTATTTGGAATAATTCAATGCCAATGAATGATCGATTGAAATTTGAATAAAATTTCAATTCCGAATTTCTCCAGAAATGATCTTTTAAATGATTAATATTTTAATTAACTGATTAACAAATCAACTCAATTGCTGTGAAGCCTGTAGATTCTATACATGTATTCGCATTGATAATTATCTGGAAATCAATAATGAAATTTCCCACACAATCACTATTGAATATTATCCACTTTGATCATCAACAATTAAAATCTGTGGAAAATTTTTTCAATTTTCTATTATGTCATAGTTGTTGGTGTTCATTCGCTATCGGTGCCATATTACTGGTGATTGGTATTGTATTGATATTAAATCTGATTCATTCAATTCATTATAATTTAATCATCGGTACAGGTAAGTGATGTCATCTTTAAATCGATTGATAATAAAATTAATTATAATTTCATTCACAAACATATACAGGAATATTTTTCATAGCATTAGCATCAATATTAATGATGATATCACCACTAATTATGTTAATTGAATTCGCTGGACAACAGAAAAAATTATCATCATCATCACCACAATCAACAAATGAAACAATGCAATCAACAGATAATAATAATCAACGAAGAAATGTACGACGATCATTTTCATTTAGAAATCAATCATTAAATCATCAACAGGCAACAATATCAACATCGCCGTCTGGTGTTCGCCAATCATATTTAAATACAAATAATCATAATGATGAAGATGATTTACCAAATTATGCTGATCTGCATAAACATGGTACAATACCGATACGATATATCAATAATAATAATGATGATGATAATAATCAACGAATGGAACAACAATCATCGAATACAACAACAGATAATCAATCACAATCACAACCACCACCAACATATAATGAAATAATATCAAGACAACAACAACAACAACAGCAAACTATTGATACGATTGCAACGATTGAACCATCACAAATAATTAATATGATGATAATTTGATGATGGTTATGTGATACAATGTTTAATTAAATGAATCGAATTGTTAATTAAAATTAAGATTCCAATTGAATCGAGTTCTGATCGGGGCGATCATATATTTTCAAGTCATAAATCATGATTACAATAGTTTTGATTATTCTTTGAATTCTGGAATTTCATTTATTATCATTGGAATTCTCTCTATTCATCACATGTATTCATAATAATTTTGACTAAACGAAATTATTCATCAAATTAAGAGGCTTCATCCATTTCTATTAAACATATGGCATTAAAAAGTGTAATAAAATTGTTTTAATCAATAATAATCAAGGCATTTGTACAACAATTTCGATAATTTCATGCGATTTACAGCTTATATTACATCAATCATTGCAATTCAGCAATGATTTCAATAAATTCTTTGAAAATCAATTGATGAATCAATTATTTGATTCCTTTACCATCAATAGGAATAATTTATCAACAATTTCATACAAAATTCTGGCCCAGATTTCAAGGCATTCCAATTACTCCCGAATATCCTTGAAATCGTAATAATTCTTAGGCAATAAAAATCATTGCTGCTGCTACAATAGATCATTCTCGTGGCTGTGGTTATGGTGATTTGTATTTGCTCGAGATTCTGTGCTAAAACGAAATGAAAACAAACAAATTGTAGCAAAATTTAATGGCCAAAAAAAATGAAAATAATTGATTTACTTACCCGTAGTACAGTTAATTGATTGTTTCAATTCAATTATGCTTTATTTTGCAATGATTGAATTTGGACAAAATAAACAACCGAAAAAATGTAACAACAAATCGATTTTCAAAATCAAACAAAAAAAACAAAAAACGGAAAATAATTTACTTTTCAAGGTCTCTCTTCAAATCTCTCTTGTGATGAATAACATTGAAAAAATCGAAGAGATTTTGACCATGTTTTTTAATAAAATGTCAACAAATATGTAAACAATTATAGACAATAACAACAACAACAACAACAACTCAATATTTCATTGTGAAATATGGTTTGTTTTCCAACAATGTTAACATGATTGATTCACAATTATAACGGCCAACAATTATTACGGTTGAGGACTTCAACGAAAAAAAAAAAAAAAGAAATTTCCATTTCAATCAACAATCGATCACAATCGAGCAAGCAATTTATCAATCAATCAATTGACAATGAATTCATCAACAATCGATCGGTCATCGATCGATCCATTTAATATTTATTATCTTGAAAATAACTCGATTTGACAATCAATATAGAATCGTGATCAAATCGATTATTTAATCAAATTATTGATGAATCATTTGATTGTGGTCTATCGATTAATTGATCCTGATCTGAAGTAAAACTTGTGGAAAAACAATGGCAACAACTATCAATAATTTCAAATGGTTCAACTTTTCAAAATATCAACAATTTCAATCTTGATTGATTGACTAATTGGTTAATGAATGTCAACAAAAAGCTTTGAAAATTTCGAATGAAAAACTAATGATAATAATCATAATCAATGATACTTCAATTATACTTTTAATGAGACAAACCTTGAAAAACTTTCCATTTTTTGATTTTCTGGTCGTTAAATCATTCATTTTGCCGCCGTGTTGTTGGTTGCAGTGTTTGTCTTGTCGTCTTGTATAATTATCATTGATTCATCAATGCTTCCAATGTTGATATATTCATATTCATTATATTCATTGATATATTCACAAATGAATTTACTCGTCGATTGTTTTCAATTATTTTTGGCATAAAACTTCAAAATGACAACAAAATAATGAATAACACACAAGTGAACAAACGTCAGTCAATTGATGATGGTGTATGGCAGTGTTTTCAATGTGTGGGTAACCATGAGCCAGCCTTTGTATGTTTCAGCCATGCAAATACCAAACAAAACACAAACAAACAGGCAAAATCAAAGATGAACGGCGCCGACGTTGCCGTTGAACATTGATTTCATCGTCGTTTTTTCGATTCAATGTTTTCATGTGTATTTTAATTCAATTTATTTGTGTATGTGTCTGTCTGTCATTTCGAAAACACAAAGCAACAATCAATGATTTAGGATGATGATGATGATGATGGTGTTGATGATTCAAATATCACAGACAATTTTCGGGTATAATATAGCATTTGTATTATCATCATCATTAATTGATCATTGTCATTATAATTATCATTATCATTACGTTTGTATACAATTTAATATCATTTAAATGTGTGATATTTTTGCATTTTTAAATTTAAATTTTTCCATTTATTATTTTTGTGATTGTTTGACAATTTAAATTTTTTTTACGAATGTGTATTAATCACCATTAATTCAACAGTTACACCACCACCGACAACTGTATTATCGACTTCACCGTCAACTGCACCATTAACACAATTATCAACTGCATCATTTGCTTAATAATCAAGTGCATCATTGACTTCACCATTAACTTCGCTGTTTACTGTATCATCAACTGCATCAACAAGACCACCTTCACCGCCAACATCGCAGCCGACAACAGAACCTTAAGAAATTTGTGTCTTTCAAAAAATTGAATAATTTATTCATTCTTCATAATTCTCAATTAGTTGTGATTTTGAATTTTTTTCTTTGATTGCATTCGTTTTGGGATGTAATTAGAATAAATTGTTCAAAGATATTCAAAGATTTACCCTAATTTAATTTGTGATCGTTTTTGAGCTGATGATTATTTTAAGAAAGCTTCAAATTAAAAATTCTTCAATCGAATCGAATCATCATCAGCAGCATCTTCGATGCTTTGAAGGGTTATGAGGTCATCTTATTACAAAAAAAAACTTGATTATTTACTAGTGAATGAGAGAGTAAGTATTTTCATTGATAAATTGTAATACCTGATGACTAATGCGTGTTTTCTTATATTGCTGAAGGTAATATTTATTTGTTTCTACATTGCTCTGACATCATTCATTTCCCACCTGTGCGCAACAATCAATTGAAATTAATCAATCATTTAGTGATCAGCGGTAAATTGATTCAAAATTAATCCAGATAAATAATTTGAGTTAAACATGGAAATTTTATTTAATTCAATTTGATTCAATCTGCCATAGTTTGTAATTATGATCAATGAAAGGCTATACATATCGCGGTTGAGAGATGAAATTGGAGTCAAATTATCAATAATCAATCATCGAATGAATAACATGAACCAAAATCAAATTATCATCGAAAATTGATTCAAAATTCAAATCAATTCAATCGGTGTTAATGTTTTTTCGAAATATTTCAACATCAACTACTTCGGCTACGGCAACAACTTATGATTTGTTTCGTTTCATCTGTAAAAATCGATCGAAGAGAGAAACTGGTAAATCAATATTTAGATGATAATTTTTCAATCTTCAACCTCTTCAAACCGATCCAGCCAGCCAACCTTACCTTGCCAATCCATCTATCTCTCCATAATCTAACCGTTTAAAGATAAAAATATTCAAATTTCTCATTTCATTCGCATTTCAAGTAACTAAATTTAATTTTTTCCGTTCGAACGCTCGGCCGTTCGTATGATCGTTATTTACCATCAGCGTGATTATCGAATCGATTCAAATTGGTTAAAACTGCTGGTAAACAGCAGCAGCAACAGCTACGATTTTGCTGCTATTTTTACCATGTATCGGGTCCGCTCATTCGCTCATTACTACCAGAAATTAGTTGTTTGCATTTATACAAAAATAAACAGAAGATAATATCGTTAATAATAATAATAATTTTCCCCTCGATTTTCGAGTAAATTCAATTATCATCAATTACTTTTTGGTACTTTTACTTTTTTGTAAATACTTCGGTACCAAGATATTTTCCCCGTTCAAAGATATTTTTATACCATTATTTTTCCCTACGATGATTGTTGATTGATTATTTGCTTTCTTTCTCTTTTCGACAGTTTTTTTTTGAACTTTTGAATACCTTTGAAGAGATGCCTTTGCCCGATACACCTTTGAAGAGATACCGTTAAAGATATGCTCAGCATAAACTGTGAATTTTAAATTGAAAATCATAATAAACACATCAGTATTTTCATCATCATCATCGAAGCCAATCAATTTTGTCGAATTTCATCGCCGATGCACGCGGATGTTTACAGTGAGATGTTTACACACTTACTCACTCTATGTGTTGTTGTTGTTGTTACGTTTCTATTGATCATATCTGTGTTATCATCATTCAATCAATCAAGTAATTGAATTACTCAAGAAATTATTGAAGAAAAAAAAAGGTTTTTTTCCCCGACTAAGACATCATCGATACCCGAAACACTTACATCAAACATTTAGGCAACATCATCATCGTCATTCGGCAGCATCACCATCACCATCATCGCTTATTATTGTTCATTTATTCATATTTCGATTGATAAATGTCTTCATTAATATTCATTTTGCATCGATTTTTCAATTGAGACGATAATAATGGAAAAAAAATAGTGATATGATAATTGAACGATTTACCATATGTGTCAGTGGTTGATGTTGAATTCATCAATGAAGATTTTGAGTGGATGTATTGATGTTTTGATGTCACATCAAGTGTGTTAGTGTGTCTGTGTGCTCATATTTCTTAGCGTTATATGCATATCTTGAAACCTTTTGAAACATTTCAAATTCATGATTGAATCGACGATAATTCATTCATTTATTATGTCTCAGGATCCATTGTTTGATTGGCTCAAATGTTTTATTCATCATTTCAATTGAATCAATTATATCATATCATATCACATCGTCCATAATTCATATTTTCACGTTGAATGATAAAACTTTTATCTTCACTGAAAAAAAAATATTGATAACAACATTATCATTGACAACAACAGCAGCAACAGCACCAACAACGATAACGGCATATCAATGTTTTCGATATCAAACAATTATTGATCATTTGTGGTTGATGAGTGTGTGTTTGTACTCTGTGATATATGAATTTTTATGATAGTTTATGGTGTGTATGACTGTGCCTGTGTACCATGGTACACAATCCTTCAAATTTTCACAAACACACACACTCACATGATGCTTTGACATGAAAATTTGCATTGTTTTTCATTAGTTTGAGTTCCGTAGTGCAACAACAACAACAGCATTGAACAACATCAGCGACAATTGAGTCAAAAATTTAAAACAAAAATCAAATCAAATATCCGACCAACCAATCATTGTTGTTGTCATCGTATGCATTACAAATCTGTAAATATTTGTTTGATTTGATTTGATTGTTCGTCAATGACAACAAACAAATGTAAACAATTTCTGTGATTTTCTATGGTTTTTTTTTCATTTCCATTGTTTTTCCGATCTGCCAATGATATTTCAAATTTCGAAAATTTTTGGGAAATTTGAAGTCAAGAACAAATCAAACCGACGAAAACAAAGCAGGCAGAAACTAAATCAATTCAAAATCAAATCGAATCAAAATCAATTAATTTAATCTTGATCAATTCAATTCAATTCAATCGTCGTTACCAATTGTAGATTGACATTTACTTGATTGTTTGATATTGTAGATCACTGATTATATGGCGCCCATGCATAGCGCCTGACGAATGTTAACGACGATTAATTAATTGTTTTTTTTTTGTATTTTCGTTTCTGTGTCTGTACAAAATAATAGAAAATACCATAGAAATTTGCATTTAATTTTTATAATAAATTATCAATAATTGTTTAACCAACGCCTTATTGATTTTTCATCGATTAATGAATAGATTGAAACCTAAATTGATTCAAAAACTAAAATTCAAATCAGTGAAATGCCACATCCAAAAATTAAATTCAAAAAATAATTCAAAAACAATCCAAATCAGTAAACAGTGAACCATATCTGAATCAACATCCAAGTTAATGAATCATATTTTCTAAAATATTTGGTGAATCCAATCCATTTTCATTTCATTTGGTGATTTGTTTTTGATTCGGTTCGATGTAACAACAACAGTGATCAAAAATCATTGTGATATATGATACATCTGATGCGATTTGAGTATGATTCATCGACATTGATTTGTGTGTGTTTGTTTGTTAGTGTCACCGGAAAATTTCTTCGAATTAATTGATCTCATCATCATCATTTAAATCATAAGAAATCATTGATTATAAGAAATTTATCATTTAAATGTTTATTTTTATACGTACATGCATATGTTACTTTGTGTGTTTGTTTGTCTATCTGTATCTGTCACCAAATATCCGTCTATGATTAACTAAACAACTAACTAACTAGCAATTTTCGATTGTTTCTTGATGATAATCTTTCACCGATAATAATTATTGATTATAGTAGCGACGACGATAATCAACGAGCATTTGATGATAATCAAATGATTATCGCAAAGAAAGAAAAATATTGCCATTTTACGATTGGATATAAATATAAATAAATGTGTTTAATTTCATTGGCGTCAATCATATATCACACACATATATATGCAGAGACGATAATAAACGACAATAATAATCAATTTAATGATTACTTTTGAGAATATATTCATTGTTTCTACGATATTTGTCATTAATATTGATATATTTACGATTGATTGATCGACCACTTGAAACAATTGTGCCGATACATAAATATTAAATGTGAATTTTTAAAAGTGAGTTTGATCGTATGATGGTTGTATGAGTGTGTCTGTAGATTGAAGTATTGAAGCATTTAAAATATTGAAAATATCAAACCAAATCAACACCCAACCAACAGTCAGTCAAACGATAATTAATAATCGATTGTTTCGAAAATTGTCATGATTTAATTTTTTTTCCTGGATATCATTTAATTGAAGAGAGATCAACTGATTGTTTCAATCATCCACACTCGTAAAACATATCCGCAATTAAATATCCGAAACAACAATGGCCAACGATGTATATCGTATAAATGAATTTGATGATGATACTAATAATCACATTAATAATAATCATAACATTAATGGTGATGAACATATAGATAATAATGATGATAATTTCGAACATCACAATGGTAATCATCATTTCAATAATCATATCATTTCTAATGGTACATTAAACGGTGGTACATTAGTAAATTGTAATGGTAACGGTGTTGGCATTAATGGAAGTGGTGGTATGATTGTAAATAATTTAAGACAACGACAGCCTAAACATCATCAGCATCAACAAAAAACTAAAAAATCATTACTATTAAATGGTATTAATGGTCATCATCATTATGATAATCATATCAATAATCATAAAAACAATAATAATCATATAAATAAGAACAATAATTTGAACCTGAATCATATGAAAAATGACAATTCGATTGATAAAACAACAAATATGAATATGAATAATAATAATAATTACAATTATCATAACCATAATCACAATCTTCATTTCAATCATAAATATCATAGTCATGCACCACATCAGCAGCACCAGCAGCAACATCTACACCATGAGCAACAACAACCAAATCATTTATTTAATAATATTCATCATAAAATTATAAATATTTCATCGAGTAATGGTGATGATAGTGATCAATCGATCACGGATGATGATATTGATGACAATAGAATAAATGATAATCAAATTGATGTAACTGATAATTGTGTGAATTCAAATTCAACGATAATCGAAGATAATGATGATGATAACGATGATTTCAATGATCACCATCAGCATCAGGAGCCACAAACAAATAACAATTCAAAATTCTTCATGGATAATCAATTAAATAATGATAAAATGATGATGAATTTTAATAATATCAATAATAATGGTTGTTGCAATACAGCAAACAATACGAATCAACAACAAATGAAGAATGAATCACCAACAACGATCATCATCAATGGTGGTAAACAGCATACAACACCAATAACAACAACATTCGAATCCTTGAGGTCGAATACTGATCATAATAATGGTGATATTGATGGTGATACAATCAATATCAATGATAATTCGATTGAATTGAATAATATAATCAATGATAATGATAATAACGATAATAATACAAATGAAAATATATCTAGTCTATTAACATTACGATCAAATTTATCATCATTTCTATTATCGTTTACATTTTTATGTATTGGTGTTATATTTAATTTGACAGTGATCGGTATGTGATTGATTGATTCAATAATTGATTCAGAATTGTATTAATTGATTTTTAATCCGTATTTTGTAATTAGCAATCATACATGAACGTGTTCCATACAATACTGAAACATTACCAGATATTGCATTTGATTTATTGCCCAAATATGATTTAGCGCTGAATATATCTGAATATATAATAATGTTTATGAGTTTTTCATTGATCACAATGATCGTATGTCATCGTTATCGTTGGATAATATTTTGTCGTTTATTTATTATATTAGGACTGCTATACATATTTCGTGCCATTTGTATGTCTGTAACACAGATACCAGTATCGAATAAAGATTATTATTGTTCACCACGTTTAAACAATATTGATCAATTAAATTATTGGGAATTAACGAAAATAATTGTATGGCGTATTTATTATTTATCCGTCGGTATGGGTCTTTCAATCAATGGCCATCATACATATTGTGGTGATTTCATATTTTCTGGTCATACTGTTATACTTGTTATTTGTGAGTATAATTTGTTTTCAATAATGATTGTCGAATCAAAATTCCATCTAATTCATCATTAATTCATTCTTAATTCTTAGCTGATTTATTTCTTATACATTATTGGCTATCGAATCATCGTTATTTATTATTTCGTATTCTTCACTATTTATCAAATATCCTTTGTGTTGTCGGCATCATATCCATATTGATTGCACGTGGACATTATTTGGTCGATATTGTATTGGCAATATTCATCAGTAAATTAATATTCTATCTTTACCATTTATTGTGTCAATATTCAATCGATGTATCATATCGACCACATGATGATCAACAACAACTACAGCGACTTGTAATTAATAACAACAATAATGATCAGAATTTAATCGTGAACAACCATGAAAATGAAGATGATGATACTGACCCTGACAATGATACCGGTAATTATAATTCATCGGTAATAATCAATACAAATTTGAACAATTCAAACCATGCGAATACAAATGGTAATCATCATTTTACAAATAATTCGAATCATACGAATGGAACATTATCGAAAATTGATTCAAATCAATTCAAATCAATGATTGTAAATAATAATAACCATAATCATGATCATAAACAACCAAAAAATAAGAAATTCTTCAAATATTTACACCACCGACAGCCACCTAAACAACAACATCAGCAGCAGCACCACCACCACCATCAACCAACACATCATCAACAATATTATCCATTCAAAGCATGGTGGTATAAAATATTTATTTATTTTGAAAAAAATACCATAGAAAATCAAATACAGATCGTGAATACATTTGAATGGCCATGGTATTCATGTATGAAACAAAACAATAATACGAAAAAGAATGATGAACATAAAAAGCAGCCATTAATGATGATGATTGTTTAATATCAATCGTATTGGGATCGAATATCGCTGATGATGATCGATGTCTTTGAATATTTGATGAAAATATGAACAATGATATCGATGATTTAATAATGTTGTTGTTTGGTCCAATACCAAGGATTCAATAATTTTTAAGGGTTATAAAAGGGTTGAAATTGATTAATCAATTAATCAATGATTGTAATTATCATTGTATTGTCTGAGAATCAATTTTATTCTCATTCGTTGTTTATAATTCATTGACAAATTTAATGCTTATAATTATGAATTTTGCCTGATAATTTTTTTTTTTTTTTTTTTTTTTTTTGGACAAACATTGATATGCCTTCTTTTATTATCATTTTTTTCAAAGAATCGAATTGAATTAAATTATTTTTTTATCATTATCAACATTATTACACATACGAAAATAACCACCGGCACATTGAATTACACATTACCACATCTCGATACCCACACCTCTACCTGAGTTTATGGACATACATTCACATACATATATATCAATGGATTAATGAAACTATTATTTTTTTTTAATGAATTTAAATTTGTTTTTTTTGCGAATAAAATTTATAAATTTTATTTTTATACAATTATTATTATTATTAATAATGAAAATTTCAAAAAAAAAAAAAAAAAAATTTCATCATCGATCATTGAACCAAATGTTTTGACATGTGCTTTTTTAAGCTACTACTTTGTATTGTACAATAATCACATAATGTACATCGATATGGTCTGTCACCAGTATCTATTGTGTAATGAGAGAATATTTTCAATTAAAATCAAATGATTAACGTTAAATTATTTTAAAAACATACGTGAACGAACATGTCGTACAATTGAATCCGATCTAATTGTTGAATATGTACAATTATTCCATTGACATAAATAAAATGTACGATTATCAATGAAACGTTTTTCATATAAATTATTCATTGAACGTTTAACATTATTTTCATCACGATTATTATTATTATTATTGGCTGTAGTCGTTGATGTTGTCACAATTTGATTCATAGTGTCCATATCTGTAATCATTGTAAGCGATGATTGTTCATTTTTCAGTGTCTGCTGTGGTGTCTGTTGACTATTTAATTTCGTATAATTATTTGAATTATTATTATTATGACGAGATCTTTTTGAAGGTCGAGTATTCGATTTTTGTTGCTGTTGTTGTTGCTGATTACCCGAAATTGCTGTGGCCGGTGCTGTCATCGTATATGCGATTGGATTTGTTGCACCTAATTATTCGATATCATAGATTATAAGTATTTTTCATTTTATCAAATATTAAAGAAAATCAAAAATATTCTAATTTTTTTTTGTTCATTGATAAAGGTGAGAAAAAGGAGATGGAGGAGATAAAATGTCAAAGATGGAAAGGTGGTGTCGGATTAGCGAATTGAGTAAAATTTTGTATCAGCATATCATAAAATAATATATATGTAGGTGTATCGCAAATGTAGGTGCGTGTATGTTTGTTTGAATATTCAGATAGATAATTAATTTTAAATGTAAATAGGAGAAGAGAAACAGGGGAAGGAAATTGGATGCAATTGTAGTTCGTACAAATATGATAGTGAATAGAAAAAGAAATAGATAGAAAAAACATTAGTAAATAAAAAAATTGATAGCCAAAAAAATTCGAATAAAACTAAAATACCCAACACCACCTCACACTAATATTCTGAATATTAATCTCAAAAATCATTAACTAATAATAATCGAAAAAGATAATTACTTTGAAAATTTTCATAATTTCCAGTATTCGATATGATGTTTGATAATAGATTCAATTGTACGAATGGTGTTGGCATTGAATTCGATGCTGCAGCAGCAGCTACTGCTGCCGCAACAGCTGATGAGGCTACCGTTGTTGCTGTCGTCGTTCCAGACGATGATAGCGATTTTACATTATGATTGTTGAATTGATTAATCATTGATGCATTTTGATGATTAACATGAACGACGTTGGATGGGGTTGATGATGATGTGAATGTATTATATACATTATGATGCGATGTTTGATGATTATTAATGTGATTTGCAGTGTTATTATGATTATTATTATTATTATTATTATTATTATGTGCCATCAATAATTGAGATGACGACATTGCACCAGAAACTAATGCTAATGAATTGGAAGAACTACCAGTTAAGTTATTTGTAGCACTGATTAAATTAGTCGAATTATCATTATGTAATTGTCCATTAGAAAAAATTGCTGACAAACGATTATTATGTTGTGAATGTTGCTGTAAATTTGAATGATGACCAGATAATGATTGCTGCTGATTAATATTTGAAATTTTATTATTATTAATATTATTACTACGATTAGATGATGCTGATGTAATAGAACTGATTGAATTGGCATCCACTTCTAATTGATGTGTTCGACGCATGTGACTGATTAATTTACATCGATCACTACTTGAATAATTACATGTTGATGAAACTGAACACTTGAATGGTTTATAACCAGAATGGGTACGTTCATGCACTACTAATGTATTCAATACAGCAAAACGTTTACCACATCCATCATATTTACAAACATATGGTTTTTCACCCGTATGTCTACGTATGTGTATTTTTAATGCTAAGAATTTTTCAAATTGAAATTAATGATAAATCATTATAAATTCGAATTATACCTGAAGATTGTATGGTTGCATATGAACAGAACCAACATTTATATGGTCTTTCTCCCGTATCTAAAATGAATAAAATAAATTTCTGTCATCAACCGAAACTTGTAAAAAAACTCACGCTTTCTTGAGTGACGAACAATCGAATCGGAACGTATCGTACGATAAGAACAATTTGGCCAATCACAACAATACCATTGTTTACCATCAATCATAACTCTATTGATAAAATGCTCAATATTCTTCATTCCGTTGGCAGTTGTCAGAGTTGATGCAACCAGGTGATCAAACGATACTGATGCAGCTGGAGTTGCTGATGATTGAGTTGTAGTTTTTGATGATGATGATGCTGCATTGTGAACAGCTGATGTTGATGTACCATTATTATTGCTATTAGCAGTCATTGATGATGTTTCATTATTTGATGCTGATTTTGTTTTTATCTTATGATTATTGTTATGATTATTATAAACCATATGATTAGTTTTTTGTTGTAGTAAATGTTTACAGTTATTATTATTTAAATTATGTTTATTGATATTATTATTTGTAAGTCTTGAATGATGAATCAGATTATTATTATTTTGATTTGATATATGTTGATGAGTGGTCATTTGGTAGTGGATAAATCAATTGTTTCGTAATAAAATGCAGTTAACAAATTTAAATTTTTCTACAATTATTTTCAATGAGATTTGACATTTTTTTTTTTTTGACTAATGAATATGGTGATATATTCAAAATGATTGTATTGAATGAAATTTAACACACATTTGTAAATAATTTTTACATTGGAACAATTAGCAAACACAATTCTTTAAAACCAAAATAGATAAGTAACAATTATTGAAATTAAATGAATGTATTCAGATGCATTTGAAATTTATTTTGATTCGGTTGATTATAAAATAATGATCAAAATGGAGAATCTTTACACATTAATTCGTTGTTGTTTATTTCATTTTAGTATTCGTTTTTTTTTCTATTTCATTCATTTCATTTCATTAAATTTTCATTTTCATATCTAAAATCAAATAGCGTTGAGTATGTGTATGAGAGCGAGAGAGAGAGAGATGGAAAATGATGGAAAAAAAATATGAAACAAGAGTGGAGTATATGCGTGCGTGTGTGTGGTTATATGCGGTGTACGTTTGTGTTCATTCAAACAAATATATTTATTGTCAGTTGTTGTTGCTGTTGTTGTTGAAACACAAATAAAAATATGAAAATAATGTTTTAAACTAAACCAGAAATAAAATGAAAAAAAAACGATGAGAAATAAAGAGAAACGATGATAATAATAATAATAATAATAAACCAGAGTTGGTAAAAAAAAAATTGGGAAAAAGAAAGGACCCAAGCACACACATAGAAAATTACGCATATAAAATAAATTGAAAAGATAAATAAATAAAAAAAAAAATATAAAAGGGCGACGCTGCTGCTGAATATCTTTATGTATGTGTTCAACCAAAAAAAAAAAAAAAAAAATTACAATGAATGCATACTTTGAAATATATTACATACATAAAATATACTTACAAATGTAAATAAATAAACATTTATATAAAAAAAAATGAAAATGTTTTTGAAATAGCGAAATAAATGAAAAAAAAAATTGAATTGAAATTTTATGTGTGTGTGTGTGTGTGTGACTGGATGTGTTGTTTGCTTAGTTATATTTATTTATTACTTGTGCAGGCATATCGTGCGTGTGTGTTAGTCTGTGTTTGCTGCTTGTGTGTGCGTGTGTGTGTGTGTGTGTGGGATCATTAGAGATCCTTTTTGAATTTGAATTAGAATTTGAACATTCATTTCATGGCAAACAATAATAATAATAATAATAATAAAACTTACCATGATAAAATAATGTTTGAGACGAGAAGAAAAAATATGAAAATAATTTTTATAAATAATAATGAATTCTGAATATTTATTCATGAAATTTTTTATTTTTTCTTTTAGTTTGACACTGTTTGAAAAAAAATACATTTGTAATGAATGAATATTAAATATAATTTCTTGAGAATTAAAAATTGTAACAAAACAAAATAAAATCAAATTTTGATTAATATGATGCCAAAGTAAAAAATGAAACGAAAATGATTGAAATTATTGTGAATTTTGAAATTTTCGAATTTTTTTTTTAAAGAAATTCCAATAAAAAAAACTGGTATTAATTAATTTTGAATTGAGTAAATTAATTAGTCATTAATTAACCAATTTTTATTAATTAATTCGTTTAATTAATGATCAAAAGATGATTAAATATTGTGGATGATTTAAAATTATCAAAAATCGAATGTCAAATTGTCAAAATTCGAATTTTTTGAAAATTCAGCTATTTCACTTGCCATCCACCAGATGACAGCACTGGTATCATTTTTTTTTTTCCCTTCAAATTCATTTTGCGGGTAAATTAATTTTCATCATTTGTTTATAGATGGATAAAAATTACCGTGTTTCTGCATTGAAAAAAACCAAACAAGTATAAACTGCGGCCATCATTTAATAATTTGCTTCTACCCAAAACATTCACAGCTGATTTATTCATGTCTGAGTTAAAAATATCTTAGACTGTTTGGGAATGATAAAAATATCAATTTTTTCTCAAATTTTCAATTCAGTTCTCGCGCCATCAAAGATTGTAAAGCCAACCAAAATCGAAATGGGGCAGTGGTAAACGATAACAATGTGTGTTCAAAGATGGTCATGCGACTTAACAGTCCATGACTGCCTTAGAAGTTTACTCTCTTGACGTCTTCAGTCAGTTAATAAATCTTAGTATTCACGAACAAGACTCGGGATTGACAGAATCTTCGTATGAAAAGCTCAACTAGTCTCTCCCGTTGTGTACTGCGAAGCACACCAGACGCCTTGTGTGAGAGTGTTGGTGTGTGTGTTCATGTTTGTTTACTATTCACATTCATTTATTTATTCGTGTTTTTTCTTTTTGGTGAATTTATTCATGTTTTGTTTGATGGTTGGTGTCTTTTTGAGAATCGACAAGTAAACATTCAAACGAAACATTGAATGGACGCATAATTGGATCGAAATTCGAGTGAAATTCTTGGAATTTCCTTGGAATAAATTTCAAAGAAAATATTTCTTTGAATTTTTCCATTTTTCATTGAAAAAAATTTCTCAAATTTCAATTGAAATGAACAAAAAAAAATTGTCAAAAAAATCATTTGTCAAAATTTTGTAATAAAAAAAAATTACGGAACGTCCTATATGAATTGAAAGAAGAAAAAAGAATTCGAATTCGAATGAATTTTTTTTTATTTTGGGGAAAAAATGGCTAGTAGCACATATTGGTTAAGGAGTATTGAAAAAAAAGAAAATATATCAATGGTAGTAGCACTAAATTGTGTCGTTAAAATTCGAAATCCCTCTTACAGCATTACGCGGCTTTTACATACACACACACACACATGTTTATATATAAATTTTACACACATATACGTGTGTGTGCGTGTGTGTGTATGAATGTAAATATTGAGCGAATATTGCAAAACATAAAACAAAACAAAAAAAATAAAAACAAACAAAAAATTCTAAATGGAATATTAAGAAAAAAAATGTCTGACAACAAAATATTGTGAATGAATGATGTTTCATTTGATTATTTTTTTAACCAAAAAATTTTGTGGTAGTAGTATTAATGAAAGCAGCTGTGTGGCTCAAAGTGGTAGTGGTCTATGTTGCTACTGCAATTTGGATCGCTGGATGAAAAAGTAGTGGCCAATATTATTTTTTTTTTGTCATCATCAAAAAATGATGATAAAAAAAATGAAAAAAATTAAAAAAAATAAAATCCACAATCAAATCTCATTATGATTATTATTTGTTAATATGAAAATGAAAAAAAAAATAATTTCAATTTATTTGTATATTTTTTAATTTTGAACAGTAATAATAATAATAATAATAGTTGGTCTGACTTTTTTTTTTTTTTTTTTGATTAAATCATTCATTGATTTTATTTAATTTCACAATATATAATTTTCACAAGAGAAATATTTAACAAATAAATAAAATAGATTAATGAATGAATGAATGAAATGAAATGAATCAAAATTGAATGAATTAAAATTGAAATTGAATTATAAACTCAAGTTTAATGAATTTGAAATTGAATGAAATTTAAATGAATTAATTCAAAATTTAATTTTAAATATGAAAAATTTAATCAAATCAAATCTAAATATTGTTGTTGTTGTCGTTTATGTTGTGAATCGACAATTTCAAAAATATTAATTGTTTACTAATTATCAAAACAGTAATTAATAACATCTTGAACATCAACAATTATCACCGTAGATTCTTAAATAATTCTTTTCTTCAATTTAATTAATTTGCTATCTTATATGGTTATAATGATGATTTCGATCAGTGAATATCAAATGACAACAATTGAATTTTATCACTGAATTTTTTTTTTTTTAATTCTTTAATTTTTTAAATTTTGATTTTATCAATCAATCAATCACATTGATATGAATAATAGTAATAATAATAATAATAATCTTCATGAAGATATATGATTTTTTTTTTCAATGGGTATTTTGAAATTTTACCCAAATTCAATTAATAATTATTATGACATATGAAGGTTTGAATATTTTTTGCTTGTTTTTTTTAGATTAATTAATTTTGATTGTCATTTTTTCCATTTAGATTCCATATGATTGATTTAAATCAATAATAATAATAATAAAAATGTAGTTTCATAAATCAATCAACGATCACGGCACAATTTTTATTCTACCATTGATATTTATTTGAAATTTCGACCATAAATTTCAATTAATTAGTGTCTATAATTCAAAATTGTTTTTTTTTCAATTCATTCATTCTGTGACTATCAATCAAATTTTTTTTTCAATTATTTAATCATCAATTTGAAAAATATTTCATCTTTCGTGTTAAATTCTCCAAAAAAATCAAGCAAAAATTATAAATGAATCATCAAATAAATAGCCTAATTGGCGGACCATCCGCTGCTGGACACGGAAATGGTCTTAATACCACTGCTGCGTCTACACCAGGAACAGGACCTGGTCCTGGTCCTGGAGGCGGTGGTGGTGGTGGTGGAGCAAATGCACAAGGCAATAGTGGTATCGGTATATTACAATTGCAACAACAACAAATGTTTGGTTCATTTGATGCAAACATGGCTTCATCAGTTACATTGGCCTGTTGTCAATCATTGTGCGATGTACTTACAGAACTTCCATTACCGACAGCCGTGCAAGATGAATCATCGCACACACGTTCATTGATTACCGGTTTAAATGTTAATTTAACAACGGCAAAGAATACATTGCTCAATGATTTAACAATGGTGCCACAAATACAACAGGCATTATTCATGGCCAAACAACAATTGAGCGATACAACATTTCATTCAAATCATTTACATCATAATTCATCAACATCTCCGGCATCAAGTTCATCAAATATCACAAATCAATCACCATCAACTGATCCCCAATCTGTTGGTGGCAGTGGGCCAAGTCCAAGTCATAATCATCAACCATCTCAATTATTACATGAATTGATAACACGTGGTTGTTTCCTTAATTCACAGCTATCATCGACAGCAGCAGCAGCTGTATCAACTCCATCTTCTAAATCATCATCTTCATCGGTGACGGCCACGCCTGCGGCTAGTTTACCTGGAACATCTATTTATCAATCTTCAACACCTTCATCTTCATCATCAGTCACACCTGTGTCAAACACGGCGACAGGAACCGCAGCTTCCAATGCAACCCCATCTAATAATGATAGTTCAATTGTAAATGATTTACATTCTATTGAACCATCCATACGTCATATACCGGATTTACATCAAAATTTGATGAATGATCTTATTAATGATGAATGCTGTGATCCAACAATTTCAACGACGACAACCACAACATCGACAACATCCACAAATCCATCATCTGCAAATGATTTATATTCACATCAGCATCATGCACAACAACAACAACAAAATCATAATCAACAAGAACATTCAACAGTATTGACCGGCAGCCAACATGGCCATCAAATGATGACCAACAATACAAATGATTATCCACAAATGAATCATCAACAGCAACAATATCAACATCAGCAACAGCAAATAACCAACATTCATAATCAAGATGTAAATAATTCAATTAAAATTGAACCAGATCATCAACAAACGATACAGCAACAACAATATCATCAACAACAGCAACCGCAACAATTATCAAATCAAAATTTTTCATCATTAGGTGAACGTGTAAAAAATAGACAACGAGAAGCGGCAGCTAAAGCAATACAAGCAAATGCTGCAACATTTGGGACAAATAATCAACCTTATTATAATCAACAGCAACAACAACAATTACCCAATAATGATTCTCAGGCAATGTCAATCAACAACAATTCAATGACAGATCAAATTTATAATAATGATAATAATAATAATAATAATGCTAATAATTCTAATCAAATACTGCCTCCAACACCAACATCAACAAGGTCATTGCAAGCAGTACTAAATAATATAAAAAATGAACATGGTCAACAATCATCAACAGATGATAAAGATTGGCAGCCACAAACATCATCATCAACATTACAACGTAAATCTTCCATTTCATCATCAACATCATCTACAGTGACTACACCAACATATAATCGTAAACCATTATATCAACAGCCACCTGTAAGGCCTAAAGTTGAAATGGTCAAACCACAAATACGTTCAGTTAAATATGAATTCACTGATATTGATAATGATTCGGCATTCTTATCAAAATCGGTAGATATTGTAATTAGATTTGAACAAATCATTGATCAAATATTACAAACATCGTGCAATGATTTTAATAATTATTATGATGATATCGATGTCGACAATATGAATACAATGAATAATTATAATGATTATAATGATAATGATTATTATAATTCTAATTATGTAAACAATAACAACAATCAATATCATAATAAATATCATCATACTAATCAACAACATCAGCATAATAAACATCGTAATACTAATAATGTAAATAATAAACGAATTAAAACCGATTATAATGATACATCGGATACAAATCATGTTAATGGAATGTCATTCAATGTGTCAATCGATTCGGATCAATTAAAAGAAATTATGATATTGACGGCTAAATTAAAACAAACAAATCGTATCGGTGAAATTGAACGTAAAAAATTAATATTATTTCTGACTGTTTTATCGAATCAATTGAATATTTGGTTAACAAGATATAAATCAAAATCATCGATTGCTGCAGCATCTTATCTTAATGATCCATTCAATCAAGATGATGATCAAGATCATTCTGATAATGAAAATGAACGTCAACATTATTGGGAGCTATGTTGTAATGCATCACAATCGGCATTACATTTAATGACATCCACTTCGAATACTAAATCTTCATCATCATCATCGATATCAGATCAATTGATTAGTCTTGAAGAATTGATTGAAGTGATTGTAGATTTTTTATCAAATAATTTAAGCGCTGCAACTCATGTATCGACAACATCAACACCATCTAAATCCAAATCAAAATCATCATCATCATCATATAATCAATATCAACATTTTGGTGTATCAAAAAGACATGTAACTAGATGGACACAATTATTACAATTATTATTTGAATTCATCAATTTACGTACAAAAGGTTCATTAACAGATACATTAATATTATCATTAACACGAATCTCAATGAGTGCCTTGTTCCTATTACAAAATACGGCTGAAATGCAATTTGTTTCAATCGAAATTCTATGTCATGTGTTTGAAGAATATCAAAAACATCGTATTTCAATACTTGAAGAGCTATTAAATTCCTTATCGAAAATTCCAACAAAAAAATCTCATCGTAAAGATTCAGTATTAACACAAATGTTAATACGATTAACGAATGCATTTTTTCAGCCAAATACTAATCAAACGCACACACGTGATTCATTATCGAAACAATCGACAGCAGCATTACAAATAATTAGTAGTTTTTTATCACATTTTCTTCGTAAATGTCATCAACATTCATCTGGTGGTGCTAATTCGGACACTGATTTCAAATTAATATTTGAATCATTGTTAAATGATTTGCTAGAACAAATACATTCACCACATCAAACAGCATCAATATTGATTGTACAGGTGATAATTAAAATATTAATATCTTATCTATCACCACAACAACAACAGAATAAAGCACAAACATCATCATTAGCGGCACGTTTACTTGCAATTGAATATTTATCGATTGTTTGTTCAAAATTTGCACAATTTTTAGCCGAAAAAGATGAAACAATCAAAGAATTGAGTACAACATTTTCAACAATTGAACAAGAATTAGATGTAAAAAAGCCATTGAAAAAGACTAAAAATCGTGATAAACAACAACAACTGCAACAACAACAAGAAGAAGAATCAATACAAAAACAAAAAGATAATGAAAATTTTGTTACCAAAGTTTATAGTTATCTTATTGATTATTTTAATTCAGAAAAATTATATCGTGAAAAATTGTGTCTGGCATCCATATGGATTAAGGATAAATATTTTACTGAAAATGAAAAAAATGAACAAAATTTTTTACAAAAATTGAATCAATCAAAATTTAATGATGATAATGATAATTCATCAGTGGTTGCAATATCGACTGCAGCTTTATGTATACAATATATGGAATTTGTACATTTTTCGACCAATACACGTTTATTTGATATATCAATATCACATGTAACAGCATCGCTATCGAATACATCCAATACAGCACAACGTAGTCGTGCTATGAAATGTTTGTCAAATATTCTTAGTTCAAGTACAATCGATCGTGCTACACAATTATTATCGCGTACAGATTTACAAAATGCAATGCGTTCAGCATTGCTTGATCCATCAACATCGGTCCGGGAAGCAACTGTTGATCTCATTGGTAGATTTGTGCTACAATCAAAAGATCAAAATTTAGTTCAACGTTATTCCGATTTGATTGGTGATCGTATACTAGATACTGGTATATCGGTTCGTAAACGTGTAATAAAAATACTTCGAGATTTTTGTATTGAATTTCCTGAATATGAAAAATGTGGTGAAATGGCTGTGAAAATTGTACGAAGAATAAATGATGATGGTGAAGGTATTCGAAAACTAGTCGTCGATACATGTCGTGATTTATGGTTCACAAGTGGAACACAAGTAACCAAATATAAAGTTTATTCATTGCTACATGTGATAGCAAATATGATCAATGATAATGCTTCAATGGAATCGATGCAATCATTGTTTGATCAATTGATAAAATCAGATACAATGCCTATAGCTCAACAGATATGTGATTCAATAATGAATGATGTATTGATTGATGATATGCCAAATTCGAGCAAAAAAACACAATTAAGTGCTGTACAATGTGTAGCAATGATAACGCAATGTTGTCCAGAATTAATGGTGAAACATTGTGATACATTACAATCATTGATGTCATTGCCATGTGAAACATTAATTGAAATATCGTTACGTATGAAAGTAATACAAACAATTGAACGTGTACTGCCACACATACATAATCCATCACCATATCTATTGACAAGAATTGAAGAAGATTTGACCAAAAATATATTACAATCATCAGCGAATATCATACAATATGCTGTTAAATGTTTATCTGTATTAATTAAAAATCATACAAAAAATACTAAATTAGCTGTGGAATTGTTCTGTAAATTTCAACAAATACTTTATCAATATCGTAATCTATTGTATGAAGGACACAATGAACCATTGGTCAAGCCAAAATTATTACGAGCCATTTTCACTTGTGGATTGTTTGCAAAATATTTTCTATCACACATTTATGATTACAAAGATCGTGTTCGTGATACATTCATCGAATTAATATTATCGCCATATGATGTTGATATTAAATGTAAAGCAATCGTAGCGCTTGGTTTTATTATTGAATCTGATCCAAAAATATGTTTACTGCCTAATGTTATCGAAATATATACGAGAATATTACGGAATGAATATTCTGAAAATGTTAATATTCATTCGATCACTCGAAAAAATGATGAGCTATTTTGTATACAAGTATTAAATAATTTTCGTAATTATCTATCCGAATCAATTGAATCGGATGAAAATGCTGTCAAAACTATTGAATGGTCTCGTGAATCATTAAAATCGATGCAATCGTCTGAAGATGATTCTGGTTCAACACAATCACAAATAATTCAAAAATATTTAAATTCAATATTGATAAATGCATTGAATCCAAATCTATCTATACGTCGTGTTGCTTGTAATGTAATACATGTGATACATTCTGGTGGTCATGTACATCCACTACAACTTGTTCCACATTTAGTTGCAATGACATGTGATGATGATTATCAAATACGTGTACGTGCTGATCATGTTTTACATGATATTGAAAGAAAATATCATGGATATGTTGCAATGAAAGCAAAAGAAGCTGTACAATTATCGGCATTATTCTGTAAAAAATTGAATTGCTCAGGTTTTCGAATCATAATGGAAAAATCATCGTCATCATCATCATCATCATCATCGAATGCAACACAAGATGGACAAACATTGATCTCAATGCCATCACAATCAAAAGAAATATGTTCACGTTTAAGTACATTATATCAAGTTATCTGTACAAATCGACAATCAAGACGTGGATTTATTGCATCATTATTACGACATTTTGATACATCAGAATTTGTTGTCAAAAGTGCCACAACTAATTCCACTGATTCAATGAATCAATCATCATCATCGATTGACGATACATCATCATCATTATCAATGACGACAGCAGCAACAACATCAACTAACAAATCAGATATGATTGATATTGAATTTTTTGTTGAAAGTATTCTGTTTTTTCCATACACTGTATTTGATGAAATATTGTACATATTGAATCAATTAGAATGTACAAGTTCAATCAATTCAACACATGTAACACAATTATTTAAAGAAATATTTATTGTCGAAAAATTATCATCATCAGCGACCAACACCGAAGATCAATCAATGAATCAACAACAACAGCAGCAACAGCCACAAATAATTTATGATGAAATGGGTAATGCACAAATGGTTTATCCATCAAATCAAATGATGATGAATCAACAGCAACAACAACAACAACAACAGCAATCAAATATTGATATCGAAGATATTGATTTGGAAAATGAAGATCAATTGAAAAAATATGAAAATAATATTCATGTAAATTTTGATCTATTATTAAGTGATCGTAATAATGAACGTTTAACAAATTTAATACGTTCATTACGTACAATATATTTATCGACATTATTACGAACATTGCTGAAAGAATTTTATTTATTAAAAGATGAAAAAATTAATGATTACAGTACGAATGATGCTAAAACATGGGAAAAGCCAGTACATCGTCGACAGGTGTGTTCATTTATTTCATTTTATTGTATTCAAAATAATTAATTGAAATTTCATTTTCTTTTTCAGATTGAAAGTATACATTTAAAAGAATTATTTAATTTAGCCAAACCAAATATCGATATACAAGAATCATTGCTATTACAAAATGATTTACAAAATGTTGAAAAACAGCTGCTAAATGAATGGAAGAGATTTCGACAAGTATCGTTGAATAATAATGATCCAAATTTTAAATCAACATTGTTGACAAAATTATTTCAATTTGGTTCATCGAAATCATCTTCATCATCGAATGCAAATCAACTGCAGCAACAACAAAATCGAAATATTGTTGATGAACAATCGAATAATGAACAATTATCGATGACTAATTGTATTAACGATGCTAATAATGGTCAGCAATCGAATATAGAAACACCGCAACAACAACAACAACAGCCACCACAACAAACAACACCAAATAATAGACGACAACAATCGAATAATCGAATGACTAATTCGTAAGTTCCTTTTTCTTAATGATTTATTAAGTAATCAATTAATCAATTTTTAAATTTCTTCTATTATTTCATTGAAAATTAAGAAATAAAAAATCAAAACCAGTAAAAAAGAAGCGTAAAAGAATCGTATTCGATGGTGATTCATCGGAATCACCATCTGAAGATGATGACGATGATGATGAAGATTATCAACAAGGATTCTGATGAATTCAAGATTACTTAATTTCAAAATGAAAAACCAAAACAGACCTCAAACACAAAACAAAAAACAAAATTTTCTCCATTATCTTTTCATTTAAAATCGAAAAAACAATCATGTAATGATGATAATCTGTGTGTATAAAAATAGCATTAACATGAATCGTTCAATTTATCATGAATCGTGAATTTATCAAGTGTAAATTATTATTATTTTTTTCATCCATCCACATTCAATCAAAATTGTTCTGAATAATAATTGTATTATAATCAAAACAAATCTTCAATGACTGAATTTTTTTGATAATTTAAAAAAAAATCGATTGATTCATTTACCCATTGATTGATTTGATACAAGAGAACATGATTTAACATAAAGCAATAATATCTATGAGATGAATTATTGTTTTTTTGACCATTAAACAATCTAAAACTAAGAAAGAAACGCATACACACACCTCACTAACCTACCAATAAACAAACAAATAAATACTCAAATTGGTCAAATGTGTGTGTGTGTGTGTTGTGTGAATGAATGTGTGAAACTAAATCAATCAATTGGATTGCCCGTGTTTATTATGAATCAATATTGTATCAAAATCGAATGAATCAAAGATCAATTTTCACATAAAAAACTCTGAATCCAAGATTTTTTTTTTTGTCAAATTCAAAGACAAACACACCACCTCCAAATGCATCCACAGCAATCAATCATTAATATGATTGAAAAAAAATTGTAAATTTTAATTTATTCGTTGATTTCTTTAATTCTTAATTATTATTATTATTTGATTAATTAATTACTCTTAACATGATCCTAATTAATTGATTGATTTCTTTTCAATTTTTTATTTTTTAGTTTCATTTCAAATTTTATTTTTCATTTTTAATACACTTCATTTTATTTAAAACATATAAATGATGATAATATATACCACATTTAATATATATATATAAATAAGATTGTAATATGAAAATTTTACAAACATAAAACAAAGAATTATCATTTAAATTTCGATTTTTTTTTAAAGAATAATTAATTAATTCATTTAAGATTAATTAATTATTTGATCAATTGATAAATATCATTATAATTATTATTATTATTATCATTATTATAATTATAAATTATTATAATAATTCATCATTGTCATCGTCATTTTATATGCAATAATTTTCATTTCATTTTTTTTCATTTAAAACATCATATATTTATATATATAAAGAAAATATGAATAATTAATAATTAAAATAAATAGTGATGATTATCGATATACATATATGATACAATAATATACAATATATTATATATGTATGTTTAAAAATATAAATATATAATTTGATTTGATTTTGTTGATTAATTATTGATGAATTAAGAAATTAATGAATTTTCTTTGGTCAAAAGGTTTTCCTAGGTATTTCACCAGGTAATACCGATGATCAGTTATCGAACTCGTAAATTTTCGTTATCTTCGTTGAAAGATTTTTATTTTCACCAACAATTGTCGTGGCGACCACATGGTCAAACCAAAGAAGTACCATTTGTTCATTTATTTGCTTACTTTACCCTTTACCCCTTTTTTCGATTTTTAATTCAAAGGTTTTTGACACTTTTTATTTTCAACTTTCTTTGAATCGAATGACTTTTCAATTATTTCCTAGGGTTTTTGACACTTAATTCAATCATTCTTTGATTTATTTTGTTTAGTCTGAAATTGATTTCTGGTAAAATTTCGTTTGTTTCATTTGTCCCATTGCTTTCGCTTTTCAAATTTTGTTTTCTTTCAAAATTTATTATTATTTGACAAAATTACCAACAAAAGTGTCATTGACACATCTGGTCCCCGGAACAATTGTTCGATGGTGGTTTGCTGTGGACCTAGAACATGGACCCATTGTATTTTTTCGATTATTTTTTTACCAAAATAAAAGTGATCAATACAAACAAAGACGTAGACACATGGGGACAATTGAAAATACCCAAAATAATAAACCCAAAAAATACATTTCCAAAACCTATAGGTTTTATCAAATTCATTGTCAATGTTATTGTTATCCGAATTGAAAAAAAAACCAAAAATGTAAAGTGTCATTGACCATGGACTTGATCTCATATGGTTGAAGGGGGTGTGTAGCTGTTTTTCAGTGTGAGTGCATTCACTCTCTTGTTGCTGTTGTTTTTGTTCATAACATTCAACCTTATGGTCATAATCGTTATAAGTTTATGACCATTCATAACTGGTGAAAGCAAAAAGGTTAATGTTCCTAAGTGTAAAGGTCAAATTCTCCATTATTTTGAATTGGTCAAACAATTTTATTTTAACCATTTCTTTGGTTCAAATTTTTGTTCAAAATCAAAATTGAATCAGATTTTTGTACTAATTGATTTTCGTGTTTTTACTTCTGAAATAATCAAATCACAATCAACAACCAGCTCACCAACAACAATTGCCAAAGTACGAATCGGTACCAAAGTGAGCCAATGACCAAAAACAGACAGAGAGAGAGAGACAGCTAAATGTTTACCCCAAAAAGTAAAATTATTCAGATTTTGATTATTTTCCAGGGTTTTCAATGCTTTGGTTCTTACGGGACCATAGAGTATGGGCGTGCTGTTGTTGTTGTTGTTGAGATGGTGGTAGCAGCAAATCGAGCCAAATTCGAGCTAAAATCTGGCTCATTTCACTTTTGTTTATTTGTTGTAAAAGTTGTTTGGTTTCGTTGAAACCATTTGGGAAAATACTGTGATAGTTTCATCGAGTTGAATGACCCTTCGACGACGAAGATCGTCGTCGACAACAGTAGCAACCAAAATTTACCAACAGCAGCAGCAGCAGCAACCAATTAATGGTATAATAGGATCGTAGAGCGCAATTTCCAACATGAAATTCTTCATCTCCATCTCATAATTGATTTCGTTGGATGTGCATTTTCGAGCTCATGTCAACGCTATTTACCACTCTTATCGTTGGTTGTTTGTGGTTCGTTGATGTTCTTCGTCTTAGAATGTCTCTTGAGACATTCAGAGCTTTACGAAAATATATGAATGATCGAAGAAGTGATGGCGGTCAGGTTCGGTTCTGTTCGGTATTTTACGACCCTGATGATGATGATGATGATCCATCAAAATGGATTCTGGATTCGTTTATGCCATCGACCAGCAATAGATGCTACCAACATAAAGCTATCACCTATGGAATCGTGGTGAGGATGTTTTCGACGATGATGTGCTTTCCTTTCATATCGTTCCTTGAAGCATCCATCCATTTCGGAATAATTATCCATCCTACAAATTACTGTTGTGGATACTACAATCAAATCGATCGAATATGATTTCACGGACTTTCAAGACTAATATATATAATGGTACACAGATGATATATATCAGTGTTATCATTGAGAGCAAAGAACATTTGATCGAGTGGTGTACACCGTTATTCGGTCGTGCTACTGCCATGTTGTTCCATTTTTTCTTGAATTTTTTGCAATGATTTCGGTTATTCCGGATACATAACATCGTCGACGGTCCCGAAATTTGTCTTCGGCTGATGTTGATGATAATTGATGGTACACTTTGGCTTTGATGTACTCGATACATCGTGCTGAAATGCTAGAAATGGGCAAAGACTTTTTTTTGAGCCAGAATTAGGAAGTAAAAACATCATTTTCCATTAAATTATACATGCGTATATATCAATGATATATCAAAATATACAGATAAATATACATCATTATATATCCATCATCAGAAGAAGAAGATATTACCGAGTTTCTATGGAACGATGAACGATGAATGGTGCCGAAATGGATGCTTATGATGGTGATGTAATGCGATGAACCATCGACATCATTCATTCACATCACATCACATTACATTACAGAAGCCATTTTGAAATTTAGGCTGGTAGATATTCATTGATTCGAAAGCAGCAGAATATTCTTGGATACGAAACGGGATTCTTGGAATTTTCTTTCTTTGGCCCAAAAAACAAGAGAATCTCTTCCGTATCTAAAGAATCTCTTAATTGTATCAAATGTTTCCAATTATTTTCTCAATTCAGTACAAGAATTGTTTGTCTTCAGCCCAGAATTCTACGCAATCATTGTTTTTCGAGAGGAATTTAGCCCATTTCTGGAAATTCTGGGCCCCGAATTCCGCAGTTTTGGAATTTTCGATTCGTGGAATAAAAAGGAAAATTCTATTCCGATTCGAAAATTGTGAAATATTTCCGAATCTACGGAATTTATAATAATATTCAATTAATTTACGGCAGAAAACAAAAACAAACCTTCAAACTTTTAGGAATTTCAAACCTTTGAATTGAATCGTTGATGAATTGAATCAATGAAATGAAATGAATGAAAGGCTCACACACATATTTGACAGAATTTTGCTTTCAAACACGAACAACATTGAATTTTCTGTGAGTGTTTGAAAGGATTTTCCCGATCGTTTAACAAGAACATTGTTCTTGTTTCCGTACATTCATTCATTCATTCACAATTCATTGATTCATTCACCAGAATTCAATTTCAACACACACGATTCATTCCACGCCAGAATTCAACTCATTCAGAAACTAGGAAACCAGGAACAACGAATTTCCCTGATGAACAACGATTCATTCTTTGTGCTGTTGTTCGTTGTTTATTTCAATTTTGTTAGATTCGTTTAAATTCATTGAATTCGCTTAAATTGGATTCAATTCATTGAAACAATGCACAAACAAAATGCTGCAGAAGCAAAAGCACCAAATTGAATAATACTGAAATCGGTTGATATGATATAATGGTTCATTCAAGAATATTTTCATTATTTAGGACACGGAGTATGTCAAATAGATATTTTTTGGCGCCCAAAAAAAAAATTGAAGTTGAATGAAGAAAGCGAAAAAGGAGAATCTCGCTATTTCATTCCAATTTCATTTTCATTTGATTTTGATTTCGATGTTTGAAATGAGTTTGTTCGGTTCTTCGGTGATGATGATGATGATGAATAGTGTAATGCGAATCATAATAGCAACGAATGATGATGCCTATGGCTGGTGATGATCATGATAATGACGGTGATGCTGATGATGATGGTCAATGACATATATTTTTCCCTATGTTTGTCCTTTCGTTCTTTGGTTGTTCTTAGTTTCGATTAATCGTCGAATAATTAATTAATTGATCTTCAATGGTACGTATTTCGATTGATAATTGATTTATTTTGTTGATTCAAATTTGAATTCCCGATTTTTAGTGCAATAAAATTTTTACGGGTAATTTCGACCAATGTATCATCAACTTCGAATAGTGATAATGGTCAATAAATGATTATGGCCAATGCAAATAATCATCATTCAACATTGATCGCTTCAACATCATCAACCGCCACATCGACCGCCGCATCATCATCATCATCATTATTGATTGATTCATTGAATAATTATGTAGACATTGAAAAAGCATTGATATTGGCTGAAACATCGCCATCATCAACTGGATCATTATCGATAATAACACCAACAATTACAGCGACAGCAACAACAACAATGACATCGACAACATTGTTACCATCATCATCATCAACATCAGCATCAACATCGACCACATCACCACCACCACCATTACAATCATTATCATCAACATCAACAACAACATCATCATCATTATCACCACCACCACCACCGCAACCACCACAAACACCATCACCATTAAATGATACAATTCTGCTACAAAATGTACAATTTGATCCAAATTTTTTTGATCGTTGTAATTTAGATCAATTATCATCGACAACAACATCTTCGACAGCTAAATTGTTGAATGATATTAATTTAAAATCAATAAATAATAGTAATCCGGCTAGTGATAATGATTATCTTGATAATTTAGATATAAATTTATTAAAAGATAATATCGTTGTTGATATTGTTGATAATCATTGTCCGTTATTAACCAGTTCTGATTTATCACCAATATCAACATCTACATCGACAACAACATCAACAATACCAGCAAATAATGTAACAATAACATTTAAATCATCATCCAGATCACCACAAATTACATTAATCGATACAGATAATACGAATAATAATACAGCCAGCAATAGCTCATCAAATATTTATCATTCGAATCAAAATGATTTACTCATTGATTCATTACAAACAATACCAATTAGCCATCATCATCATCATCATCGACCGACATCGACAATATCATATCTGAATTCGACATCATCCGATCCATTGGTTAGTTCGACAACATCATCGACCATTGCTGCGACAAAAGATTTACAAACGATTGATCAATTATTTGATTGTGATCAATTAACATTGCTGCAGCATCAACCACAATCGCAACAACAGCCACACCATCATCAACATAATCAATTATTAAATCATTATCCTCAAAGACAAAATTTAAAAAGAATTCGTAATAATCGTAATAATAATACATGTGATTTTATTAGTGATGATTTAGATGATGATATTGTTGATGATGATCATGATGATGTCATCCGCAACAACAATGATAGTGATGATGATGATGATATTCGATTTTTTTGTGATACAAAATCATCATCATCGGCATCAACAGTGACCGCAACTGCATCAACAATGACCATACCGAATTACAACAGTCAATCAAATGATCCCTCGATGATGAAAACATTGACATTGATACAAAATCAGCCACCGCCAATGATGTTACAATCATCAAATGATCATAATCAAAATCAACAATCCTTAACCTCATCAATCAATAGTAACATATCAGCATCAACAGCGGCAACATCGGTAACCCCGACAGCATCCGCAGCAGGAGCAGCAGCAACTGCTCCATCAATATTAACATCAATCGAATTGAACAAGCTTAATTCATCAATCATTACACAAGCTCAGCAAGTTCAACAGCAGTCGCCGCAGCAATCGCATCAATTTCACCAACAGCAACCACAGCAGCAGTACACGTATCAAATAATCAATGATAAGCTCTTACTTACCACCGCTAACGGGCTGCCAATATCAACACTGTCGTTAGCGAATCTAGGTAAAATGGTCACCGGTACAAATGTTTTAGCCATTATTAGTAGCGGCGGTGGTGCTGGTGGAAGTGGTGGCGGCGGTGGAAGCGTCGCAAGCATCGTTAACACCGCAAATAACCCTGGTCAATATTTGAATACCACGGCGCTACTGAATTCGTTGAAAAATTCAAATGTTTTGGATCAAATTACTTTTCAACAGCAGACGCAGCAAGCTCAACAACAGCATCAGCAACCAGCTCAGCAGCAGCAGCATCGTTTGATAATAATCGAAGATAAATCATCAGCGAAACAACCGCAGCAGCAACAGCAGCCGCAGCAATTATCAGCATCTGATCTGTCAGTGTTACAACAGCATCATCAGCAACAACAATCGCAGATTGATCGTAATGAATTGATCAAAAAAACTTTGATCAATTCACAATTACAGCAGCAGCAATCGCAGTCGCAATTGAATCAACAATGTTTAAAATCATCGTTATCAACATCATTATCATCGAAAACGCTATCATTGATAGCCGCACCAGCAACTTCGGCCGCAGCAAAGACATCTACGACATCGGCAGCAACAACAATTAAATTATTGGACAACAACACCAATAATCATCCACATAATCAACATCATCAGCTGGTCATTAAAGGTTGGTGCGATTTTTTCACCCTTCAAACCGAAATAACCCTGATCCTTGCTGTGAAACCCTATGCAGCACGCTTGCCGCGCAACCAGCGAATCGCTGATTCCGCTGCCGTGACCGCCGTATGAACCAGTGCGGCGTTCAATCAATTATTTTCAATGAATGACCTTATCGAAGACGTTTTCGATGACCTTATCAATGGTTTTTGACCGCTGAAATAGCCCGTAGTCTAGCCCAAACGTCTACTAAGGGTACAAAGGGTTAATTTTCTTTGAAAATCGTTTTTTTTCGAATTAATTTCTGTGAATTAATCAATTTTCAATTATGATATTCTCGGATTTTTTTTTCAATGAAATTTTTTACATTTTTTTGTAACTTGTAATTTTACGTCATTATCAAATGATGATAAATGGTAAAATATCTTTTGAAAACAAAAAAAAAATGATTTTGAATTTTGAAAAACGAAAAAAACAAGGAAGGAAAAATTATTTTGAAAGCAAAAACAACATTTGTACATCATGTCTCTCGCCATGTCTTTCTCCATGTGTATTTGATGTTTTGATATTTACCAATGAACAAATGAATGGATAAACAAATGAACAAACGATACAAACGATATAAAATATGATGAACAACAAACGAATTTCATTTTTCCGTGTTTCACTTTGTGTGTTTGTGTTTACCATAGAAAATATTGAAAACAAACATACGACAAAATACCACGATTTTGTTTACGTATAGATGATGCAGACTCTCTCACTCGCAACACCAAACATCATTATCACCAGCATAATAATGAAAACAATGTTTCATTTTTCATAAAAAAAAATGTTGAAAAATTGAATTTAAAAAATTCATTCATTTACATATTCACAATGGGTCGTTCGGAAAGTTTTCGGTGGATTTTTAACAAAGATTTTCATTGATTTCTGTCTGTTTTTGTACTGATTTTCAACCGCAACAATTTTTCGGACAATCCAAATCAAATACTTTCCATAAATTCATATTTTAAATTTGAATAAATTCAATTCAATTTGAAATTTGAAATTTGATTGAAATCCAAGAAAATTGAATTCGAAGAGAATGAAAATCGGAGAGAATTGAAAATGCGAGAGAATTCGCTATCAAAGTATTACGTGTTTTCGGTGTATCGTCTGATGTATTTCCCGTGCAATTTAACGTATTTCTGTGTATCTTTTCGGCATCTTCGCGTAATTTTTTGTGTGCATTTAAAAAATTAGAAATCAAATGATTTTCCAATCAACAATCGAAATGTAATCAAATGAAATGAAATAAACGTGAAATGTGAACATATGAAAATGTTGGAAGAAATGTGAGCTAAATGTGAACGAACTACGACTGGAAATCCATATATACGAAATACAGTTAACACAAAAAACAGAAAAAAACACATTTGTTTGATATTCAATCAATGTGATCAATAGATACATGCATACAAACATACATATTGATGAAATTGTATATTAAATTGTCCGTAAAGTTCTGACCAAACACTGAATATTTCGATCAACAATGTCTTATCGGGCTGTTTTGGACCAAAACTTTCGGACAGCCAAATTGTTGAATTCAAATCAATTCAATGTTTTTTTCAATTGAAAGATAATTTCATGTATATCTATGAGTGTAATGTATGAGGATATAATGTTGGTTAACGTAACGTGTACGTATTGAAGAGTTCGGAGAACTTTGAGAGAAAAATTTTTTCGTCGTGGTTGTTGAACGATGAGAGAAAGATGAATGGCTGGCTGGATGGTTGGAGAGCCATTTCGAAGAGAGAGAGAGAGAGATCGAGAGATGAGGATGAGGAGAAACACCAAATACACATTTGTTGCATATTTGTCTTGATCACCATCGCCATCGCTATCATCTACCATTGTTGATTTATCATCATTCGATTTGATTTGATTCAATTTCGTTTTGTAGGAACCAATTGTTGATTGTTGTGGCCATCATTCAGATCCGAGGAGGAATACTCAGAGACAACTCATTTTTGCCATCATTCGATTTTCAACCATGTTGCGCTTGCTATCGCTTGTTCAGCTGTGTATATTTGAAATTGAAAATTTCTCTAAATTTTTTTCTGAAAAAAAAAATCCAGTTATATTATCATCATTAGAAATATATGTTTCGGTATACGGGAAGAAATAAATAAATAAACAAAATAAAATTCACTGTAAAGGCGGTTCAAAAACCTTGAAGCCTTGCCTTGCCTTGACTTCAGTGTGCTAAGTCTGTTTATGTGTGTGTGTATGTGTGTTTGGTTCATTCATTTATTTGTTTGTTTTTGAAAAAAATAAAATGAAATAAAAAAATTTCATTTTTATTTTTCTTCAGCAATCTGTTTGTTGCTGTTGTTAATATTCGATGGCCAAAGCCATTTGATTCGGATTTTTTTTTTTTACTTCTGAAGTTCGGTGATGATTACAATTTTTATGCCAACAAATTTCGTTGTTTCGTTTGAAATCATTATCATCGTTCGGTAACATTGTCCATTGATCATTGACCATAGTGACCATTATTATTATTGTTGATTATCATCACCATCATCGTTGATCATCATCATCATAGTTGATCAATGTATGTGTGTGTGTATTTGTATGTATGGTTTGTGTTGGTGTGTGTGATTTATGAATTTTGACATTTGAATTGTATTCAAAGTGTATTCAAAAACCTGTTGCATCTTGATATTTTTCATTCGTTTCTATGTGTATTTAAATTGAATTGATTAACAACAAATGACATCAATGGATTATTATACATTGGACAATAAACATTGTCCAAATATATTATCACCATTACCGGTGATTAGTTCAACATCATCATGTATGAATATGGGTGGTGGAAATGGTGGTGGCGGTGTTGTTGGTACAACAACACAAAAACCATCATCAACAACAACATCGAATACGATTATGCATCAACAACCATCACCATCGCCCGGTGGTTCTGCTGTTGTTTGTTCATTAACATCTGATGGATCATCAATCGGATCATCATCAACATCATCATCGATATCATCACCAACAGCATCATCAATAGGATCAGTAGCATCAGCATCAGCAACAACATTAATGTCATCATCATCATCATCACCAAGTATTGATGATAATAATACGAAATTATCGATTACATCGGATCATTTAAACTTAGATAATAATGATCCATCATTAATTCATCATGTTAATCATCAACAACAATTTGGTACAAATCATATTGATACTAATGATAATAATAATAGTTTAGCATCAACAACTAATGATACGAATAATGGTTATTATAATTTAGATGATAATAATAATAATAATGGTACAAATGTAACAACAAATAATTGTGATAATAATAATCATCAAATATATTCTATTGATAATCATCATAATCATCAACAAAATCATTTGAATAATTATAAGAATTCATATCATCATCAAACAATGCAGCAGCACCAGCAACAATATCATCATAATCAACATAATTATGATGTAAATAATTTATATAATAATCAACAACCGCAGCAACAATCAGCATCATTATCATCATCGACATCGGCAACAACAACAACGATACCTGATTCACAAACACAATTAATTGATTTGAATAATGGACAATTAATTGGTTCACCATCGACTACACAAACATCATCAACTAATGCTCAAACTAATGTACATAATGGTTATCATAATCAAAGATCAACATCATTAACTCAAAGATCAAATGGTACATGTATAATAGCGAAAAAATCTTCATCATCGACACCAATAACCGCACCAATATCGAATAATACATTAAATTGTCCACCAGAATCATCATCATCGAATGATATCAATCATTATAATCATCATTCACATCATTTAAATCATAATAATCAACAACAACATTTACAGCAGCAGCACCATTCTCATCATCATAATTATCATCAACAACATAATAATATGCATCATTCACAACAGCAACATAGTCAAATACATCTTCATCATCATAATCATTCGCATCATTTAGCTCATCATAATCATACACCTTCTTCTATTCATTCTCATCATCATCATAATAATAATAATCCGCATAATACACCAATGCAACAACATCATCATCATCATCATCATCGAAGAAAAGGTCAGGTTCAATGGACATTGTTCATTGTTGTTATAGACATTGAATTTTCACTGATATTTTCAATTATGAAAATGTTGTCAATCGAAAATATCGAAGATATGTGAACCATACGGAGGGGGTGTGTGTATGTCCATATTTATATTTGACAATTGTTAGACATTGAAAAAAATATGGCATTTCTTTCCAAAATTACTTGGGCCTTGACAAATGCAAAAGTCTATGAAATTGAAGAAAAATTTCAATATTTTTCTTTTCAATCGCTTGAAATATAATATAAAATGTCAATGGCCGTTCACTTAACTAAAAGAAATAAGATCGATGGCCATTGAATCAAAGGCAAGAAAAAAAATTCAAATCTTTTTTTCTTCAATTGTCTTCGATGTGTTATACATGTTTGTATATTTGATATTTTCTTTGAATCGAAATAAATAAACTGATAAATAATCATCGACGTCTTTTACTACCACCACCACTATCAGACTTTAAGAAAAATTACTTTGATTTTATTACTGTTTGTTGTTGCTGCTGTGTTGTTTCATCTCGGTGTGTTTGGGTTGTTGATAAAAAATTAATTCAATGTATTTTTTTACGAATATTTCTTTGAATTTTGAATGGGGAAATGTTTCGGTATATTTTGTTGTCGAGATGTTGTTGCTGCTGTTGTTGAATAGCCTGGCTGGCTGGCTGGCTAGTTGGTTGGTGATTTTTTATTATTATTATTATTACAGACACATGCAATAAATACATTGAACGATGAATGAACAGAGTTAAGCAAAGGTCGTTCGCCTTTTATGTATGTGTGTATAATACTTATGAAAAAATATTCACATACGCACGCACATACATACACACAAGTCTTTACAGTATACTGTTACGGGTCTTTTTCTTTGAAAAAATTAATATTATTTCGATTACCATCATAACCATCATCATCATCATTGTTGATTGTTGATTTTTTTTCTTCAATGAATATAATACACATTGTTATACATTGATAATGATGATTATATTTTTACTTACATTGAATACAGGATTTTTTTTTTTTGCTTTGTTTTGCTTTCGATTTGGCCTTGGCATTTGGTCATCATCATCATCAACAATAATAATCTTGTTTCATATTTCAATAGTCAAAATTCGTTCAAAAATAAAAATAATCATTGGGTTCCACCACACATACATTAGTTAATTTGAAATTTTCAAGATATGTTTTTTTCATTTCTTAACAAATGATTCAGCAAAGACCAAAAGTAGTGGCAAATGAGATTACAGAAAAAAAATGTAAATAACACATTCCATGGTCCATTTGATTCGAGAAAAAATCTGCTTTAAGAAAAATGAAAGAACGGTGATTTCAATTGAATTAATTCAATTTCATTCCATCATTTCATATAGATTTTTCTTACCTGTTAAAATGAACGAAACAAAAAAACATTTCCAAGATTTTTTTTCATTTTTTTATTGCTTTTTTATTTGAATTTGAAATATATGCAAACAAACACAACACAGTTCATTCACATTTCACATATTTCTTACATTTTTTCGACGAACAAAGAAACAAAAATTTGATTGATTATTGATTTTGATTCATTTGTTTATTATTTGAATTTGTTTTTATGAGGAAAAATGGTCAAAAAATGGCCAAAATAATGCAAACAAACCAAACAATTGATTGTGGAATCGAGAAACTAACCAACAAAATAATTTTCGAACAAAAGCAAAAAAAAAATCAGTAAAAAAAATTCGAATTCGAATTTCGAACGCTCGTTTTTCCGTATCCGCAACCACAGACGAAACTATCGATTGTTCCGTACGATAGATAGATTTCGTTCATTACCCTTTGCGCCCTTTGCTAATTTTTTTAAATTTAATTTGTCTCCATAAATTTTCATTAACAAAAAAATTTGTCCGTCATTGAATTATCGGCTTTGAAAAAAAAGGGTTAAGTGAAAAAACTAATAATAATGAGATTTCCATTTTCATTTTTGACCATTTTTTTTTGCCCATTTCCCACTATCTCTTCCTACTTTCCTATCCGTCTTCTCCTCTTATTTCTTGTTTATCTTCATTTTTTTTCCTCCTCCTCCTCCTCACTTTTCTTCTCTATTTCCTCCTTCTTCATTTTCATTTTTTTCCCGTCTCTACTCCTCCTCAATCTCCTGCTAAAATGCATTGACAATGACAAGTATCGTATAATGGATAATAATGACAATCAAAAATATTAGGCTGTCCCATAAGTTATTGCCGTTTTTCAAATGGAAAAAAATCTAAAAAACGGCAAGAACTTATGGGACAACCTAATATAAAAAAATTTTCGATTTATACATGAAAAGTTTTTTTCTTGTATAAATCGAAAATTTTTTTTTCTCCTAAATTCTTCTTCCCGTTTCAAGCGGGATTCATTAATTTTCATTTTTTTTTTTGTTTGTGTGTTTGAGTAATGTTATGTTAATATGTTAATATATGAATGAAACACACAAACAAACAAAATGAGTGAATAAAAAAGAAGAAAAAAAAATGAGGAAAATTTTAATCATCAACATACAGAGTTTAAAGTTTAAATTTAGTGTTTTGAAATTAATTTTCGTAGTTTTCAAATTGAATTTCGTAATTTCACTGTTGAAAATTGCATTTAAAACTATGAAAATCAACTTGAAAACTATGAAAATTAACTGTTAAACTACGAATTAAAACTTGAAATCCTGTATTAAATATTGATATATATCGGGACACATTGTTATATTAACAATTATTTATACAGTGCAAGTATATGCACTGTATATAACGCTATATGTATGCAGCATATGTACATACAATACACATTGTACATACATTATTGCATCGTATACATACGCATGTATAATGCATAAAGACATAATGGAAAATACTTCCGGGTTTTTTTTTCTTTATTTTTGCTTTTATCATTTATTTCTTTCAAAAACACATTCATACATTAAATTACTTTTTACCTCGATGAAGATGCTTAAGAAATAATATGCATCAATGGGATGTTTACACACATATACATTGAATACATCCAATACGTACACTCATATATATATGTGTGTTCAGCACATATACACTCCTCTATATACACGTAATTATTATGTAATTTATATAACTGTTTATACACGTGTATATTTTTATAGGTTTATATATAAATAAATAAAGGTATTTCACGCGACAGCATCGACTCAAAGATTCCATTTGATGAATCGATTTCGGTAATCGAGTGTATTAAACTGAAAATTTTGGGCTAGAAAAGATTTTGGGTAAAAAGATATTTTTTTTTCTGGAAGTAAAGGGTTATCAAATCGAAACGAAACAATATAATCGATGTTTGAGCATTTTGGGTCGTTCGTAAAGTTTTTTCTGATTAACTTGCATTGTATCGAATGAACAACTGCAACATAAATCGGTACTTGCACGTGCATAAAGGCTCTTATTTTATAATTTTGATTTTAATTATGGCAATTAATTAATCATAATTAATTAATTAATTTTTAATTACAATTTTTTCTCGTATACAGGAAATCAACAATTAAATGTAAATAATAATAATAATAATGATACGACAGTACCACAATCATCATCAACAGCATCTACATCATTATCATCATCGACTACTACATCATCATCATCATCATCATCATCGACGACAACAGGTGTACAACAACAACAGCAACCATCATCGATAACAACATCGACTACGGCCACTGGAACGCCTCCGCTATCATCTGCATCATCGACAATGGCGGCATCGGGAAATGGCCACCACCACCACCACCACAATCCCCATCAACATCCTCCTCATCCTCAGCAGCAGCAGCAACAACAACAACAATCGCAACAATTTACCGATGCCGATTCAAACAGTGGTAATAATCCTAGCTCGAAAGCATTTGTACCTTGTAAAGTATGCGGTGATAAAGCATCCGGTTATCATTATGGTGTGACCAGTTGTGAAGGTTGTAAAGTAAGTAATTCAAAAAAACGAAAAAAAAAAATAATCGAAAAATATAGATTTTATACAGAGAAAGTTTTATCATCGTATAAAATTATTATTTCAATTATTCATATTATGTTTATATGAGTAATTACACATTTAAAGAAAAAAAATAACGGAAGAAAATTTCACGTGAAAAAAAAATTCACTATTAAGGTCAAATTGACATATGAATGAATGAATGAATGAACAAAGAACAAACAAAAACATTCAAAAAATGTCTTTGATAGAGAAATTTTCGAAAAACTACAACACTATCTCTAGGTCTATTACTACAACAATCGATCAGTTATGATAGCAAAGAAAAATCACATTTACAGAACCTGTTGTTGTCGTTTTATCTTTGATCAACAAACAGATTGTTGTTCCTGTCAACAGAAAGAAAAATGTCTGAAACTTGTTTCTATTCAATAAAAAGGAAATTCGTCGTCTAACTGTTGCACGTGTTGCGTACGTACGTGTTTTTTTGCGTGTTGTGTGTTTGTGTGTTTGTGCGTATTGTTTGTGTACGTGTGTGTATACAATGTATGTACATTGACACTGTACAAACATTTATTTGTTTGTAGACAGCATACACTAACAATGTACAAACAAACAAACAAACAAAACTTGCTGAATTGAAATGAATAATTATACGAAATTTACTTCCGGATTTTTTTTGTTTGAATTTTTTTCATTCCTTTTATTTGTTTCACTTTCACTTACTTCTTTTATTCAAGTCGAATGGATATTACTTAGGGATTTTATTCATTTGAAATTTCAAGGATCAGGCCCTAGAATTAAGGATCAATGACCTTAGAATAAAAGATTAATGACCCTAGAATCGTGCATTCCATGGGCAAAACGATCATGGATTTAGGGTCTTAGGATCAAGAATTCAGGATCCTCGTATCAAGGATTGTTAGTTCTAGAACCAACGACTAAGATGATTCTGAACTCAACAGTCTTAGCAGCTATCAATGTAGAATAAAATCGCTTGATTCGCTTCGTAGATATATCGTATAGACGTCAAAGGCTTAAGAAATGATTTATGATTGACACAAACACCACTTTGTTGCAAGCGAAATGACAAAAACTATCATCTATTCTCCATTTCTTTTATGTGTACCATTGTTCATTATCTTCTATGAATAATGTCACAGAAGAAATTTACGGAAAATTTCCCGTTAAAGAACTTACCATTAACATAAACATTGAACAATGGCAAAAATGAGGAGGAAAATGAAAATCCCGGAAATATTTTTTTAAATGACAGTAAAACCTGTTATTTGAGAGCTGTTGCAGCAGCAGCAGCAGCCATTGTTGATACATTTCAATTGTCAAATTTTGTCAAATTTCTTTGTTCTTCACCATCATTATCATCATCGGTAAATGTCATTTTCTAATGATATTCATCATATATCCATATAAACACCGCTCAAAATTCAATGATCAAGATCAAAATCAAAGTTTTTTTTTGACGATTATTTCTCGTGTATCAAATTCCCCACCCGATCGATGGTCGTTCGGCTTCACAGCGATTCGTGTGACAGCTCAGCGGTCATTCGGCAGCTATCTGGTCGCAGTTGACATCATCGGGCATCCATTAGACATTTTTGGTCATGTCCGTTGATCAGCGTCAGAGTTTGATTGGTTCCGAAGATACCGCAAAGATCTATTTGACAATCAATTTTGGTTCTCATAAGACATTATTTTAATGGTAATCCATACAAACATTGATCACAAATGATCATTGAACACGGAAACGCTGTGAACATTGAAGCGGAATTGATTGATAGACCAAAATTCATGCGATTTAATCCTATCGGTTCAAATAATTTTTTAAAATTTTAAATGTTTTAATCATTAAATTTTTTTTTTAAATTCATTACAATTAAAATAATAATGATGATATTTGTGACAATAATTAATATTTTTAAGAAAATATTAATTATATAAGATTGTAGATAGCTGTATAATTATAATTATGATTATAATCATTGAATATGATTAATGTTATTAATTATTATTTCAATTATTATTTTTATTATTCATAATTATTATTATTTTGAATTATGATCATCATAATTAATAAATAATAATTATACGCGGAAATGTTTAATATTATTTGATGATATTAATGATTAATGTCTTGATTCCTTAATTTTCTTAATTTTATTCAAATCATTGTTAAAAGGGTTTTTTTCGTCGTTCAATACAAAAACAAATTGAATATCGTTGTTTACGTGATGGTAAATGTTTAATAATACGTTTGAATCGTAATCGTTGCCAGTATTGTCGTTTTAAAAAATGTTTGGCTGTTGGAATGTCCAGAGATTGTATGTACAATTTGATATTTTTTTTATAATGAATTCGAATCAATTGAATCATTTTCCAAAATTTAGCCGTACGCTATGGTCGTGTACCGAAAAAATCTAAAGAAAAAGAACGATTGGATAATGATAATAATAACAATAATAGCAATGGAAGCAATAATAATAGTCATAGTAAACGTATAACGCAAATCGCTGAAGCTGATCAATCATCAAATGTTGATAATGAATCAAAAGATTTAGCTTGTTATGAAATTGTATTGACCATATCGCAAGCACATCATGATAATTGTTCATATACAAACGAGAAGATTAAAGGAATCAATAAGAAACCGATATTCTTGGTAAGTCTATAGCCTTACATAGGCTAGCTTGCTTGATTACTTGACCATCAATCGATTTTCATTCAATTTAAATTCACAGATTTCAAATCAATTGAAACATGAGAATGAAACATGTTTATCACCAGACATTGGTTCCGTATCGGAAAGTTTGGAGGTGCAAAAAATTGAATTATGGGAAAATTTAGCCCTACTCATCACCCCATGTATTCAACGTGTGGTAGAATTTGCTAAACGTATCCCAGGCTTCTCCGATCTAACACAAGATGATCAACTAATATTGATTAAATTAGGTTTTTTCGAAGTATGGCTAGTTCATATATCGAAAACCATTGATTTTATTGAAAATACGCTGACATTTGCTGATGGTTCATATTTGAGCAGGAGACAATTGGAGTTGATGTTTAATGTAAGTGAATTTGATTGATTTCATTCCAACTAATTAAATTAAACAATCAATTAATCGATTGTTTGTCTCAAAATTTAGCATGAATTTGTTGGCAATCTATTCCATCTCATGTCTGGATTACAGAATTTAAATTTAACAGATGAAGAAGTGGCATTATTTTCGGCCATAATCATATTACAATCCGGTAAATTTGTTCGAATTGAATTGATTTTAATTATGATATAATAAATTTGATTTGATTTCATTAATTTCGAAATAGATCGACCACAAATATATGATGTAAAAGCAATCAATAAAATACAAGAAACAATCATAGCAGCATTAAAATTTCAAATCGCAAAACATCGTGAAAATGAAGGACTACAAACGACGTTTCAAAAGTTGATGATGAAAATCAATGAACTACGAGCCCTAGGGTCATCACATTCCCTACATTTACAATGGTTCCGAACGAATTGGTCTCGATTAAAGCTACCACCATTATTTGCCGAAATATTTGATATACCGAAAATGTCCACGTTTTTACAGCAGCAGCAACAACATCATCATCATCAACATCAACAACAATTACAACCAATCAATAGTAATAATGATGGTGATGATAATGGTGTTGATGATGCTATAATGACCAATGCTTCAATAGTACCAGCAGCTCCAGGGGCAACAACGCTCATACATCAAGAACCAACCGCCAATGATAATCAAAATCAAATTGCAACATCATCGATTCAAGTACAAATACAACCGGCAACAACAACACAAACAATAATTAAAACTGAACCATTTGAACAAATACAAATGATTAATGATGCAAACGATATACAGACATCATCGACGGCTAATATCAATGACCATCTTAATCATAATCATCAACAACATCAAATTCAACATCATTCAAATACACATACACATCATCATCATCTTCAACATTCCAATCATCAGCAACAGCATCATCATCATCAGCAGCAGCAATCGCAGCAACAACAAATGCCGATGACATTGAAATTAGAAGATAATAACAGTAATAATAATGGTAGTGATTGCTAACATAATGATTCATTAACCCTTTATGATCATTGATGACCGTGATGACGCTCATGATGATGATGATGATGATGTACGTGCACAGTGTGTATTGATCAATTTTTGTAAATACTATACTATAAACACGCGCACTTTTTATCACATAAATTTAACTCTTTCATCACCTAATTATCAATTATTATTATTTGTTATTTATTATCATTATTACTTATAAGTTTATAAATATATTTGTAATTTGAATTATTTGTATTTTAATTTTTTTTTCTTTGTTTTTTCTTTTTGTTTGTTGTATTGTTCATTTGTTATGACTAATTGATTAATGAAATCCATTGAATTGAATTTTTGGATGAATTGTTTTTGTTTTTTTTATATCATTAATCATTTGATCAATTAATTATAATATCATTCATATTTAAACATTTATCTTACATTATTATCATTGTTTTACTTTAATTTTTCCCATAAAACAACAAATATTTCCATCTTTTTTTTTAAACATATTTTTCTAATCATATGACATGAATATGAATCATTTAGTTATGATCAACGGGTTTTCACCATAATCATTTTTTTTTTTTAATTTTCCATTAAATCATTGTTATTGGGCTAGGATTATCGGGGAAATGCCACCAAATTTTTATTGTTGTTTTCAATTTTTACACCGACACACACACATACATAATATGTTTTATCAAATTGTTCCGATCGGGAAAAATGGACCTAAAATCTTAAAAATTTTACTTCGGACCAAAGTCTTTTGGACCAAATTTACAAAAAAATTCACAAGTTTTGATTGATTTACCAAAATTTTACAAATTTACAATTTTTCGGATGATCAAATTACTTTTTGCTTTTTTTGGACAATTTTACAATTTACAATTTTGAATCAATTTTACAAATCAAATACCAAGCCAATGTCACTGCCGATGTCAATTTGCTTCGTAATTAATTAATCGATTAATGATTAATGAATCTGTTTTCCAAATTTTTACCAAGATTTTACCGAAATTCTTCAAAATTCTTTTTCTTTTTGAATTACTTTATACACTTGAGATACTTGTAAACACACACACACACCCACACACAAGCCTCTAAAACACGCGCACATTTCTGTAGAAAGAAAATCAATATTTTGATCAGAGAAAATCTTTGTCAAAGGGTTATGATGGACTATTTTTTTCACAAAGATTTAAGGTCATCGAATATCTTAGGATTAAGTGTATGAAGACGCTCAAATGATCGAGGTTCAAAGAACTAAAGTTCAAAATTGTTCAAATACACGATTATCATTTAAATTTAATGTGACCACAATAAAATATTTATTTATTTATTATCATTATTATTAATTACATTTTACACATTGATTTAACCCTTTTTTTCTTTCTCTTTTTTTTCCTGGAAACATCATTCTAATTATTTATAATTTATTAATTATTACTTTTATTATTTCTATTATCATACATTTATAAATAATAAATATATTCATAATAAGATACAAATGATGAAATAACATTAATAATCACCATTAATCAATTAAAATATGGACAAAATGGTAAATTATTATCGGCCATCGATTCAAGTACCGATGCTAGTCCATGTAATTGTATATTATCTGGTATATTCTGTTGATTATCCATAATATTACTACCAATTGTCGATTCTAATCGTATCATTTGTTTACGACCAATCAATAATTTTTCAATTTGATTTAAAAATTGTTTAATCGATTGCTGTTGATGATATGAATCATTTGATTTTAGCTTAATCCATAAATATTTTAAAAAATCATAATCATCAAATATATTTGGATCGAAACGTTTTAATATTGATAAATGATGATGTTGTTGTTGTTGTTGTTGATTATTTGTATCCAATGTTGATGATGATGAAGTTGTTGCTGATGGTGTAGATAGATAATGATAATTGGATGTCATTTGAAAATAATTTTGTGTATCATTATTTTTGAATGATTGATTCATTAACTTATATTTACGATCAATTTCTTGAAAATTTTTCCATAAATTATCATTTTCATTCATGATTGATAATTTTTCCAATGATAATTTCAATTCATCTGTACGTTTTTGTCGATATTCATCAATGTCTGTTGATTTTTGAGCAGGTTTTTGATTTTGATTATTACTATTACAATTTGAATCCTTATTTTTTAATCGTAACGCTACATTGTGTTGATTTTTGAGCCAATTTTCATCTGTCAAGATTGATACTTTGATTTTTTCCTCCCTATTTTCCCTGTTTGATACGGGTTGTTTTAATTTTTGTAATAATTTACGACGTAAATATTGTTTACGAGTGTTTTCACTTTGATTATTTACATTCAAATCGATTAATTCAATTCGCATTGAACGTTGATCAATCATTGATTGTCGTAATTTTCTATGCTGATCATTTGATTCATCAAACAATGTCTCATCTTCGGAATTGAATGGATTCATATATGTATGATCTTCGTAGAAATTTTTGATTCGTCGATGTTTTTCATTATCTTCGAATTTTGTTTGGGCATTTTGGTTTGTTCCATCCTCATTATCTTCTTGTTCTTGATCTTCTTCAATAAACCATGATTGTTTACGGAGATTTTTTTTCAAAAAACGAAAATTTGTTTGAAATAAAAATGATTCCATTTTTACACCTTGATTTAATTGCCGATGCCAACCACTATTGCGAAATTTATGATTTACATTTTTAGTTTTTTTAAAATTTTGTTGCGATATTAACAATACTTTTGATGGAATGGCTTGCTCACTTTCCGGTATAATCAATGTTGTCATATTGCGGCAATTTTTAATCGAATCCAATATCTGCCGTCGACCTTCTAATGTTCGAATAAAATTCTGCGCTATCCTCGATGTACATGAATAACGGATCAAATTGAAAACATTTCCATAACGTGGTAATGATGATAGATAATCTTTACGCAATATTTGTTTACGTATTTTGCGACAAATCGATTTCGGTTGCTTTTGTTCATTGACCATTGATTGTTCATTATTTTTTGCTGAAATATTTGGGATTAAATTTGAATTTGAAACTGATTGTGATTCGATGGGATCTGATTTAAATTTTTTCCTATCCAGATCATCATTGTTATTGTCGTTGCCATCATCATTATCTTCTAATTCAGAATAAAAGCTTAATTCATATGAATTTTGGCCAATTATCATTGATTGATTATCATCTAATTGGCCATCATCATTTCGAACATTATTGATAATAGTGTTTTCATAATCAGAATCAATAAAATATGGACGATCATTACCGGTGATCAATTGATGATCATTAGTTTTGCTACGATTGAATGCACGTCTTCGTTTTTTTGCTTCTATTTTTTCAATTATATCATCCATAGGGTCATATAACATGTTTTCACGAAATAATCGAAACATTTTCTTTTCCTGCAATTATTGATCGACGATTAAAATATATCATCAATTATTCATAATCTAATCACAAAAACATTGATCACTTACATTGAATTTTAATTTAAGTAAATTGGAATTGATCAAAGCTTCATCTTCACAATGAATATTAGCCATTTCTTGATTTATTTGTCGTGAATTATGCTGCTGCTGTCGCGGCATTTCATCACTAACAAAATAATTAAACAATAATCTATTGATATCATCAATATCTTTAGCATTAAAATCACCAAGAAATCCATCGATTGATGTTTCAATCAAGGATTTCTGCGGTGGTATCATTAATTGTTTATCTTGTTGTTGTCGACTATTATTTCTTTGATCATTATTATCATCATGTTTAACATTAAAATAATCTAAAATATCATTGAAATTTTGCATTGATTCCATCGATTGTTGAATACCTGATGGTCCTGGTTGTTGATGCTGAAGACTATTCATAACTTAGCAATTGGAATATCGAAATTTAAATAAAATTAAATGATGTATGAGATGCACCAAATTGAAATAAATTGCACCGCTTTTAACCTAAAAACACTTTTGATCGACTATTTCGACATAAGTAGGAATCGGTAGCAAAATTTAAAAAAATTCAAAAATTTTTTTTATTCAAATCAAAATATTAATCAAATAAATTATTTTGATCTATTTGTATTCATTTAATTATAATTAATGTTATCATTTTAATTGATTATTTATATACATTAATATATGCAAAAAAATATACGATGATTCTTTTTTTCAAATGTTTTTGACAAATTTTATGAGGACGTGTTTTTATTATCAACAATTTTCAAAAAATTCCGATTTCCAATTGGAAATTTTGTATTTCCAAAATTTATGCATCAAAATTGACCACAAATGGTTCGTCACAGCGTATTTCAAAATCATCACGTATGGTTGCATTTAGCTCTAATGCCAGTTCTGTAATTTTCTTATAATCATCCATAAGCATAGCATCTTTATTTTTATGAGGGTAATCGGCTCCTGGAAACAAGATTTTTTAAAATAACGATTAAATAATTTGATCAAGATTCAATTTTCAAAAAAAAATTACCTGTGAATGATAATTTAGAATTAGATGGTAATGTTACATGACGACGAATAGACATTAATTTATCTCTATAAATTTGTTCACGATCAGTAAGATCGGCTTGTTCACAACTTTTTTCAATTGATGCAATATCAATAACACGTGATGTTAAACGATCCAATATATTTTGATATAATTGATTTTGTTGATTTGTTTGTTGCTGTTGTTGTAATAATTGTTGTTGTTGTTCAAGTTGTTGCTGTTGTAATAATTGTTTATTATTATTATTATTCAATGATGATATACCATTAATTAATTGATTATTTTGTTGATATGATTGATTTATATTATTATTTGCTATATTAGTTGAACCATAATGTGTATCACCTATTTATGATAAACATATAAAAAAATAATAAAATTAGCAAAATCCACAATCAATCAAAATACACAAACATACCATCATTGATCCCAATTGGATGATCAAGAATACCTTGCTGTTCATCATCATTACAGTCAGGTTTATTCAAGCAGCAACACCAATTGCCCATATTTCAACAACAACAGCAAAAACTTGGCGAAAAACAATAAAAATTGATACAAAAATGGAAATATAAAAAAAATGGATCAAATATCAATCAAACAACTCGTTTATATCAATATTCAAATGATTGAAGGAATTATTTGCTAATATTGAATCAATTCTTTGTTCATAAACGAAATTTTTTTTTGTTGTTAATAATCAAGAAATGACAAAACAAAGAAAGAATAAATATGGATGGATGTTAATGCTCATGGATGCATCGTCAAACAAAGAGAAAGAGCGAAAGAATAAAATTCAATTTGACACATCAAAACTGAAAACAAAAATTATTCAGTTTCTTCTTGTTGTCACTAACTCATCAATTCTTCACTAATTGTGTTAACAATATTGAAATGAATGAATGAATGAAAATAGATGAAGAAGTAAATAACAAAATTCAAAACGAGTAATGGTAATTGGGGAAGAAATATTAAAAATGAAATTGGCAAAAAAAAATTTTGTTTTGTTTTTGTTTTGCAAAATTTTCAATTGGAGAAAATCATATGATCATTGATTAGTGCCGCCAGCTGTCGGCGAAACTCGGAACTGCAAATTCAAAATAAAATTTGAAATTTTGAAAAATTTCAAAAATTCAAATTTTTCCAATCTTTAAAATCAAAAGTTTCTCCCAAAAAAATCAAATTTCAAATTTTTCACCGAATAAAAAATCGAAAACTCATAGATTTCAACACATATTTCAAATGATCAAATGATAAACAATGATTTATTTCTATTCATTTGTCTTGGTTTTGTCAAACGAAAAAATGGCACAAATTCAATTTCATTCCGGTGAAAATGAAATTGAAAATCAAAATTTGATAAATTTAAAATCAAAAAAAAAATCAGAAAAAAAAAATTGTCAAAAATTTGTGAAAAAGTGTGGGTGTTTCGATCATTTGGCGTTTTGTGTGGGTGTTTTTCATTCAATTTTCAGATCTGATACGGCAAATCGAAATGAATCAAAAGTTACCGAAAAATTTATGAAATCAGAAAAAATTACAGGTGGACTTGTCAGTTGTTTCAGATAATTTAATGGTTATTATGATACAAATTGGTAATGTTTGTGTGCGTTTATGTGTGTGTAAGTAAAGTACAACAATGGCTATTTGATATGATTTGTTATAATTATGATTTTTAATTTTTTGATTTTTTTTAGGCAATTTATGATACATAACAAACAAATATGTTGGTGTTTTCGTTGATTTTAAATTGACTCGATTTGTTGTTGTTTTTTACGAGAGGGGAAATATGAACAAAATTCAAAAATTACAAAGGAATTATATGAAGTAAATGGTTACATGGTTGAAGAAGAATGGATGGATGGCGAATGAGGCTATACATTGATCCGAGAGAAGTAAAATATGAAATGGATGAATATAATGAAGAAATCAATTAATGAATGAATTTAACTATAATTATGGTCAAATGAATAATAATGGAGATGATAATAATGGTAATAATGATGATAAATTATCACAAGTAATAAAAAAAAGTAATAATAATAAATAATTATGGACAACATGATAAACATCTGCTTCAATTGTTCCGATTGTTTTTCAGGTCAAAATTATATCTTAATCGAAGGTATTGAATGGTGTTGTTATGGTCTTTGAGATGGTATTCGGAGGATTCGAATGTAATGTAGCTCCAACTTGGAATGATTGATTCTTGGATTCTGATAAGGGCAACGTAAGATTCACTCAATTGTGCTCAAACATCAAGACCCATGGTTAAATTATTATTTTGACGATTATATAATTCATTTTGTTGCTGATGATGATGATGATGTTGGTGTATAATGGATGATGATGATGTTGATATTGATGAATTAATTGATTCATTATCTGAATTCGATTGATGATTATACCAATTATTGAAATTATTGTTTACATATTTGGTAAGACTAGTCGGTGTTGATGGTGAATTTTGTTGTTGTTGTTCATGTTGTTGTTGCGCATTATTTGATTGCTGCGGAAGCTGTTGTGGTTGCTGATGTTGATGTTTTTTCATTCTTTGATGTGCTTCAGCAATGGTCAATGTTGCTTGATGTACTTTACGATAAATTTTTTCACCTTCCAATGTATGAAATATGAACATACCTTCACCGGTAACACAATGACGTCCAGCTTCGAATGTAAATTTAGTTAAATCAGAACCTTTTTTGTATTATTGAATGATCATCGATTCATTGATTGATTGATTGACAATTAAATGATTTTTTTTGTGAATACAAACAATCGGGTGGAGGTTTTATAAAATGTACGAGGTAAAATTGAAGAAAAATACGAAATAATTATCATTATGATATGATCAGTATAAGGAAAATCAATCGAAAATGTATTCGTATATTTACCATAACGACGTAATGCGGTCAATGGCCATGCACATAATTTTTGTTTTGGATTCAAAATATCCCATAAATAAATATTTTCATGTGTTATTTGTAAATAACATTCACCAAATATATCTAATTTTGTTGATGGCATTAGATATACTTTGAATTGTTCCAGCAATTCTTTTTGTATTCCTGGTTTCAGGATATCTGGTTCACCGCTGAGAATATTATTTGAATCGGATAGAAAACATTGTTGTATGATTGATTTTACCCAACGATCAGCATCAAGATCTGTGTGTGAGATTGATGAATATTCAAAATGATCAGAAATATTTGATTAAAATGTTTGATTGATTGCAATTAATCAAAGATTTCAAGTTAGAAATGAAAATTACCAGATTCACATGCAAAATATTTAAATGAACCATCATTGAATTCAATTTGAAATGCATGTCGTTTTTGTTGATTCGATAGACGATCAATCGATATAACATTTGTTAATAATTGTATTTTATATTGATGATTATGTTGTTGATTTCTGTGATTTTGTTGCGATTGCTGCTGCTGCTGCTGCTGATGCTGCTGTTGTTGATTATTTGATTGCGATTGTTGCTGTTGTTGTTGCTGCTGCTGCTGTTGATATTGTTGATCAGCATTACGTGCAGCATATTCATTCAAATATTTTTCCAGCCGACATGGTCCTTTTTGTGATGAACGCCGTAGAATTATCCAACGTTTTTGCCATAAACCAAGCGAGCGGCTTTTACATTTCATATAACCTTGTTGAATGATATCGGTTAAATCGGTTGCCATATTGATTGAGTTAGTTTGATTGTTTGAGTGAATATGGATAATTTGAATGTATGAATGCGACAAGATGATTTTGAGTAATTTCCGAGTTAAATTATGAACAAATCACTGAAATATCATTTGAAATCATCGGATCATACATGTTCAAAAATGAAAAATAGTGGATTGATTTAGATTGATTATGAACAAATTGTGAACAATTTAAATGATCATCGAGGAAGACGAATAAAAATGATTTAAAGACAATTAATCAATCACGATTACGATTTGAAATTATGATTAGCGAAAAACAAAAACTAAAACAAAACCAAATTTAAATTGAAAACAATTAATTCCGGGGTAAATTTCAAATTATTTTGAGTCAAATTAGAATCAAATTCAAATCAATTTAAATCACTTTAAGAATGAATGACGATATCTTCTTAAAATGCTCATTGGTCACTGGTCATTGATATTTTTGGGCAATTTTTTTTGGATAAATTTCTTCTCCGTCATCTTCCAGTTCTTCCCTCATTAAACAAATGACAAGTGGACAATTCTAAAATTGAAAATTGAAAAAAATAAACACACTAATGTATTCACAATTCATTTATTTCACATTTTAATGGCGGTCGACGACGATGAAGACGACGAAGAAGAAGAGGGTACCCTGCACAACATTATTCACAATGTTGAACACATTATAAACACCATTCAAAGAATATATTGAATGATACTATTACCACCATTATCATTCGACTGAGAAGAACTAATTCAAACAAAGTAAAATACAAGTTCAAACCATGTATTTGTGATGGTGGTTGGTCAAATGGTGGTCGGTCGATTCGGTCGATTTCGTTGGCTTGTTGGTTAGTCGACTGGTCGATTGGTTGGTTGGCTTCAATTGCTGTGTTGTAACATATTACACACACACTTGTTGCGCTTGTTGACTGGTGTGTAAAACCATTAAATTACAAGTAAAATATACAGCCAAGCCATCGATTGGCTACACGAAGACTATTTTCTTTGGCTGTTGTTCGCTGTTTTTCGCTGCACTGAATTGAACCATGGTTGGCTGGCCGATCGGTCGGTCGGTTGGTTGTTCGATTGTCGATGACATAGACTTGAACATTAGATACATCAACTGCAACAAGAAATAACCATAAGAAAACACATGAAGAAAAACCAGGATAAGTCAAATCAAACAACATAGATACATACATTACAATAAACAATCATACAAAATAGAACGTCGAACCTAATTGAACCTTTATTGAACGACTCGATGGTTGATTCGGTTGCTCGTTCGGTTGGTTTAGTAACTAAACAGCAAAACTTAAGTTGATCATTTGATGGTAATGGTTGATGGTGGTGGTGGTGGTTGTTGGTGGCTGTTCAATGCATGCTATTTCTTCGTTTCTGAGCAAAGAAAATCATATGAAATTAACCTGCTTTGATTGTGTTAGAAGCGAATTGAATTGAATTTCGAATTTCAAAGAAATTTCTCTTTCAACCAATCGAATTGGAAGTAAATATTAATTCATTCATTCAAGAAACATAATCATGATTGAAAATAATAAATTTTAAATGGAAAAACAAGAATCAGATGAAGAAACTCAAAACCAACCAAATAAGAAACATCATACACAAACATAAACAAGAGAAACGGGAAAGCCAGCAAGCTTACATTGCTAAGCTTAAAATCTTGCTCAATCATTTTGAACAAAGACCCTCATTCATTGCCGTTCAACCACCACCACCACCACCATCAACAATCACCGATTCGTTTACCATCATTCGAAGATATTAAGCTTCATGACGACTTTGACATAGTGGTACCATTATCATTCGATTTTAGGATTCATTGATGATAATAATTATGAAGTCGATTTCTTGTTTCCTTGCTTGATCACCATCATTAACCATTGGTGATGAAGAAACTGGCTTGATTTATCAATGATAATTTAGGCTAAGAAATATTGCTGCAATGGTAAGAATTTAAAGAGAAAACCAAACTCATTGATTGTTGTTGTATTGAGTGGTGAACCTAACTCAGAATAATGATCATTGATGAAGATTTAAAGCTTCGACCTCGACCAACTCTACTGCTGGTTGATGATGATACAACAAGATTCGTTGCTTGCTTTTGATTATCTTTGAAATGAATACGCAGAGCCAACAGCCAAATAACCAATCAAGCTATTGAAGCTATCCACACACCGATGACCGAAATCGAACAGATCTCAGTTGAAAATAATAATCGAAAACATCCAAATGCATTGGCAAAAAGGAGGGCAAAATTTGAATTCATTTATTTTTACTCATACAAATACATGCACATGGACATGAACACACATTTGATGATAATTTTGACCATTCGGTTGTTTTTTGATTCGATGTTTCTGATGTGTTTATATCTATGATGAACAGTATCAACTGTGGTCATCGGTGGTCAGCACCATCATAATCATAGTCATAATCACCGTAATCATAATCATCATGATTCGATGATCATTTCAGATGATCATCAATGTGAGCATCGATGTGAGCAGCAACAAGTGAGCCAAATTTTGAAATATATCGAGTATGATCATCGTTATGAACAGTTATGCTCTGTAATCTGATCGTTATGGTTCGATGATGGTCTATGAATCGAATTTAGACTTTGTAAATTAATTTATTTTTAATTAATTAATTCTGTGATTAATTTTATATTTATTTTGTTAATCATGGATTTCAAAATACTTTCACTTTATTCGATTTCCAATATTTTAATCTGTCATTGGATCGATTAAAAATGATAAAATTTTAATTTGAATTGAATTATGAATTAATATGAATCAAATCAAATTTGATTCAACTCAATCCTTTTCGCTTTGTACAAGAACAACATGAATACAATTAACATGATAATTGTTCATTATTCAATTGAATTGAATCGGATACTTCACCATTGTTCATCGATCATTGTTATTGTTTTAAAATCTATGTTAAATTCATGTTCACTTACCTTAATCTACCCGTTGATTCATGCTAAAATTTGAATTAATTTAACTTTGAATAAATTATCTCATTGATCGATATCAAAAAGGGTTAGACTAGAATTATTCGAATGAAAAGGGTTTAGCATTCATTATTATCATCATCATTATCATCATCGTTATTATCATGATCATAATCGTATCATCACATTATGATGATGGTCAATTATTCAATTCATTTTCAAGTGAAAATTAAATGGAGAAAATTTTATCAAATCCAGCTAAATTAAATTGAATTTTAGATTTAATTAGATCAAATTTTGAATTTATAATTCAGATAAATCCTATCATAGACCTAATAATCATCATCGTCAATGATTAATTCAATTTAATGTGATAATAATGTTAATAAATATGATTAATTTATTTCTTTCTTCTGTTTATTCATTTTTCGACCGACCAATTGATCAAAAAATGATTAAAAATAGTAACAAAATCATTTCGGGAATAACTAATAAATTAATCAAAGAGATAATAAATAAATAAATAAATAAAATACATTGAATAAATTGATTAAAACATATTAAATTTTGACTAAATTGATTAAAATGTATTCAAAATCATATAATATCTTTGAGCTTTCGGTCATTGAAAACTTTTGAATTTATAAAGCTTTCTAAGATACCTCGAGCATAAATTGATCTTTGAATATTGGATGTTTTTATGGAGATAATTCATTTAATAAAATTGAGCAAATTTTCTATGTCCAAGATTTAAATCAATTTATCAAAAAAAAAGAAATCAGAAAGAAATGCATGAAGACCAACTTTGATTCAAAGAAACATTGATTTAATTAATTTAAAATTAATTAATTTCAAAATTAATTGTGTTTAAGATTTGATCTAGTTCATTGAAGAAGGAGAAGATTGAGAAGATAATTGATTTATTTTCATTGATTTATGTTCATTGATCTTCATTGATGATGCTAATTCTAAGATGTCGGTCATCTTCACCGAAACACTTTTGATCATTTTTGAAAATCTTTATCTGAAAATTTTTCCTCAAAAATTCTCAGCGATTAGACATGGTTATGAGATGAATGATTGGTTGTAACATTGACTAAGCGTAATAATAATCAAATTTAATTGTCGTTAACACCGACAACAAAAAATGATTATCATAAAAAAATTCAGAGCCTATTTTTAAGAATTTTAATGAATTTTGATTTGATTCTGATCACCCGAACCTGATCAGTTGGTCAGTTGATCTGGTGCTCCTGATGTTTTTGGATGCTTCGAATTTCGAATGCACTTGTCCGTGCGTGAGTACGGACCTTAGTCGAATGACCAACATTTTCAGGTGAAAAATGCCTTAGCCAAGCAAGCCGAAGCGCGGCAAGAAAATGGGAGAAATTTTTGTCAGAAAATTTTTTTTTCTGAAATTCATCATTAAATCAATATCATCACGAACAATAATGATAATGATCATAATGATGATTGGTGTGGAAACCATAAGACATATATTATATTCAAAGAGACACGTATACTAGCACCAACACCTTGAAAATTGGTATTATTATTATTATTATTGAAATCATTTCGACTGATTTTTTGTAATTGCTAAAATGACGTATTGCTACGTTTTTTAAACATTGAACAGTAAAATTCCGCTGACGTAGTAATACGTCTTGTTCATAATTAGGTATGCAAAACGGCGGCTTTTTGCCATCAAAAAAATTTTAGCGACAGCCGGCCATCAACAGCAATCATCGATTGCTGCCCTTGTCTTTTGACCAAGAAAAAATAGTTACGACAATAAACTTTTTTCTTTAAATTTTCCTTTGGTCAATCTTCAATCACCAAGACAGAATAGACATAATAATCATAATCATAATGATGATGATGGTGATTATAAAATGGCCATTGGCAATATTAGCCATTCATTCATTCTTTCATTCATTTATTTAATAATGATTTAATAATAATAATGATTATGTTTCTTAATGATTATGATGATGATGATAATGGTGGTGGTGGTATGAAATGAATTTCAATTTGACTTAGATTCAAAGTCTAAATTCAATTGTTCAATGTATTTTTAGAACCGAAAGAAAAATTGAAAAAATAAGAAAATTCCAAGAAATAAAATCGTATTTTATCCCCAATGGAAAATCCATTATTCCAAGCCTCGAAGTAAAATCTAAGGCTATACATATCGACATTCATTTGATTTGATTCATATTTTGGCCGTTTTGAATGCTGTATCGATGATTCGTAAGATGGTAAGCGGTCTACACCTTGACACGCTCACTGAGACACTGACACGAGCTCGTTTCTTCGGGGCCATTTTCACTGGTTTTGGCTCAGGTGAGAAGAAGAAAAATTTCTGGGTTCAACAAATTTGATTCATTTCACCAATGATCATGGGTAATGTAGGGTCAATCTGATTCAAATCGTTTTGTTTGTTTGGCTATCTTTCAGTCATATCGATTCAATTTTTGAGCCCTGACGATCGTGGCGACCTTGAATGACCAGTAAACAATGATGACGATTGAATTTGAAATGGCCCAGAGAAGCCTTATACCTCTTAGAAAATACCTCTTAGTGAGTTCTCACATTTAAAACTGGACCGATTTGAATTTTGCCCAAGTTTTTGAATGATTTGACAATTTCAAATCTTTTTTTTTTTTTTTTTTTGGTCTTTTCTGGTTGAAAATGGGTTATTTTCTATTCATCACTTTCATTGATCATTGATTCAATTGCATTCAATGAATTCATTCAATTCAATTTTGTTCAATATTTTTTCTTTTTTAAAACTGACCAATTTTGTCTTTGATCAAATAATGGGTTTTTTTGGTTGTTTCCAATCGATTTGCAAATATTGATAATAAATTTTTCCTTTCAAATAAATCTTTCAAATTGAATCACTGCTTGAAATTGAATGAATTGAATATGAATTCAAATTTAAATTTTCGCAATTTTCCCTCCAAAATTCTTATTCAAGAAATTTTTATATATTCAACAATTGATTCAATGGACAAAGACAATCACTGTAAAAATTTGTATTCAATGTTATTACAATGAGAAACCTGTGAATTGGGAAAATGTATCGAATTTTACTTTTTTATTTTTTATTTTTTTTTTGGTCAAACTCCATTTAAAAATTTGTCCATTTTCGATCAACAAGTCCCACAGGTCCAATCCAGGCCAAAAACGTTTTAATGATTTTCACACATTGAATAGGGTTAAACACCCGTAGAAACCTTGCACTTACACACACACCTTAAAATTCGTCTCATTGAAGTCAATCGAAGCTAATCAACCGAATCATTTTTTGAAATCAATCATTGGGACTCTTTTTCACTAAATAAATGCTTCGAAAATGATTGAAAATCAATTAATTGACACTTTGCACCAGACACTCAAATCTAAAATCAATAAAAATCGACGATCAACGCTTATTATTATTTTCATTTTGATTTTATTTTAAACGATTATCGTTTAATATTTTTAAGATTAACAATATCCAATTATGATTATAATCAAAAATCAATGATTAATAAATTAATTCAAGAAAATTCCAAAAAAAAAATTGAATCTTCATTGAAAATTTTGAATTTAAAGAGATTGATAACAAAGAATAAATACTTGAAATATAAAATTTTTGAATTCTTGAAGAATAATATTCATATTAAATTGAATTTTGATTGATGAATAAATAAATGAATACGAGTTAATAATTAGTGAATTAAATTAAAAATGAATTAAAATTAATTAATTTTTTTTCTGTTTTGAAATGAATTTTCGTTTGCATGGAAAACAGATTCATAAAAAATATAATAACGATAATCATAATGATTATAATCAATTTTGTTTGATTATTATTAAAAATATAATCAAATAATAATTAAAATGTAATTAAGATTGTTTTTTTTAGAAATTAATTGACATTAATTGATTCGAAGATGAAGAATATGCGAAGAGATTAGATGAGATGTGTGTGTGTGTGTTGTTGTTGTTGTTGTGTTGTCAATCAATGAATGATCAAATAATGATCAATGGACGATCAAATGGATGGTCAACGGATGGTCAAATGGATGATGATTTTGATGATGAATGATGAAAATCTCACTAATTGTTTACCATATTTTTTTGAGTCATATGATTTTTTTTGTTTTGTTTTGTTTATCGTTTAATCGATCGATATTTATCGATAATGATCATTGAGAATCAATATTAATGATGAATTAAGGGTCAATATCAGTTCAATTCAAACAGTTTGATGATCGACTTATGATTCGATGTTTCGAATCATTCCGAATAGATGATTTGATGATAATCCGAATTCAAATTTCATCATCACCATATGGTATTACTGATTTTACTGTTGTAGCCGATTGTTGCTGTGTCGTTGGTATTTGATGATGATTATTATTGTTATTATTATTATTATTAATGTTGCCAATTGGTGATGATGTTACCGGTGTACGACTTGTGGTAGTCATCGATATCGATGATGAACGTAAAATTGTTTGCGGTTGTGGTGATGGTGGTTGATTATTATTATTTAATTCATTTAAATTTACTGCATTCGTTTTCATCGATATTTGTTCGATTAAATTCCGAGAATTTGTATTAGAATATTGTTGTTGATTATTATAATGATAATTAGTGTAATCATAATTATTATTATTAATTGAATATTGTTGTTGTTGTTGTTGTTGTTGCGGTAGCGGTGGTGGCATCGGTGGTTTCGATATAAATTGATTATTAATTTTCATAGCTTGATCAGCTGATGTTGATTTTGTTATTGATTGTTGATGCATTTGATGATATTGATGATTATGTTGATGTTCATAATCACATGATGATGATTTTATTGATGATTTTAATATTGATTGTGGTGGTTTTGTTGTTGCTATTGAGCTGCTATTATTATTATCATGAATATCAGATGAACCGGAATCTTTTTCAATCGATCGTGTTGTCGATGATGAATGTTCATCCGAAGATATTGAATTTCGATTATTTGATGTTTTAAAACGAAATGATTTTTTTATCGCTGGTGTTGATTGTTTTGATTGATTTTGTTGTTGTTGTTGTTGCTGATGCTGCTGTTTACGTTTGATATCATCTTTATTATTATTATTTGTTATCGAAGTAAATGATGTTTCTTTTCTGCCCGGTATCGTACCTGTTATTTGGTTATTTTGTTGCTGATGGTGCTGTTGTTCGGCTAATTGTTCACCACTTGATGATATCGATGATTTATGTTTCGATCTAGATGTTAGTCGACGAAATAATTTTGGTTCAGAGCCTGTTGGTTGCTTTATTGCACCTGCTAAGGAGTAAAAGTTAATGAAAATCAAAATTAATACAAATTTTATTGGTTTCATTCAATTTCGAAATTTCATACTTAATTCGTCAACATCAGGATGATCAGGATAACTGGTACGTCTTGAAAACATACGCTTATCTGATTGATTTGATGCTAATTTTACGCTTAAACCCCTTTGTGCTAAGCGTTTCGAATCGGAACTTAATCGAAAACTCAATCCACGCAATACTCTTGGCTTGATTGATGATGATGTTATGGTTGGTGATGAATTATTAAGCATCGAATGATCGACAAATGTTGTCGATGATGATGATGATGGTTGCTGATGTGCACCTTGTTGCGATTGCTGTTGTTGTTGATTATTGGTACTGATTGTAGCCGTTGCTGGTTGCATTGATGAACTGATATTCGATAATTTGGATGCACTTGCTGCTAATTGTGTGAATGCAAAACTTAAACGATGTCCACCACCACCGGTTCCACTGTTTTCTGCTTTATTATCACTGGCACTATTCGCATCTGGAACAATCGATTTGCTATGTTCATCAATGTTTGGATTATTTTTACGTCTTATAATATCTTCACGTAATAATTTCATTTCATTCACCAACGATACATAAAGATTACCTTTGGAACGATTAAATGGCAGGCCATTACCATTCAATTTTTCTCTCACACGTGATTGATATGCACTTTCAATGCTGTTATCATAATTCTTCAGTAAATATTTACATTTAATATAAGGTAATATCAAAATAAATAATGGTGTACGATACGTGACAACAAAATCGATAAAATTCCAAAATGTAGATCCAATAAGATGAGGTTTATAGGCTAAATCTCGAATACAACGTGCAATATGATACCATTCAGTGTTGAGCTGCTTCTCGAAACATGTTATCAAAATTTTCAAACCTAAAAAACCGATTTGTTGTAATGAATATTGTTTCAGCTGTTGTATTTGTGATGAATCACTTCCTTTCGTTGCCGATGATGTTGATTTCATAATATTCGATGTGGATGGTAGCGCTGATTGAAATGTTGTCGATGTTGTTGCGGCCGAAGTTGCCGATCCACCAGCCGCTATTGTTGATGATGTTTGATGATGATGATGCATAGATGATTGTGAAGATGGTTTCAATATGTTCAATATTACATTCAATACGAAATTAATATCACACAAACGAAATTTCGGCGTATCTTTCATACCGCTTGTCGTTCGTATACACATCGAATAAATCATATTCATTAAATAAATTTCACTTTTTTCAGCCGACGAAAATGCACCGCTACATATTGTTTCCAATGATTGTGAATCACCTAATTGTATCATTTGTAATGATATTAAACGTACGGCGACAGATGTAAATCCTTGAAAAAATAAAATAAAAATTCAAAAATCAGTCAATTGTTCAAAAATGAAATCGTGACATGAGTGATACCTGGTGGCGGCGCTTGTGATAATGCCGTTGTCCATGATGCTACAGCCGATGATGAAGATTCCGATAGAAAATATGATGATTGATCACCACCGATTATGATGTTTTGACAAACATTTATCAATGATTTAAGATGTGGAAGATGAACAATATACGGGTGGCGAGCAAATGTCAGATAGACACCTTTTAATAATCGTCTTGCAGCTTCCCAATCGGTCGTACGTTTTATTGCCGATTTTTTCGATATTTTAGTAAATGTTTTATCTAATCTTCGCAGCACCATTATTAGTGCTGGACGCATTGATTCTTGTCTCCATTCAGAATTGGGTAAAATTTCATTCATATATCGAACTAAACCTTTACATGCCATTGTTTGTGGATCATATGGTGCTAATTTTAGCAAACTATGTGCAATTTCAGCCAGACGAATATGACATTTTACATCTAACAGCTCATAGCTTGAATTTTTCTGATGTATTTCATTGATTTTTTTACTCAATTCTGCAAATCTTTGCGTACTTTTTGTTAGAAATTCCGATACGATTTTCAGCAATAAATCTCTTGGTTTACGAAATTCAAGACGGCACAATTCACCATCATCTAATTCGATACGATTTTGTCTTGGTGGATAATAGCTGTCGGCATTATATCTAAAAAAAGTAAATTGGATAAATTAGAATTAGATTTGAGCATTTCAAGTATTTGAAATCTTACTTTGAATGACTATCTTCATCAATTTCAATATGTGGTGATAAATTTTTGACACTCGTTTCACGAATATCGATTGTTCGTTGTGGTCCGGTAAAATTCCTGAATCAAAGTAAATGAATTTCCATCAGAATTAATCGATCGATCAATCAAAGCTATTAATTACCTTGTTAATGCTTCACAATTATAGATTAATGTTTTGATACAAACACTAATATTATGTATCATTGATAATTCTGCACGTGGTCCACCTGGAGTTTCTTTTTTTGTTGTCAATGTTTGCATATGCATTAAATGAAATGGCAGAATTGAATCAAGTATTGTTAACATTTGATGTCCACGTTCCGAATCAGGTGCATATGATATAACAGTAACACATAATGATATTGAATCTAATACTGTTAGCGTTTCCGAATCCATTTGATAACAAAAATCTAATGCTTTCAGTGGTTTTTCGGCATCAACCAATTCTAAAATATCTAATGGATCAGCTGTATACTGGCCAAGTGATTGTAACAATTGAAAAAATGCTTTTGGTGATATTTGACATGATGATGATAATGGTGATTCATATTTGGTTGACATTGTTGTCGATGTTGATGATAATGATGTATTATCGATTGAATCTAATAATGGTGCAACAGCACCAAACATTTGCAAAACAAATGGTTTCGAATGTAGAATATAAAATTGTTTGAAAACAAATTCAATCGTTCGACATAGCAATGAATTTGTTTGATGTGTCCCGTATATTTGTACGATTGTTTGCACTATTAGCAGATAACCATTGGTGGCGAAAATATTTTTAAATTGATGTGCAGCATTAATATATGTTGTCATACATAACCGTAATATTTGTGCATCTTCACAATGTAACAGCAATGTACCATTGATTACGTTTAAAAATAAATGAATATCAGTAGAATCGGCAAAAAATCCGGATGTTGCTTCAAACATACGAGCGACTAATTTTACCCATGATATTTTATGTAATGTATCGATACCGAGAACTTCTCGTCCCATCGGGCCAGAATAAAGTGTTAAATTAGTTTCCAATGCTTTACGTGGAAATGATGGTAATTTCATCAATTCTTCATGTAAAAATAGTACACGTTGTATGCCCATATATGATGTTTTTATCAACGATAATGACATTAAACATTTACCTAATTCAGTAAATTGTAATATGAATGCTTGACGTTGAAATTTATCATATGCTTCGATTGGATTCATATGTACCAGCGATATTTGTGGATATTGTGATCTTTTGAAGAAATAAAAATCTCGGACAAATGCATTCAAATTATGTATTTGATTTGTTTTAGTATCAACCAAAAAATATTCATTATGTTTTGAGTCATCAATACCGAAAAAATCTAAACTATCAGTGAGTATTTGTGAAAATTGTGTATCTTCATGCACCGGGAATTGTGATGGTATAGATCCAGGATCGGGACCATGTACAATAATTTTCTTTGCACTCGGTACATTTGCCGTGATTAAAATTGTAGAATCACATTGTTCTTTACGAAGAATTTGTTTTAAATCTTTTAAAAATAATCCAAATACATTCGGTACGATTAGCCATAATATTGACATAACTGATGCAATTATTGATTGTGAATCTTCGGTCGGTGTACGGACATGATACATGATGAAACCGATTAGATAATTATATAGCGTAAATGCAGCTTGTGCCGGTAATCGTGGTATGAAACGTATCAAACGTCGTATCGTTTGAATGACAACATTTTTCTTTTCACGTGTTAATTTTTCCAATAAATTACGTAGAAATAATGCCGAATCTTCACTTAAACAATGCCATATTGTTTTATTGGCAACATCATGCACAGCTTGTCCATGAGAATTGATTTGTGTATCTTCTAGCAGATTTACAATCCAAAATGATGCTGTTGTAAGACTGGACGGAAAAAAACATTGTGCCACTTGCAAATGATGTAACGGAATACGTTCAACATCATCATCTTGATCATCATGATCATCGATTGTATGAAATAATACTGGCTCATATGCTGCTTGTAGCGTAACTGGTACACTATTGAAACGATAATTTTCTCGTTCTTCACGTAATTTATCTTCTTGATCTTGTAATGCTTTCGATATTAATTCGATTTGCTGTTTTCGACGTGTTTTTGTTGCGGCTACAAATGATTTTTGTATCGATGGTTCTTGATTAATTGCTACTTCATCTACTTTTGTTTTAACAATGGGCATATATGGTGGATCAACCACTGGTTTACATTCCAGCGCGATACGAGGCGATGGAATAGTAAATTCAATTGCAGCTGGTGGTAATTTCAACACTAAATGTGCACCTTCTTCTAATCGTTGCCAACATTGATGGCGATTACACCACATGTGTAGAAATTTATTTATAGCATCAATACGTACATCAACATTTTCATTATTTAAATCATCATTCAGCAAATTGATAACAATATCTGGACATTTTAATGAACAAACAATTATGGCAACCGATGCTGATGATGATATTTGTATATCATCATCCAATATTAAATTCCATGATATTTTCAATAGATATTCATATTGTATACGATTCAATATTAATGCACTTTTCAACATCATCGATATTAATGAATGAAATGGATTTTTCACTTGATTCAATATGTATAACATTGTTGAATTTTCTTCATATTTCGATTCAAAACGATAATTTAATATATCATTAAAAATTAACCGAGGATCATTTTCATTATCATTGTTAAAATAGCCATATTCTAAATCAATATGTTGCGGTTGTTGATGATGATCAATAATATATTTACTATCTAAATGTATACCAGATGTTTTACGTTTTAGCGGTGATGATGATGATGAAGATGATGATGCAGTTGTTATTGCTTGTGATGGTGGTGGTGGTGCTGCTGTTGATACTATCATTGTACCACCAAGTGTTGTTGAGCTTGCTGTTATGCCCATGTTTGCCGAAACAATTGCATTCGATGATGATGATAATGGATTGATTTGATGTCCAAGAAGAATTTTCTTCAATTTCTTTTCCTTTTTTTGTACATCTTCTTTATCATCCAATAATTTTCGGGTTAACATTTCAAAATCAAACATCGATGCTTGAATATCTTTTGCATATATTTTTTTCACTTCCATTGTCAACAATGCTGATGATTGTATTAATTTCTTGTGACAATTATATTTACATTGTTGCTGTTGATCATGTTTACATTCAAAATCGATAAATGATTGAAATAATGTTATCAATTTTAACCATGGTATATTTTCAACCATATCAATATCGCTTGTATCGAAATTATTCAAATTCATTCCAGTATTTTGATTTTGATTAGAATCAAATATCGACGATTCAAAACTATGGCCAAATTCATCACCATATTGTGCTGATGGTGATTCTTCTCCTGAATATCTATCTGACGTATCGGATTTTTCTGATTGTCCGCTAACTTTACGTTTCGAACGTAATGAATTCGAACGTTTAAATAATAGCGATGATCGACTATTAAGATAATCATCTTCAATCAGTGTTGATGAACGTAATTTTGTCACTGCAGCTATTGAATTTTTCTTGCTATTATTGCCACTATTGTTATCATTCTTTTTCAATTTAATTGAACGACGGCGAAAACTTTCATGATGTCCACCACTTCCACTGCGTATAATTAAATTTGTTGTTGGTCCAATTTGTGATAAACGTTTACGATTATATTGTGATTGAATATGTTGCTGTTGTTGTTGTTGATGCATGAAATCATCATTCGAACCAATCAGACTATCGTTTGCATCATTTTCAATTTCAGCTTCATGTAAAACAAAACTGATACGTCTATCATTTGATGATGATGATGATGCAGGAGCGACTGCCGCTGCTGTTGTTGTCGATGACATATGATCGAAAAAATGACCAATACCACCACCTGAAAAAAAATATGAAAAAAATCATGGATTAGATTTTGTGATCAATTATTCATTGAAAATACCGGTAGTACTTAGTGCCATTGACCAGCGACGATTTTGATGATGCGGTTTCGGCGGTTCGATTGTATGAATTTTCGAATCTCTTGCTGATGAGATCGATGCTGATGCTCCAGTTGTCGCGGCTCCTGCCGCTGCTGCAGCAGCTACAGATGCAACCAATGCAGGATTTATCATCGATGTACGGCGTGAATTTTGTGTCAACAAATATTGATGTGTTTCACGTAAATATGTGGTGATTTCATATAACAGTTGACAGGCGACAATTTTCAATGCAAATGGACAATTTCCTTCTTTACCTTCGATACATGAAACGGATAGAAAATCATCATCTTCTTGTGATTGTTGTTGCTGCTGCATTGATTGTTCATCATCATTATTGATTGATTTCAGCGTATTAATATCATTTTGAAGTAAATCTTCCAGACGTGATGAAAGCAATTCAGCCCATTGATAAAAACAACGTCCAGCATATTTTTGTAATGTTATTGATGCCCGACTTTTTACCACTGTTTGTGATCCATGTCTTGGTCCTGAAGTAAAACAATGCAAAAATTATTAATTGCGATTATTATTATCATTGATTTATTATATATCATGAATACCTGATGGACGAAAAAAATTGAAATTCATTTTCATCCAACTTGGCCATTGTCCACGATTACATCGATGAACAAAATGACAACATTCGAGTAGAAATGCAGCTCTTGCCAAAACTGGTGCTTTTAAATCCAGCATTGCGGCCACTAATTGTGCATCAGGTATCGTACCGGGTGTACATGAATCTAACAGAAATTGAAATTTCAACATTCCATCTTTCAGTATTTCGAACATGATTGTACGCAATTTTTTCATGGTTAATAAATCTGTCGTTGATAGCAAATTATATTCATTACTGTTGGCATTATTATTTTGAAAATTATTGACATTATTCATATTGAACATCGGTTGTTGACCGTTAAATCCATTTCCAATCGAGCTCATATTAGTGTTTACAATAAAATCCGATTCTTGTTGTTGGTGCTGTTGTTGTTGATATTCTTGTTGTAAGGAATTTTTCCTCGATAAATCTGGTGTATCATCAAAACTATTCTGATGTTGTTGATGTTGTTGTTGTTTATTGTATTTACTTTTAATTCCAGTTGAAAATACATTTTTAAATTGTTTACGCGCCTTGTGAAATGTTGATTTTTGATTGTTGATTGCTGCCGAACCCGAACTGGATGAATAAGAAGCCGGTTGATTGACGTTTGAAGATGAAAATCCTTTCAATGGTTGTTTACCGAAACTACCACGACACATCAATAATGCTAATTGTGATTGTGTATCATTATTATTGTTTGATGTTATACTATGATAATTTTGATTATCGAGTGAATTTTCTTGATTTGAATAATATTCAGGCGATTGATGTTGTTGCGCAAGATTCGATGATGCTATCAAATCATTATTGATGATGCCTAGGAAATCTAATTTAGATTGATTTATAGATGTTGTAGCTGTTGCTATAGGTGTGGTAGCTGCAGTGACTGATGCTGTTGTTGCTGGTGTCGAAGATTGTAAATCCATTTTTTGATTTAATGAAACCAAATCTTGATTGCTAATGATGTTATTCGACTCATTAATTGATTTTGTACGATTTGCTCCCCATTTTTTATGTTTAACAATTCTTGATAGCGATTGATCATCATTCATTATCGATTTTGATGATGATAATTGTTGTTGATTTATTTGTTGTTGATTCAGTGGTTGTTGCTGTTGCTGCTGATCAGATATATCTTTGATTGCCAATTTCGATAGCCATAGACGATCATTTTGCATAATGAATTTGGTACTTTCAATCAAACCACTCAGTGCAGCCTTTGAAAATCAAAGGTGATAATCAATGAATGATTAGAATTCAAAAAAAAATCAGATCAACTTACATTACGAAATATACCACCATGATTATCACGTACATATGAAATGAATTGTCTTATTTCACAATATAATGACATATTTTCCTGTACTTTTAGTTCTTTTTGTATGTAAACCAAACGATTGATGAATGATTTGAACGTATGTTTAATGATGATGGCATCGATTTGAATTTTGGCTAAATAAATTTTTTAAGATAATACATGGAATATTTAGACAAACAATAGAAAATCAATGATAAACTCAAATACCTTTAGCCGCTTGATTCAAATTGCTTACTGCCAGTGGTTGTGGCTGTTGCTGCTGCTGTTGCGGAAAACCTTGACCAAAATTATTGAAATAACCATTTTTACCAAATGATTGTTTTTGATTGAGATTCGATGATTTTTGTCCGATATTTGATGGTTGTAGCTGTTGTTGTTGAGAATTATTAATCATTAATGATGATTGATTTGTTTGATTACTATGATTTTCTGAACAAAAACTGAAAAATGAATGAAATATATCCATAATTTCTTGTATTGAATTATTTGTGATTAACATTTCCAAATATTGTATGAACAGATAATCAGACATCACATATAATGATTTCAATTGTTTCATAATTGATTCTTTCAGTTTTACTGCATCCGAATCACGTTTACCTTCACCACAACCACGTGAACAGCCTAATTGTTTGATCAAATGAAACAATGTATCCATGAATAGATGATGTATTGATAATTCTTGATTATTTAAATTTGGCTTCATTGTTTTATGATATTTTTCTATTAAAGAATGAAAATTTTTATTAATTAGAATAACATCATCCACATAAATTACAGGTCCTATGAATACTTACCATGTTTATAAATATTACCGATACGTTTCGTTATCAATTTGAAGCTCATTAATTTTTGTAATATTTTAAAAATCATTTTACAAACACGTATCGAACATATTGAATCTTTTAGCGACAGTGAATGTATTGCTTTCAATATAATTGTTAAATTTAATTGTCCATTTTTATTAACATAATTTATTGTTGCAATTGATTCATTTATTGTTTCAATCGTATAATCAATTTGTCCATCACTCAGTGATTTTGATAACAATAATGTTGATGATCGTTTTGTTGATGATCGTTTACGATTTGATCGTAAACAATATGGTTGAATAGTAGTATAGGCACTTGTATATTGTGATTGAATTCCATAATTATTATTATGATCATCATTTTCATCTTCATCATCATCATCATCATCGTCGATGTAAAATTTTGAATTTCTTTGATATTTTTGATAATATTTACGACGTCTCTGGAATGATTGATGATCATAAAAATCGATATCATCATCATCATCCTCATCATCAACGTCAACATTATCATCATCTTCTACATTCATATGTGAACCACTTAAGCGTTTTTGATGATTATTGAAAAATTTCAATGATGATACTGGTGAATGTTCAGTAATTGTTATGATTGGAAATAATGGCATTTTCGTTGATGATTGCTGCAGCTGTTTTGGCAATAATATTTTTGAATCCGAATGTTTAATCGAATTATCAGTATGATCGATGATAGATTTATCATTAATTGATTTATCATTAATTGAAACATCATTCAATGATAATTGACTTGGAGTTGTTTCATTCAATGATTCAGGTGAAAGATGCATACAACATTGATTACTATTATCCAAATTATTGTCGGTCATATCTCCAATATCGATATCAGTGTCATTAGCAATTAAATGTAATGTTGGCATTGATTTTCCTTTTAAATCATTACGATGTATTAGACCAATTTCATCATGGCTCAAATTATTCAATTGATTCAAATGATCAACATTGATAGTGGTGGCAGCATCATGTGTTGATAATGAAATTTTACGTTTTTTATTATTGAAACTATTGGCTGATGCTGGTCGCTGTGGTTGTTGTTGATGTTGTTCATGATCACGTGATTGATGATGATGATGATGGTGATGATGTAAATGTTTTTGTATCAGAACACCATAATCACGTATCGTATGTTTTGTTAATTTATTATTGAAAGAATTTTTGATTAATTTATGACTATGCGATTGTAATTGTGATTTAGAATCATGATGCGTAATATCATCACTGATTTTTTGATTTTGCGATTGACTATAATGCTTGGTAGCTGATGATTTAGGAGATAATTCTTGCGTGGTATCATCACTAATCGATGTTAATTGATGTTGTTGGTTATGTTTTTTCGATTTTTTATGTTTAACCTTTTCACTACCATGACGGCCAATTGAGGCACTTGATGTTGTACCGCTTATCAGTGCTTGAAAACCGGATAATCCTTGATTGTGATTTGATGAAATTGATCAAATTTCGCGAAAAATTATAGTAAACTTTCATTAACATACCTGGTAAACCTGAAAATGAAGATCGCCTTACATCTTTGAATGTTTTCAATTTTGATTCTTTTTCTTTTTCATGTTGCGATCGTTGTGGCGAATGCTGATGTGTTGATTGTTGTTGTTGATTTTCATTCGCTTGTCGATGTTTATTGTTCTCACTAATTTTTTTATCATTATCTGTTTTAAAACGATTACGACGTTTCAGTATTGGCAATGAATATGAACGTTTTTGTAGCAAATAAAAATGATTGTGTAACTGGAGATTTTGTTTACGTTTCTTTTCGATACATTCAAGACGATGATAAAGAAAATTCAACGACCAATCAATACCATCTTCAATCCATTGTGAAATAAATAAACATCTTAATACGGCAACATCTAAATATGTGGCCATTGTTGGCTCATTTAAATCTTTTTTCTGATATTCATATTTTTTCTTTAATTCTTCGGTTTTTGTCATCGATTTAGCCGCTGTTGATGATGATGGTGATGGTTGTGTTTGTTCTGATTGTTGTTGTTGTTGTGTGGATGGCGGTGGTTGCGGTGATGGTGAACCAAAATTAAATATATCATTCGTATATGAATCTTTACGATCTGATTGTTGTTGTTGTTGCTGCTGTTGTGATGGTTGATCACTGCTATTATTATCAATATCATTACTACCACATGATGAACCAATGAATACATCACCGAATTTCGGTATAATTCGATTATTATGTTGATCATTTTTATCCATAATCAATGTATTTTGTTTAGCATAGGTTAAAAAACTTGGTATTTCTGGATGACAATAATTAAATAATGGTATCCATATTTTATAACCATTTTCTAGTCGAAATGATGTTAAAAAATCTGATTGTTTGAGATGAGGTATCAATGGTGCAAATAAATAAATGAATGTTTGTATTGTTGTCAATGGCAATATATAATTTTTTTGCCTCTTTTTCGAACGATTAGTTTTGATCAGATTTTTAATACCATCTAAATGTTGTTGTTGTTGTAATTCATTTTCTTCATCAGCACATTCTTCAGCTGCATCCAACAATATCCAATGTAATGTATATAATAATTTTGTTTCAGATGCTGATAGCTTATCGAATGACATTTTACGTCGTATATAAAGCAGCGTTGAACAACAATGCATAACATGTGGTAATGCTGAAACAATTAGACGCCATCTTCAAATGTTTTGAATCGATTTGAAAGATAAATGATTGAAATTCAATCAATCAACAATTAATGAATAAATGAATCATCTTACCTGCTCACACTAGCAATAGCTTTCGTAAGACTTGGTGATAGACCAAACCGAATATTTTGTACAAGAACTTTTTCAAACAATTTACATGCTTCACGTTGTTCCATTGCTGCTGCATCTTGTAATTTACTAATTTTTGGCCGTATAAATGGACTTGTTTGACGCCATAAAAATGTTTGAATCGGTAATGGTAATGAATATGATAGATAATCATTTTCATCATCATCATCATCGTCATCATCTTGTTCATCATTGTCTTCACCATTATCATGATCATTATCTTCATTATTATAATCATTATCATTTTCATCACATTTATTGTGTTTATTACAATTAATATTCGTTGTATTTGTATTTATTCTTTTCAATTGAATTGAATTATCACAATTATTATTTTGTTGATCATCATCTTGTTGTCGTTGGAGCTGTTTGGGTCGTTTTTTCCCATCAGCTAAATTATTATAATCATCTGAAGATTTATTTTTAAAATTTTTTAATCTTGGCGATGTTATGATACTATTTCCACCACCTGGGCCGCCGCTGCCAGCACCACTTGAATGTGATGATTTACGTTTTATCATTGTTTCGATTGTTTATTTTGGTTTTGATTATTGGGCTGATTATTTGAAAAATTCAATGATAACGAAGATAATTTTCACATTATATCATTTTAATAATTATCATTTGAATCATCATTGAATTATTATCATAATTGAACTGAATTTGAATTCATCGAATTTGAACTGATCAAATTATTCAAATGAACGCAAATGAATAAACAAATAAATTGATTGATTTTATATTTGAATGAAATTAATTTTTTGGCTAAATAATTAACAAATCAATCACATTTTATTTTTGTTGTAACGTCGATTGATGGATTCATTGATCGTTGGATGAATATTTTCGGAGCAGAAATAAAAAATTGAAATCAAATCAAATTGAAATTCATTTGTCATTATTATCATTTATAAATTCATAAATTTATGAATTTTTTTTTATAAATTTTAAATTATAAACAAATCAACCAAACACAAACAAATACAAATTAACAAAATACAAGCACATATATAAACAAACAAACAAATATCTGTTGTAGTGATGTCGATGAAATTAAACGGGAAAAAATTCACGAAAAAAAAATACATGAATATAAACAGATCAGATCAAAACATCGGTTATAACTCAGAATTTTTTTTTCTCCCGATTTTCGGTTGTCAATTATTATCATGATCATCATTTGAAAATATTATGCTGATGATGATGATGATGATGTTTGTATAAATGAATGAATGTACGAATTCTTTTAATATATAATGTTGATGTCGATGATGTTGATGATAATTGAAATGTATTGATAATAATCGTAACAAATAATAATGATGAACCTAACAAATGAATCCCAAAGTCTACCAACAACAATATATTTGTTCGTTTTTTTTTTAGGTTAATTCTTTTAACTAAAAGATATATTGTTTCTTTCTGGTATGTGTGTGTTTGTATTTATTTGGATTCGATCATCATATATATCACTAATCACTGACTATATATTTGCATAAATATTAAATGATGTTTATATTGTTATGTTGTGATGATCATCATCATCATCAAATGAAATGGTAAATGGTTGTAATAATAATGATATTCTTTTGTGGTTGTCGATGTTTAATTCAAAATTTTTCCATTTTCCATTCTACACATAGAAAAGCATTATTATTCATTATTAGTTGATGTTCGATTAACCAAAATGCTTTGATATACATTGATCATTCTGATGATGATGATGATAATCGAAGAAGAAAACGATGATGATCGAAGAAAATAATCCATTTCTATATATCTACGAACAAATCAATGTATTGTTGTTTGAAGACTACCGAAGACATCCATAGCTCGAATCATCGTCGGATAGAAGTGGTAAATGTTTCTCTAAGAATTCTTTTTTTTCCCGCTATTTCGGTAGATGCTACGAGACAATTCCAGAATTTATTATTGTTATCATTCGCATTCACACAATTTCACCATTGAATACAGAATTGAACCAGATTTTCGTTGATTTTCGGTTACCACGATTCTCTTGTTTCATTGTGTTCAACATATTAATGTATATAGAAATCATTGATGCTCAAAATTGATGTTTTATATTTCGATTATGAAACGAAATGAACTGATATCCATACAAGGAATAATCAAAATTCTTCAATTCTTTGCGCAAATTTCTTCAATTATTATATATGGATACGACCAGAATTTCCATAGAAAAATCCATTGAATCCATACGGAATTCATTTAGGAATCCATCATTGCATTCAGTTGATGGATGCTTTCGATGAATACATGTTTCTATATACTTTGAATTTGAATTTTCTTATTCAAAATTATTAATATCGAATCTCTATTCGGTTTCCAATGCAATATAAGCAATTTGCTTTCCGATTCCCCCTTGTTTTATACCCGTTTGATTCGTTTGCCATTCATTTCAGTTAAACAAGACATCATTATCATCAGATGAAGAAGACATGATAATTGTTATATGATGTGTCTTTGTCTGTGTATACGTGTGTTCGTTTGTCGGTATGATCGTTTATTTGTCATGAATATTTACCATATTTTTTTCGACAAAATAATTTAAACAATTTTCTCATAGAAATTCAATTGAATACAATGTAATTTCTATGGGAATTTTTTTTCTTTTCTCATAATTTCAATTAGTTTCCAATTAATGTAATTAAAATTACTTTCAATTATGATTCATATTTTAATGATTCACATTCAGCATCGAAAGGTTATCATCAGGAATTTATAATTGTCTTTAATTGACTTTAAATTGAATTGAATTAACTTTGATTCTTTGATGATGATGGCTAGCAATTATATGATTTGATAACTTCCGTATTTGTCAAGAATGTATCTGCTTGTTTGTCCATCATTCACCTTATGGTTCCAATGTTTCATTGTTTCAAATTATTTGAATTCGATTCTTCTTTGAATACATGGAATATGTTTACCACTTCCATTTGAATTTTATTGTTGTTTTGGCGCTTCCCCCTTTTTTCCAACATAAATAGCAACTATTTAACAATATTTTTTAATCAGTCAACCATATAAAAACAGGAAGAATAATTTCGGCGAAAAACGATGAAACTAAGAGAGAGCTCCAATGGGAAAATATAAAATTTTGTTCATCAAAACGCCGGTCATTTTTCCCTTAATGCATAGAAAAACAATGACTTAAAAGACGTAATGATACGTCAACGGCCATGGAATTTTAGTTTCAGCGCAAACGTAAAAATACGTCTTTTTCGGCGGCAAATTCAAATCACCGCTACAGTAGATTGACGTGATTTTTTTAAATATATTGTAATGCTTTCTGCTTTCCATTCAAACACATATCTCAAACAAGATTATCTCTAACGATTCGGCTGCGCTTGTACACTTTACAATAAATCAATCAATCGAATAAATGATGCATGGACGAATGAAAAAAAAAACAGTAAATAAACAAACAAATGAATGAAACATTTGTCTTTGAAGACTAACACAACGACAACAGTAAGGATTTTTAATAAACTCAAAACGAAAATGTTTTTTTTTCTGTTTTGTTTTAGTCAAAAGTGATTCGTGTGTATTTGTATTTGTACGTTTGTTTGAAGTATTCATATTCAAAAACTCTAACACACACACACACACATTCAAATACATGAATAAACTTTTATCTTAAAAAGTCTTAAGACAATGAGTCGATGATTGTATCAAAATGCTTTGAACGCTTATCGAAAGCTTTTACCTTTTGTCAATTGTAATATCATTTCTCTTCAAGTAATTGATAATTGTTTTGAATATCTTTGAATGAATATCATTTGGAAATGCACGGATGGAAACAAAATTTGTCCGATAGAAATGGTTACATGCAGCGAACGTAGAGAGTCACAGTGCCACAGTGACTGCGATCAGTCAGTGAGTTGATGGGCCTGCTGATCGCAGGGCTGCTGCTGCTGCTGATCTCTTATATTTGTCTCCGTTGAAAACCTTGTTTCTTGATTATTTCTTATTCAAAAGATTTTTGATTAAAATAAGAGAAAATAATCATTCACATAACAATGATTAAATAATAATGATGATGATGATGATGGTGATGGCCCGATGATAATCACATTTGTTAGCATTCGTATATTAATTGTTTATTCATTTATTTATTTTTCATGATCCACATGCTGAATGCAATAGCCTTGACTTTCAAATGTGTTTGACCATTCGTAATTTCAAATCATTTTTGATTGTGTTGTTGTCGTACTTTGTGTGTTTGTGTGTGAAAATGCGTATATTTTGCGCTTAAAATTGTTGATGATTGTTTTTTCGTTTTCCTAATTAAAAAAAAAGAAGATTAACTATAGTTAATTGTAATTAAATCCTTTCGAAAGTGCTGAAATTCTCAATATATTTCTTCAAATATCAATGTTTAACCCTTTCAAAGAAACAAAAATTATCATTAAATGGTGAGTAATCGAATAAAATCGCAGTTATCCTGTTGATCATCAGCTGATTATTAGCCATAAACATCTGATCATTTTACAATCATTCATTGATTTTTATTGAAAATCAATCAAAATTCAGCTGATCCGTTTATTTCAATGTATGATGAATAATGTAACAATTCAGCGAATCGATACAATGTACTCAATGGTTATGCATCAATGAGTTCATGACTTTTGAATTCATATGAAATTGCAATTAAAATTCAATGAATGAATAAATTGACGGTTTGCATTGATTTTGTTGATTGTTTTTCGAGTAATTCCCCAACAAATTCAATGCCAAACAATCAAATTTATCGCTTAAATATATCAAATAATATCCACATCATGCCTTTCACGTTTCCTTTGCAATTCATTAACCATTCATTCAAAAAGCAACTGAATTACGAAATCACATCCGCATGTGTTGTTTACTTCACTAATCATTTATTTATAAACCATTGTTTATCCAAATACAGTAACACATTGCTATCAGTTCAATCGTTCAATGAATCATGGTCATAATTTGAAACATTCACTCACTAACAACTCATTCATCACTGGAATATTGTTGCTACAATCATTACACTTTATAATTAATTCAACAATTAACTAATTAAATTTGAATTTAAATCAGTGAAATTACGAACAAAAAAAATGACATGAAATGCTTGTCTTCCTGATACAAACACTTGTCACTTGTAAAACATTTAATTTTCTGGTCGATTCATTGATAATTCAGATAAATGTGAATGATAATAACTAGTTAGAATCATGCAAGACATTTCTCTCTCCGTTTTTTGGCAAAAATATCTTTGATTTATCACTCTGATATATAAATGTATCCATATGTGTAATATCACCATCGATGATCATTATTTATTCAACCGTTTTTTCCCCATTTCTATTAATTCATTTACAATTATATATTTGATTATATTCAAAATTTTCAATCCATTTCATAATTTTCATTATCATTTGATGGTATCAATGATATAATAATATCAATATTTTTTTTCATGTAAATTTTGCATTAATCGCACATGCAGACTGGTTGTTGATGATCACACCAACCAAACCTTATCAATTGATAATCAATATTTCAACATTTAAATATCGTTGTTGTAAGTTCAATCGAAATTATTGCAAAATTCATGTTCAAATATCAATTTTTGAAAATATTTTTCTCTTTAATCATTCAATTTTATTCATTTTCAAAGTTTCCATAGTGATATCAGAGCTTGGCGCTCTCATATGCAAAATCAATCGAATTGAAATTTTATTTTTCGATTTACAAAATTGAAAATCTATACGATCAATAGTTGATTTAATCTGAATTTATTCGGTAAAAAAATGACCACTATCGAAGATATTGATCGTATGATTGATGATCCACAATCGGATCGTTTAAAATTATATGAAAATGTTGAAAAATTATTCAAAGATAATGGTGAAAATAATGTTGAATATTGTTGGCGTTTAGTTTATATTTGTTTGATATTATCCGATATGGAGCTGAAAGAAAATCGAAAATCTGAATCTAAAAAATGGGAAGAAAAAGCATATGAATATGCTAAAAAAGCGATTGAATTAGATCCGAAATCGATGAATGCACATAAATGGTAAATATACTAATATTTGTGATATTGATTAAATTGATCTGATTTAATTTATTTTAAAAAACACCTCAGGTTTTGTGCGGCAGTTGGCCGTATGGCTCCACATGTTAGCACCAAAGAACGAATCCAAATGGGACATAAATTCAAAGAACATCGTGATATTGCCGTCGATATTGATTCAAATGATTCATTAATGCATCATATGTATGGCCGCTGGTGTTGGGAAGTTGCAAATCTTTCGTTTGTCGAACGACAAATTGCTAAAACATTTTTCGGTACACCACCGACAGCTACATTTGATGAAGCGCTAGAATCATTGAAGAAAGCACATGAACTTCGATCAGATTGGAAAAATAATCATTATTGGATGGCAAAAGTTCTGATATCAAAAAAACAATATTCCGATGCAATCAAATGGATTGATGATGGCCTCAAATTACCTTCGATCACTGAAGAAGATGGTGTAGCAGAACAAGAACTGCAAACATATGTTAAATCATATGCTAAATATCGTTGAAAAATGATCATTTGATTGAAATATTCTCATTCAATCGCAGCATTCAATTTAATTCAAATTTGATTGTTAATCTTTGCTTTTTGTATACAACATAATCCACAGATAAAATATGTTCAATTCCAAATGTTCTGTACTCAATTTAATTTTATATCTTGTTATAATTCAATTAATAAAACTATAAGCTTAATCAATTCTTTTTTTTTTGAATTAAAATTAATCAATTAAAAATTATATCAATGAATTTGATATTGGGATTAATAGATGGAGTTTGTATCATATATTATGATAAAAATCACATGATTTTTTATTTAAATTTTGAACAAAATCATCATCATCATCAACAAATGATCTAAATTTAAATGATTTTGTTTAATTCAATCCCGATCTCATATAATTATGATTAATTCGAGTATGAATTTACAATTAATGATCATCATAATATTCCTTGTTGGATTGTTACATTTATTAGCGATTCCATTTACAAAAGTTGAAGAATCATTCGGTATTCAATCATGTCATGATTTTTTATTTATTTCCAAACAATTATCTTTGATTGAAAAGTGGTTAAATATCGATGAAATTAATGTCCAAAATAGTTCTGTGATTGATTGGGATCATGTACATTATCCAGGCGTTGTACATCGTACATTTTTATTCAATTTTTTACTATCAGTGCTTACGAAACCAATACAATTATTGTTTCAATTGATTGATCCTAATAATATTGATCAATATAAATTAAATTTACAAATATCAATACGTTCATCACTGTTAATATTGTTTGTATATTCATATGGAAAATTTTTAAAAACAATCAGGAAGATTTACGATGTTAAATCTAAGACTCATGGGAAACAAATGATCATATTGATATCGCTATTAACTGTAACACAATTTCATCTATTATTTTATTCATCACGTACATTACCGAATACATATGGTTTAGTTTTGATGTTGCTCGCTTACCGGTATTGGCTGCAGAAACAATGGTCTAAATTTATATTTTTATTCGCATTTACCGTATTAGTCATACGATTTGAATTGATCATCATATTCTCTTTGATTTGTTTAATTGAATGTTTTTATTATAAACAATTGCCATTGCTGGACATATTCAAGTATGGTATACCATCCGGTATCATTTCATTGCTGATGACCATTTTATTCGATTCTTTCATGTGGAATAAATGGATTTGGCCCGAAGGTATTGTATTATATCATTGATTTACAATTAACTGGATTTTTTTGATTAATTACAATCGATTAATTAAATTCAACTCAATTAAGGTGATACAATAATATTCAATATAATTGAAAATAAATCACATTTATGGGGCGTTCAACCATTTCATTGGTATTTTACCAACGTATTACCGAATATATTTTTTACGACAATCTTTTTATTACCAATTGGATTATTGTTATTGATTTTCTTCAAAAGCAATGAAGATTGTTTTTATCATAAATCGATATTCATATCGCTAACATTCATATTTGTCTATTCATTCCTACCACATAAAGAATTACGTTTCATCATTTATGTTGTGCCATTGTTCAATGTGATATTTGCTCATATTATTATCGCCATCAATGATCTATTAAATGACCATGGATTTCAAATGAATTTATTTGATAAAATTAATAAATTCCTACCATTTATTCGGTGTTTTCGATTGAAAAAATTTATGATGAGAAATTTGAAATATACATTTCAATATGTGATAATTGTTAATTTTATTTTAAATTTAACACTAACACTGATCAAATTATTTATATCAAGTTATAATTATCCAGGTGGTTATGCAGTGGCGATGATTAATCAAGATATTATCACTAATTATAATGATTCTGATCAAACAAACATTGGTGTTTATGTATGTGATTTAGCAGCACAATCTGGTTTCACCCGATTTTTGCAATTATCTTCAGTGCATTATGATAAAGAACCAAAATTTTCGATTGAAAATTTTTCCAATCATCAACAACAATTATATTTAATTATTGAACCAAAATATTATGATGATATATTCAATTATTCAACACCGACATATCAATCATCGGACGTATTAAACCAAATTATTGTTGATGATTTAAATTCAAAAACATTCACCTGTCAACCATTACAAAGAGTGATAACATTGAATCATCATCGGCTGCAATTCGAGCCAATTCTTAGTCTGTACAAATGTCAATTGCAATCTAAATTGTAATTATTCAATGAATTTACTTGTGAATCGCGTTGAAATATGCTCAGTTTTATTGATTACTGTATTTTTTAATATAAATAAAATGAATCATGAAAATGGAGTTCCAAAAAAAAAATCTAAATGAGTTATTTGGTGTTGATCAATGTAAAGAAATCGAGGATATATTAATGAATGATAATAACCTCATTGTTTCATATGATGTGTCAAAATGTAATGTTGATAATATTATTCGTAGCTGTCCAAATTCATTTTATAAGATAAATTCAATTATCAATATAATCATTATCGCCATTATGATTATGATTATTTATTTCACAAATTAATGGCATTGATAATTGTGATTGTGGTGGTGGTGGTGGTGGTGAGGTTGTTGTTGTTGTTACAGCTGTCATCGTTGATTGTGATGATGAATAATCAAATGATTCCATATTTGTTAATGATTGCTGTGATTGTGGTGGCCTCCAACCGGTAGCATTTGGTCCAAATTTATATACTAAACGACGGCCAAATACTGGTAATAATACTTGTGATTTATAATAATATCTATAATGGAATGTTCGGAAATTGAATTGAATTGAATCAAATCATTGAGTTGAAAGCATTTTACCTCATTGCACGGCTCAATTTTTCATAAGTCATTCGTGGATTTTGTTTACGTTCACCCCACATTTTTGCTACTTTATCTGATTGAATGAATTTAAAAATGCCATCTTCACGTCTTTCCCATCGTATTAGGCTTGGATTTGTAGCCGGATTTAATAATAGATCGCGTATGAATTCCCATAGTTTTCCGTTACCTTTTAATTAGAGTGAATTAAAATTAAATGATTAAAATTGAGTGAGAAACAAATTTTTACAAAATTTAATAAGATGCTTACTTCGTGATTTATTATCTTTTTTCGGTGGTCTACCACGACGTCCATTGTTTACATTGTTATTATCATCGATTTGTTCTTCATTTTCAAAATGATTCATCGGTTGTTGATGATGATGATTCGATGTTATCAATAATTCATCATCAATCAATGATGATGCTGATGATGTCGATGATGATGATGATGCCGAAATTGATGTCTGTTGTTGATCAATATCTGAATCAACATGATTCAATAGCTGTTGTTGTTGTTGTTGTTGTAGATCATGTTGATGATAATGATTAGTAATGATGTCATTGTGGTCACCACATTCATTGAAATGATTACGATATAATTCTTGAATATGTTGTTCTTGTAATAATTGCGGATTCAATGTTGATGTATGCAGATAATAAGAACCGATGACAAATGGCAATTTTTCCGATTGTTGCGTATCGTATTGCATAATATTTTGAGGATCAAATTGATCAGTGATTGATTGTTGATGATCAGCGAGATGCGATTTTTGCAAATGTGATTGATTATGATCACTATACGTAGTACTACTTGTATTACTTTCACGATCAGAATCAAATGCTAATTGATAATTTAAGATAAAAATGGATTAATTGGACTGATATAAGATTCAAATTTAAATCGCATGCTTACCATGTAAATTCGGATTTAAATCATTAAAAGGATAATTATTATTATTATGAAATGAATGATGATGATGATGATGATGATGATTCAACAATGGTTGATGTAACTGATGCAGCTGATGATTAAATAATTCATGATCAGAATTTGATTCTAAATTTATTAATGAATCATTATTGGAATACGCGTTGATGATTTGATCCGATTGTTGTTGACAATCATTTAGGATTTGAATATTTGTTGCGTAACAATTTTGTTCTTGATCATTATTATGATGATTTTCAATAGAATTATTCGGATAATAATGATTATTATTGCTATGATTAAATTGTTCAATTAATAATTGTAATGAATTATAAATATGAACACCGAATTCTGGACAAACATCAATGAAATGTTCACGTTTCATTCGACATAATTCATAGCCATTTATTTGATTATTATATAATAAATGTGCCAAATCTAAATCTTGAATATTATTTTTCATTGCCCAATAACGGATCCATTCATTCACTTCTGATGTATGCCATTGTTCAGGTGATTTCATTGACCATGATGATAATGATGATGATGAACAATATGAATGATTCGTTACAAATGATAATTGCTGTTGATCATTATTAATGCTATAATCTAGTTCCAGGATCAAGTAATACATTTATTTCATTAATTGACCATCGATTATCATCAATTAACTTACCATCAAGTATACATGGTATACAATCAACAATATTATTATTGTTATTATTGCTATCATTTTCATTCGGATGATTAGTGAAATCTTCGATGTGATTGATTGATGATTTTAATGAATTAATCGTTTCGAATTGTTGATGATGGCTGCCATCATTATCCACTCTTTGATTCGTAAACGGTGCCATTATTGATGTTGATGAATCTCCATTTGATTGTTGGTGGTCTTGCTGCTGTTCAGTATCATGGTCACAATGATAATTCATATATGAATCATTATTATCAATCGCATCTTGATCATTAGGACATAAAATCATCGTCGTCGTCGATGCTGCATTCGATAGGGATGCTGTTAATGGATTCGTATGGAAGTTGTTCGAAGGATCTTGTTGATTCGAGCATTTGATCGATGTTGATGACGATGACAGTGATGATGGTGGTGATGATCCAATCATATCGGCACCATTATTATTATGATTATTCATAAAGAATGGTTCAATTTGATGCATTAATAATGTGGTCATTGCTTCTTTGTTTTGGTTTTTGTTTTCGTGCGGACAATCAATTGATTGTTATCTTGGAAATGGGAAAAATTTCATTCAAAAAACAAAATTAATCAAAATTTGTTTGCGAATCGATTGAATGTCAAAATTTAAATGAAAATTGAAATTTGAATTTTCATCTGTTTCATCGTGATTCAATTGATGGGATTGAACCCGAACATCTTGAACATCCTAATAATCGTGTTACTAATCATGTAAATATTTGAAATATGGCAAATTTGCATCAAAACAAAAACAAAAAAAATTCAGGATTGATTGAGGATATCGAAATAAAATATGATGTATTGTATTCACGAAAATTCATGGTTATTGATTAAATTATTGGTTATTCACCAAAACAATGAGCAATGATTAGTGATATCAATGATCAATGATATCATTTGATGATTATGATGGTAATGTGTGCTATTGTATGGTCGATTTCGAATGTTTGCAACAAATGTTCGTAAAGGGGCCAAATCAAATCATTGAATTGATATGAATGGACGAATGGACGTTTGGTTAAATCAGACAAACAAAATATTTTCATGACAAATATTATCATTGACATTTACATGGTATCATGGCTGATGCAACCATTTTGCACACACACACACGCATAGCCACCGAAAAACAAAACTATACGACAACAACACCGTGCATTACCATTTAACCATTTTACGTATTCAACCATCAATTATCATTTAAAAATGTGATCATAGATCACGATTATTTCTTCTGCATTAACAATTTCGATGTTATTATCATCAATAATTGATCACATTGATTCATTTGATAATAAATAAAAATGAAAATCATCAAATTGCTACCTGTGTCAATCAAACAAACATGGACAACGACAACGAATTGTCCAACGATCCCTTTTTCCCACCCTAAACAACACAACCAGCCAACCAATATTGATATTGACTGGTTGTTGATCAATCAAATATCCAAAAAAAAAGAAAAAAATCACATCCCATCCATCAAATAGAAATCATATTGCATCTTAAATATGAACGAAATGAATTTAATTTCTTTAAAATTTAAATGTTTAGAAAATATGTATTTTTACATAAATAAAAAAAAATAAAACAAAAGTAAATAAAACTGAATAAGAAAATAAATTTTCTTCAAATGATTATTACGCCCATAATTCACGAATTATCATGTGCTCGTGTTCGTGTTCTGGCATGTGAATGATCAATAAATCATTGATGAATAATGATGATGATAATCAAGCAACGAATTCAAGAAATTTGTTGAATTTCATTGACATTTCTAAGATTTTTTTTTTTTTTTGCCTAATTTCTGATGAAGCATCTTCAACGAATGTTATCAATTGAATATGATCAATTGACCAATCGACCAATTGATCAATTGATAATAAATGATCGATATACAAATGATGTCCAAAAATTGATTAATTCATTAGAAAAATCAATTGTGTATCAATTAATCAAAAAAAAAATCTGATTAGATAAATAATGATTAATTGGAGAAAATGATGGCGTCTGCCGCCATGAACAAATACTTTTGGCCGAAATATCTTTTATAAATAAACCTGAACAATATCAACAACATCGAAAACAATCATGATTGTTCTAATATATAATCCTAAATTGTTTGGGTGTACATTTTCCAAATTAACAATTTGAAGTTTCGGACAACAATCCCTGGAGCAATTTATTCGAATATGTGCGAAACACAATACCAAAGATAAGAAAAACAATTCGAATCAATGATAAATGAATGATAATTCATTATTGAATTGACATGAACAAATTTTTCTGGAGAACAGATGAATGCGAAACACCAGTTGACCATCTGTCAATAAACGATATCGATTTACATATGAATATTATAAATATATCGTTACAAGTGATTTATCATTTCAAATCATCTAATTGAATCGTTATGATAATTATTCATGATGTTTCAAACGAATAAATGAACAGGAGTGATGATTGCTTGTTAGTCTGAGTATCTAAGTATGTTTGTGTGTTGGCACCCGAACATATCAGTGTGCCAAAGGCATGCGAATGGCGCAATGGAGTCTTACGATGGAGAGAAATATCAATTTCATCAAAAATATTTCGGTGAACATGAGCAACAATAGCAGCAGCAACTAATTCAATCAACAAGAAATCACCAATTCGATGATTATACCGAAAAACTCAACGACAAATGATAAATGAAAATGTAAATTGACAAGTAAATTGATTTTTTTTTCAAAAATGATTTCCATGTTTTAATTATCGTTTTAGGTGTTTACAAATATGAAATGAGCATTTTTGACATAGGAATCAATGGTGAATTCAAACAAATTTGATTCAAAATATCGTCCATCATTTTCTACACATTTCGACCATCTTTGTGGTAATTTGTGTGTATGTCCGTCCAATAGAACCTAGCATCTTTCGAGCCAAACCAATCGTACCTCTAATTTTTCACCGCATCATACAAATTAAATTCTTGCACAGCCAATACATGACCCATCGAAATGAAAATGAATAATGGAAATCCGATGGAGCCAAATCTAGTGTATACGGCGGGTGTGGCAGTTGTTCCCAGCCGAACGATTTTAATTGTTTCCTGGACCGTGGTTTTGTCTTGTGCGCTGGTGCATTATCGCATGAAGCAAAATCATTTTTCCATCACTTCGTTGCCGATTCTGGTCTTTTTTCGATCAAATCCTGTCTCAAACTAATCAACCGATCTCGATAGCGATTAGTGTTCACAATTTTACCAGGTTTTAATAACTCAAGACCTCCCATAGATTGATGATCCGAAAATGAAAAACTATGTGCGTTATCAATATTTTTGTGGTATGGTTTTTTTTCCCCAAATGTTTTCGAAAAAAAATTTAACAACATTTTTTGCATCCACTTTACTTGCTGGATAAACTTTAACAAATTTGGAGTTGAGATCATAGCTTTAAGTCGGTGGTAATCTGACAAATATCTATTGATTGAATAGGTTATAATTGATCGGTAATTGATCGATTGTTTTTCTTTTTTTAAAATTCAATTATCATAATTCTTCTTATTTTTTCAAAATCAAGATTAACACATGTTTGCTATCATAGATTTTATAAAGTTTTTTTTTCGAAATTCAAGTTTCGATTTTTTTTTCATGGGAAATGCTCGCCAGAGGTCCGCGATTCAAATTAGAAAAAAAATTTCCGCTCATTTGGACAAATGCTCCATCTAGTGGTGTTTTCACTCCGAAAGCTCAAGATAATACTTGTACACACCGGTGAAAGTTTTGGCGTAAATTTGTGTTGATTCAGTCGGATGGGTGGACAAATTGAACGGATGGGGGAGATCAAGAAACGAAGCGATCCATCAAAGCATTGGCATATATGCACGACTCAGCATTTTACGGTAGTTAAAACAAATCAAATCAAATTCAAATATCCGAAAAACATGATTGTCTCCGATTATCATTCGACACATCATTTGCATAATTTCTAATTTCCGTAAATACACACACAAAATACACACACGAGTATTTATTGATTCATTTTATGAATGTTAATTATGTTCAAATATGTTTACATTTCCGATTTGATCTCCGATATTGCTACCAATTTTGTCATTTTTTTTCACCTGTCAATTTTGGATTTTCAATTTATCATTTGTTCAGATGTTTTTTGATGATCGGTTGTATGCATTATTTGACAAATGATTTATTTATTCATCAAATTTTTTTTTTGGAATGATCAGTGTTTCTCAACCCACGATGATCAGCGATAATGCTATCGAAATTGCTTGACAAATGTCTCCGAAATGTCAACGGAAAATGCCGCGAAATCTTCGTTTGAGAAGCACTGATTTGAAGCAGTAAAATGCAATGAATGATGATAATTATCATTCATCTAATAATAATGATAATAATGACAAATGATAATCATTACAGTTGTAAATACTTATTGATTATGATTGTTGTTGTTGTTGATGTTGTCGTTGAACATTTATTTTCAATGATATAATTAAATAATTATTTTTTTTAAAAAATCATAATTATTATTTCTTCATTCCGAAATTATAATTCCCAATATATTTGCTCATAATTGTTAATTATAAATTTTGTGAACATTTGGTTAATCCAAATATTTGGATCTCAACTCTTTGGTTTATCTTCAAAAAAAAAAAAAAAAAAATCTTTCACCTCTTTCTCCACTTTCTCCCCCACCTCCGCCCATCATCCATGTCTGAACCTCTTTCATTTACCTCTTTTAAATCACAATAATCTGGATCTATACGTTCATCTATGACCATAGTCTTTCATTGACTTGATTTTTATTTTGATTCTTTAAATCTTCTATGCATCTTTATTCATTTCATTTGTCTCCATTCAACACTGCAGGTCCCGCCGTCACCAGCAGCTCCCCGCCAATTATCTCCCCTTTTCTCCGCCAATCATATGAAACATCATTCAAAACAAAAACAAAGACAGAGGCAACTAATTGTTGTTGTCAATAACAATGATGATGACAATTGTTGTTGACAATAATTGTAATGAATGTAATATAAATTGTAATAACATAAATAATGATTATAATAATAATAACAATTATTATCAGCATTAATTTATAATTAAATGATGAAAAGTGAAAATTATTTAAATTATTATTATTATTAATTATCACACTAAGATTTCTCATATTTACAAACATAATAATGATAATGATTGATGAAATTGTCACAATTTTCATTTTTTTTTAATAAAATTTAGATCAATCGATCACAAACACGAGAGATATTGGAACTCAATTTAAATTCAATGATTGACATTCAAAAAAAAAAAAAAATTAAATTTAAAATATCAGAAAACTAATATGGCTTTTGCTAACTTTTGTTAATTAATCAATGACAATTAATATTGAATTTAGTTTTGATTAAAATTTTAATTTGATTTGATTTGATGATCTCAAATTGATTTGAATGAGTTTGATCTTGAACTTTGAACATGCACACACACATATATATTCATTGAATATTTAGAAAAATATAATCATTCATATTTTTGGTTCATTAAACATTCATTGTCAATTAATGATAATGATTAATCATTATAAATCGATTGATTGGGTCATGTTTTCAAATGTTTTCTTTTTTGATATGATTATTTTCAATCATAGATCTTTACGCTTAATGAATGTTTTTTCCAAAAAAAAAAAAAATGAATCAATTCTGATTGATCATCAATGAATGATGACATAAAAGAATTGAATTTAACTTGATCGGATTTAAATTTTTCTTGTCGAAAATTTCGTGAATCTACCAGAAATTCATCATAACATTTCTCAATAGATTGAGTCTTACCATCAAACATGATCATCATCAATGGACATGTTTTAAAACAAAAAAGTGTGAGAAAAAACTTTGAAAAAATCAATCATAAATTGCCATTAAAAATTTATGATCTCTTATTATTATTTGTTTACATTTAGAAAATATTATCAATTTAGCAGACAAAAGTCAATGAAATATTGATGAAAAAATTTAGAAATGATTAAAATAAATTTATTTAGATTTAGATGTGATTGCATCTTTTTTCAAACGAAATGTGAATAATTCTGATGTGTCATATCATATTGTGTGATTCGAAAATGAAACCGATTTGTATATGAGTCAATGGAACAAAAAAAATACAAATAACTAAGCATAGATAATCGATAGATATTTTATTATTCAGTTATACAATTGACATTTGACATTCAATTCAGTGTTTGCTGTATTCAGTGCATGTTTATTGCTGTTTGTTTGTTGATTCATTCATACAATATCAAACACAAAAATATACTTTGAATCGGATATTTATGCACTGAATCTATTCATAATTTGATGAAATAACCTTTATGATATAATAAAGTCGATTAATACGTTATCGATTACTGATATAAAGATTCAAAGAAATTCGACAAATTCAATGGTGAACGAATATCAAAATTACTCATTTTAAAAATCCAATAATTCAAAATCAATGGTGGCAAAAATTTGATAATTTTTTTTTTTGCTGAACTTTATTCATTCATTCATTGATCAATTATAATGTATGAATAGATCATATTATCCATAGCCCTGGTTATCATCATCATCATCATCATCATTATTTATTTATTGGTGATAATCGAAAGTGTATGCAAGTAAATTGTAGATAAATTGTATTCAAATTGCATATGAATTGATTGATCAATTGGTCATCGCGTACTTGTTCATTGTAAATGATTGCAAAATGTTTGAATGTTAAATACAACAATAAAAAAAAATATTGGCCATGACAATGATTGTTGATTTTTGATTATGGTTTCACTGATCAATCATAATGAAAGATTAACTATAATGGCCAATTATCCAATGATGGCCATTGTTGATCTTTTATTAATTTGAATTATCAGAAATGGGTTTAATTTTCTCGAATTTCTTTGATTTTATGTATTCATTTGATTTCTGAATCAATCGGTGGATGCCCAACACCGAGCCATTTCGGGCATCTTAAATTGTTTCCGTAAATTTTTCCCATTTGCCGGAAAAATTCAAACATCAATCAATTTGGGAATTCGGCGAAGAATTGAAAACTTCGGAATTGTTTGAATCAATGATATTTCAAATTGTTTGATTTTTTATTTGAGAAATTGTTTGATCAATTTATTTCAATAAAGAATTGTTTCAGAATGTTGACTGTTGATTGTTGGAAGAAAAATCAAAAAATTTGTCAAATCAAATAACCTTTTTGTAATTTTTCCAATACGAGAAAAAATTCAGAATTTCAATTTCGAAACTAAAACATCGTCAAAGATACCTGAATTTTCTTAACAATTATGTTGTATTCACGCTTCAATATAGTATTCAAAGAGTTTGGCCATGAATTGAAACATTGTTTTTTTTTCCAATTTTTTACGAAAATTTTTTTCAAAATTTAAAAGAAAAGCTTTCAAGTTTGCTTGAACATTTTTTTCTATTTTTATTTTCATTGGAGTGAATGAGTTATGAAGCATCAGGCAATAAGGTACGAGAAATAAGCTACAAGGCATGAAACATCCGAGGGAGAGACCAAAGGTATTGTATTGAATAATGTGTGTTTTACAAAAATAATAAAAAAAACAGAAAAAGAAAACAGAATATCTACAAAACATAGAAATGAAATAAATATTAAAAAAATTTCAAAGTAATAAAAAAGCAATTATATTTTATATTTTATTGGCTGCACGAAAAGTTTGTTCCGATTTTTAAATGGATTTTCAATTATTAAATTGAAAAGAACTTTTCGGACAATCTGATTTAACCCTTTTTTTTTTCTCAAATAAAACGAAAAATTGCAAACAATTGAAAGGGAAATTAAATTTTTTTTCTTTAAAAATTCATTTATTTATTTATTTTATTTTGTTTCATTTTAAACAAATCAAACATAAACAAAACTCAAATAAAAAAAATGGAAGAAATCAAAATTAAGAATATTCTAAAAAAAAAAAATCAAAAATTGTACATCAGAATCATATATTGACACAGGATGAAGCTATCATCATCATTATTATTATGCGGTAGGTAAGTAATTTTAGGCATTTTATGCATGAAAAATGTATTAAAGGGTTGATGATTCAGAGGCAAAAAAAATTGTTTCAAAATAAAAATAAAAACATGAGATCTATGGCCATCTACCATGTATAAGATCCTTCATGTGTCAAATCAATGGATTTGCCGAAATTTTTTTTTTTTTTTTGAATTTTCTCTCAGACTTACAAAGTTGTTGTGTTTGGTTGGCTGAAAAATTTTGTCGCAATTTTCAATGATAGAAATCGATTCCAAAGGAATGAACTTTTCGGACAACCAACCAGTTTATAGTGGAAAAAAAAATTCACTCTCGTTTTTAACCCTTTCGGTATCTTGTGTCATTGAATATTTTATGATTTTTGTTTGTTTATTTGTTGATTTTCGATTACATTTTCAATTAAATAATAAAAACTTTTGAATTTTGATAATTTTTCTTTTTTCTAAACAAATTCAAATGTCCCCATCGACTACATTCAATAGAAATTCAATGCGTTTCAATTAGAGTGAATTTTTAATTTTTCAAATTTTCAATTCAAAAAGAAGAAAAAAAAATCCGAAAATTGAAAAGTTTTTTACTGTTTCGAATATGACTAATTATGACTATGATTAGTTTTTTCATTTACTTTGATGATAAGTGACTTGTTTTTCTAAAAATTTTCAGAATCAATTAATTCATTTGAATCCAATTTTTTACTGGATATAAAAAAAGTTTTCAATCAATGAAAAGACACAAAGAAATTGATTGGATTCATTTTAATTCGATTGAAATCAAAACCGGAATCAAAATTGAAAAAGTCATTTTGTGGACATTTTTTCAAAAAAAAATTCCAGAAAAAAATCTTGAAATTTCAACCGACGTCATTAGGCGAGAATCGACGACGAATCAATTCTTTGATTCACATGATCATAATATGAAAATATACTTTTGATAATGATGATGATGATAATTATCGAAATGATGATAATAATAATAATAATCTATAAACCTCGTGAGTATACATATTGATTCAATGACAGATATACAATTCAAATTCGATGGTCAATATTTTTGATGATTCGGGGATTTTTTTTTCGCCTATTTCTTAGCATGTAAATATGAATATTATGATAAAATCAAATAAATAAATAAACAAACAAATTTTTGATGATAATCGAATGAAATTAGACAAATTGATCAAATGATTTCATTGATTGATCATTAAATTTGATCACAATTGATCAAAAAAAAATGATCAATTAAATATTTTCATTCATTCATTCGATTTAGGATTATAATTGATATTTAAATACTGATCGCTGACCACCAGCGACTATTGCAATCGATGGCCACAACAACAACGACACAAGCAATAAAATAAGTGAAATTAACCCTATGTGCATGTGTGTGTCCTTGTGTATCTATCCATTGTCTATGCGTCTATCGATTCGATGTTTGATCATTGAAATATCAATAAAGAAATCAATAAAATATGGATATAAATGAAAAATGAGAAATAGTAATTAAATTTCAATTTGATTTGTCAAATCAGTCGAAATTTTAGGAAATTCCGTTTGGAAAAATTTTGAATTTTGAAAAAATTTGAATAAAAAATTCTCATCACTTATTGATTTTCAATTGATTGAAATTTAAAATTTGTAAATTCAAATCGATTTGATGCGAATTTATCGATTCATAGAATGAAATTCAATTTGAAAAAATCAAATAATATCAATCATTCATCGACGAATAATAACTACTTACATTTTTGATGAATTTTTTTTTTTCGTTATTGTTGCTGTTAAGAATTTGAAAAACAGAATTATAAAATGAATTAAGTAAAGAATCAACAGGTGGTTGTCATTTTGAATTTGAATTTAATTATTTCGCATAATCGAAGATTCATTGATGACCTTAATCATTTAAGTTAATTGCTAAAGTCACAAGTCGAAGAGTGATTCAGAAATCTTTGAATCAAACACTCAAAAGTCACATTTTTCTTCATTTTTCAATTGGATCAGTTTTCGGATTCATGAAAATTGACGAAATTGATGAAATTTTTTTTATTTTTTATGAATCAAATCAATAATTTTGAAATTACGAATTGTTTTAATTTTCTCGTAGAAAATTTTTAAAACACACATTTACACCGAAATCAGATGTTGAACACACATCAGATTATCATTTGCACACACACATTTCAAATACAAATGAATTCTAATACAAATTCAAAGTAAATACACACAAAATACACACACAAACACACAAAATAATGTTTTATCGATTCAAATGAAATTCAATGAAATTCAAGATTCACCATTTCAAATCGTTTTCACATCAAAATTGACACCGAAAAAACTTTTTTTTTAAATTTTCAAATGATTTAAAAATCAGATTATCCATAGAAGTTTTAAAGAAATTTTCAAAATTCATACAAACACGCACACAGTTGTTCATCGGTGAAATTATTCAAAGAAAAAAAAATTTAAATTTTCTTCCAATCAAAGCCATTGAAATTCAAAGAAAATTCAAAATTTAAGATTTTACCAAATCAACGAAGAGAAAGCCATTCATTCATTTATTTTCAAATGTTGATTTTGTCATCATCACCAGCAACAATCAAAATCGACAATCAAAATCAAAAATTTCTTCATTTTTTAAAATCTTTATTACAATTCACACACACACACACACGCAGACACAATTGTAAACCACTAAATTACACACGTTGATCATATTGAACACGTATTGGATTTGATTCAATTGTTCAATTGTTGTTGATGATAATTGTTGAAAGAGTTCGAATATTTTTCTTCTTTGAATCAAAACATAATAAATGTCAATGTAACAATTATGAATTAATCGTTGACAATAATATGAATGATGATGATGATTATGGTGATGATAATGACAATGAAATAATTTTTTTAAGAACAGATGAAATCGATTGGTTTATTGATTGGATTTTGAACAAAAAAAAATTTGGATTAAATTTAATTGAATTTGAAATTTTCAAGTTTTTGTTTGAATCACACATAAATTGTTGGATAGGATTTTGTTCTGATTTTTGTTTTGATTCATTTATTTTTACTTTCGATTACTTAATTAATTGATTTATGATCCAATTAAATCAATCAATTAAGTAATTAATCGATTGATTGATTCATCAATCGATTCATTGAATTAGGTCACAATTAATCGAAAAAAAAAACACTTTGATAATTGATCAAATCATTAGTTAGAAACAATTGAATACCGAGAACAATTAATCCATTGATTCATTCATTTACCAAGAATGATTGAATTAATAATGATCATCCGAATTCTTGATCAATTTCAATATGATGATTGATTTCAATTAAAAATCAATGATCACCATTTGATTATCATTAAATTATACGCTAGACACAATGGGACACTCTTAAAAATTCTGTTGTCGATGATTTAATGAATCAAAAGTGAAATTTTTTCCATTTTAAATTCAATTCAAAATTTCAAAATCAAAAACATTTCGGCCAAAAAACAAAATATTATTGTTTGAAATTCAAAATTTTGAATGTATTTTACAGAAAAATAAATGAATGAATGACAAATAGGAAAAATTGATGCTAATTAAAATTCGCGCGCGCATACAGGTAATTTTCCTATTTTTTGCATTTTACTTTTCGCTTTCATTTCATTCATTACATTCGTCATTATTATCAATTTAGGTGTTTGCATGCAATTCGTATATACTTAGACTTATGCTTTCTCTTCATTTCTTGTAGACATCGTCGTTGCAATTCAATTGTCTTCATTGCTTTTCGGTGTAAGAAAAATGTAAAAAAAATTCAAAGACATTTGCACTGAATCTGTGTGTCTCTTTTTGGTTTAAAATTTGTTTTTCTTGACTTTTTGTACGTAAATTTCATTTCAAATTACCAGGCACCCAATGTTCACCGAGGAGAATCATCAAAGATGTAAAAGAGTGAGAAAACAATGGTCGAATCATTGGTTTTCGTTTGTTTTGGGAATCTTGTCTAGGATTGATTGAATTTCGGTCAAAGACAAATTGATTCTTCATTGAATTATCGAGATTTGAAGAAGAACATAATGGATGATGAATTATTATCTTCAATAAACAAAGACAATCTCAAAAAGGTACGATCACCAATAACAAAAACAATCACCACCAATATGATGTATTCACAGTTAATAAGATGTAACGATCATAGCTACGAAATACAAGAATAAAGATAGAAACATCGACCATTGTAAACATTGACATTGTCAATAATTGATGATAATTAATTAATTAACAAACATACAAATACAAATAAATAAAACAAAACAAGATAATTATTCATCGTTCGAAGCCAAAAAGAAAAATCAATGAATAATAATGATGATCAGATAATCAATCAACATTCTTAATCATTTATTTTGGATTCCATTCACCAAAATTGGCAAAATGAATTTGTCCCTCGTTCTTCAATCATTTAATATGAATCCTTATGACCTAATGAATCTTTTTCAAAATGTCATTTTTGCCGAAAAAAGGTCATGAAGGGTCGAAAAGGCAGTGAAACAAAACCAAGCACAAAACGATTGAAAATGAAATCCTCAAATCTTGACCCACTGTGGGATACCGTTAAGATATTTGCCAATTTTTCTTAGTTCTTTGATGAAATCAACTGACTAAAAGATCTATTTAATGACCAATTTTCTTCGTGTGCAAACATTGGAAATATTTTCACACAGACACAAATACACACCGACAAACATATATTTAGAGTCATGTGTTTGCATCAGAAGATGTGTATGTGAACTAAGCAAAAATGAATGAATGATGACATAGTAAAATAGATAAATGTATAATTAATATAAGAAATTATTATTATTTGAAAATAGTCAAAAGATAAATAAATAAATTATAAATCACAAAAAATTTGACAAATTTCTTCATTGAAAATCTTTGAAAAATAAAAAAAAATTCATGATTTTAACTCTTGTGGTGCCTTTCAGGAGCCTTTCGGAAGCCTTGAAATGATCAAATAAAGGTTGAATATGAATCATGAGCTCATAACCCATTGGCACAAAATTTGTTTAATTATTCGTTGAGCGCAATAATTCGGCCTGAGAAGCATCTGTGTGTATGTCAATGGGCTACGAACAACAGGCTGGCTGAAGCTGGTTCAGTGTTTACAAATATCAAACAAGAAAAATCAAATTAAAACAAATAACCTTAAAATAGAAATTCTGTTGAATAACAACAACGACATCAACCATAAACCATTATCAACAACATCAACATCATCGACAGCATCAACCATAAACCATCATCATCTAATATACTAAACTAAATTTAATTTAAATTTGATTTAACATAGACATCAACATCAACATTGTCAATGTAAATAGTCAATAAAACAAAATCGATGTCGATGTTGTACTGCACTGATAATAATAATTGTGTGTTAGCAAATGCAAAAATGTATAATCGATGAACAAAAATGAAGGTTATTCATACATAGAAACACACACACATAATTATAATCATAACAAATATTTAAATTTATCATCGTCAATTTTTTTTTTCATTTCTTAAAAAATGAAAATTTGTCAATTTTTCTATTGCTTTTTCGCCTTCTCAAAGTGATAAAATTATCATTAAATGGTAAATGGTAATGTGATCAAAAATACGAAAACAAAAAAAAAAAGAAAAAGATAAGAATAGCATCAATGCACACTGACCATTGATTTACTGTCCACTGATTGACAATTTCGGATCAAATCTTCGGAAGGAAATTATTCGTACAACGAGTTAATGTGATCAATGTGTGACGATTATTCGGAATCGATGGATGTCCAAGCGATTTCGGTGGAAAGTTCTCATCTTTGTTGACGAGAAAATCTCTCATTCTGGTCTATCGGTAGATTGGAATTGACAAAATTTAAAATTGATCAAATCTAATTTTTTTCATGTCATATTCTTCTTGGAAATTTGAATTGGTCGAGAAAATTTACACATTTTTTTCAAATATGATGAATCATTTGATTTATTTCAAATATTTTTCAAAAAAAAATTTTTTCAATGATCAATCAATGTTCAATATTAAAAAAAACAAACATCTACAGATTTACATTTATATTCAAACAATAATGACTAACTAATTGACTGATTGATATAAATAATTATAAACATTCAAAATAATAATTGGAAATAATCATAAATGAAAATGAATCATTTGATGATATCATTGATGATTACCGAAAAAAAATAATTTAACATAAATACAGGAATAATAATTAAAATAACAAAAATAACTTGATTCAATCAAAATTAATCAGTATTATTCAATAATTTAAGTTTATTATTTAATTCCCAAAAACGTTCTTCCGTTACACGACGAATATCATCACAAAGATCGGCTAAATATGTATAACGGCAACGATCGAATGAAAAATAATCCTTGATCACTGATTGTGTTGAATCTTTGATTGATTCACATTTAAATTTAAGATTATCATCAGTGCCGAGAAAACCCCATGCTAATATTGGTGATAAATGATCTAATATTTGATAGAAATGTTCGAAAAAACCATTTTTTACAATTAATTTTGAACGTTTACGTCTCATTACAGTCGATACGGTTGTTTGTAAAGCTATTTCACGAAATGATGCCGATAACCATTGATTACTGATTATACTTTTAACGGCTGTTGGTGGATTTTCTAAATCATCAAATGATTCTAGCAACATATAATCAAGTACAATATCATAAAATGAAAACATTGCAATATTACGTGCTTCAATTTCTAATTCAATGGTTGGAATATTTTCTTCATTTTGTACAAAATTTAAAAATGAATAATATGCTTTTATACATTCATTTGAGTCCTAAACAGTGTGATCGATAATAGAAAAATAATTAGTCAACAATTTGAAATTAATTTAAATACGGAAACAAATAAAGCAAACAAGCAACAGATAATAATACTAATATATACTAAATGCATACGCAAATTGTTACCCTTAATGAATGATCTAATAAAATTCGTAAAATTTCTTCACCAATCTTTATGTAACGTTGACGAAGATCATAATTGGAAAATAATAATGAAAATGATTGACGTAAACAATTAACTTTTGCAAGAAAATCATTATAATTTTCACAGCCAGTACTCAAAGTACGATCAGTTTTTGGTGGCTTAATATTATGAATCGATTGTAATGATTCTTGATAAAATTGAAAAAAATGTAAATTAGGTTCAGGATCCCAATAACCTAACGATGTTGTTGTTGTCCATGATTTATATGATGATTGATCATCAAAATCATCATCAGCATCATTGTTATCATTGTTCATTGATAATTGTTGATCATATGTTAATGGCATCAAATCATTTCTTAAGGACTCAAATTCTTGGATGATTGATGATAATTTTTCATTGATATTATCAATTTCATCGATTTTTGTATCCAAATTATGCTCTTTCAATATTTGTTGTTTAAATTTCATTTCATCCAATACTTTTTGTATTAAATTCAATTTATCCAAACTAAATTTAACTAATTGTATGGTTGATAAATTTTTAAATGATATTTCTAATATATCTGCTTCTTTAAATGATAATTTTTGTTGCTGTTGCTGCTGCTGTTGTTGTTGTTTACGCTGACAATTTGAACATTTTAGTGGTGATTGTAATATGGAAGTCAGTGAACCAGTATGATGAGCAATATTATCTGCATCAATTGTATCATTTTTATTACTATCATCTAATTTATTAAATGAATCTGGAGTTGTAATAGCTGTTGATGATGCAGATTTAATATCAACAAAATTATTATAATTATAATGATTATTATTATGATAATTATGTTGTTGATCATTGAATGATTTTTTACGATGACGATTTTTCCAATAAATGAAAATTTTCTTGCATAAATAATAACTACCAATAATTAATGGTGGTCCAATTATCAATACTTTTTTTGTTGTTGTTAAATTATGCATTGATGATAATTGTGGCAATCGATTTAATTGTAGTGAACGTAAAATAGTTGTTGTGGTTGCTGTTGATGATGACATTTTTGATTCAAGGAATTTTTTCTTAAGAATTTCAATTGAATTGAATAAAACATTGATTATTTTTCAATAAAATTTTAATGAACTATTAATTGATCATCATTTGATTGATATCGAAATCAATTAAATGTGACAATTTTTTAAGCTGCAAATGCTTTCATAATTCAAGTACATAATGGTTTGAAAATTAAATGTTTTGAAAAATGTGCAAAACCTCGAAGCTAAGTCTACAACAGCTGTGAATTTTTGAGGATTTTTAGGTGAAAATAGTCGCTGAACCAAAAAATTCAAGTTTTTCAAAAATTAAATTTTTCAAAATCGGTACATGGATCTACAAAACATATCGATAGCATTATCATCATCAACATTGAATATTGATGATGCGATGAAATTCGTTTCGTCCGATTCATGTGGTGCAATTTCATTGTTTGTGGGTACAACACGTATCAATGAAAATCAAGCAGAAAGGTGGTATAAGCGAAAAAATGTTGAAAATTCAAATTGTTAAATTTATTTTTCTCTTTAAAAAGTAATAAAAAAGTCGAATCACTTCATTATGAAGCATATGAACCGATGGCAATATCAATGATGAATCAAATTGTAAACGATTTAATCAATGCAAATAATAATATTGACCACAATGATAAATTATATTCGAAAATATACATAAGACATCGTGTTGGTTTGGTACCATTGGGTGATAGTTCAATCGTGATCGCTATCTCTTCACCACATCGTCAATTTGGTCATCAAATGGTGATGGAAGTTTTGAATCGAATTAAACAATCGGTACCAATATGGAAGAAAATTCATTACCAAAGTGATGATAATAATGTTTTAAATCAGGAATGGAGTAATAAAAGTGAAGCATTTTGGCTCAAACGTTGATATTCATTATCTAATATTATCACCATATTTTGTTACTTCAAAATCTGCTTGAATTCTTTTATAATAATTGAATGCATCTTTGTTAGTTGATAAATCAGCCATATAGAAACCGTTTGCACGATCAATTAAAGTGATTACATTTGATATTTTTTCTTCATCATTAATATTCAATGGTATATATGATACGATTGCATAATCTTCGATTATTGATGAAATTTTTTCTGTCAATTTTTTATATTTAGCTAAACGTGGATCATCTGATATTCTTTCGACCAATTTACTTAGATCAGGTAATTCACAATAAAAATCTAAACCAAAATCTGTTTCACCATATTGTTCAATTAAATCAATTTTTGATAGCACATTAATGAATGGTGTTTCAATGTGTAACATTGATATTAGCGAATTCAAAACGACTGTAATAAATTTCGATGCATCATTTGCATAATGTGAATCAACAATATTGACTGTCACTAATCTCATGTCGAATGAAAATTTTTGTTTTCGTTGTTCACTTGTTTCAGGATCTAAATTTATATTCATCAATAGATTTATCAGCTGTTTGAATAATGGATAATTTGTATACAATTCAATTTGTCCAGGACAATCGAATATGATATATGGACGTTTTCTTTTATCTTTATTATTTCTAGCAGAAAATTTTTCAAATTCTTCATCAATACGTTTATATAACCAATCAATATTTTTGAGCAAAAAATCAACAGAAAATAGGAACGAACCATTTGGTCCAAGATTTTTGCTTTTCATTATTTCTTCAATACAAATCAATTCATAAATATTAATATTACAATCATATGGTATGAAATTATTATCAGGATCTAAATTAACGAGAATACATTGACGATTCATCGGTTCATTATCGTTGAGGTATTTAGAAATGACATCACAATAAGTAGTTTTTCCACTACCGGCTGGTCCAATTACAAGTTGGCCAAACAATATTTTTTGATTATGATTCATTTTTAATTTTAAATCTTAGAAAAAAAAACCAATTTTAAAATTAAAAATTTAAAATCAAAACATTTTCGCAAAAAATAAAACTGAAATTCTATTTACACATTTTTGCGGCCACTTGTGTTGAAATAGAGAATAATTTGAATTTTTTTTTTTGAAAAATCAATTTCCATCATGAATTGAATAATGGGAAATCATTGATAATGAACGCATCGTTGATATGCCGGCAAATATGATAAAGATATGGAAAATTCCATGCGAATTCACCAGATCAAATTTACCGGGTGAAAAATATTCAGGAATCTTCGTTATATAAATAATGGATGCACATAAATAGAAAAAATCTGTCAACATAACATTAACCGTAATAAATGTTGGATAATCATTGAAAATTTTCAATTGTGGTTGTAACGATATCAATGTAATAATTGAAAATATAATTGTACGTTTAAATGAATTCATTTTCAACAAATTATTATTGTTATTATTATCATTATGTTCTGCATTTATGGTTGTAAACAATGAAAAATAATTCATCATCAATAATATGATACCGATTATTGAAAATATTAATGAATAAACAAGATTCATTAATAAATTATTATAATAAACAAAATATGTTAATGTTAACATTGAACTAATCAAATGTAATATAATACCAAAATAATCTAATTGTGATAATAATAACGATTGTTTGAATGTTTTACCAATATTAAATATATGATAAATGATGGAACAATAAAATGAAATGGTAATGCTGGTGAATGTCATCGACATAAGAATTATATCTAAAATATCAATTACATTAATTATTAATGATTAATTGAATTGAATTTTGATTTTAAAATCACAAAATCAAAAACAACTAACCAAATAAATTCTCTAAATGCTCTGGAAAATGATACCAAACATAATAATAACTAATCAACAAACCGATTAAATGTGTCCATATATTAAATGTTTGATTATGTAATTGAAATATTGATCGTAAACAATTCCAATTGTTCATCGTATTTGAACGAAATGAACTATGAATATATGGATTATCGATGATCCATTTCGGTGATTCATTTGCTGATTTGAGCATTGTTTTTTTTTTTCTGTTAAATTCATGAAATTTCCACCAATTTCTTCGATTCTTGATTATAAAATCAATGAAATGCAAGAAATGTATTCGATCATATTCAAAAAAAAAAAAAAAAAAAAAAAAACAGAAGCGATGAATTCAAACAATGAATTAGTGCAAAAGTAACCAGTAACTACGACCATCAACAATCGAAAAAACTGATCAAAAAAAGAAATAAGACCGGTATCCGAGGTAACTACGAAATGAATTGAAAATTTCAAAAATTTTTTAAATTTTAAAATCGAAGAAATTGTCAAGAATTTCTCCTAATTCTTATCCCACTTCTTATTCTTCTGCTTCCAACAATCCTTGAAATTATTGATCGTAAATCGTATTATTGGTCATGGGTAAAAAAAATGTCATTTCATTTGTCAACACTAACATAATTAATGCAAATGAATCATTAGTTTGTTTTTCTTAAATCTATCTGAAATGAATCGAAAAAAATGAATTGAAAATCAAAGTTCAAACGATGATTGGACAGAAATTTTGTTCTCGTTATTCATTTTCAAATGATTCAAAACTACAATCATTTGCCATAGTCATAGTCATATCAATACTTGTGATTGACATTTTTCAACGTAGAAATTGTGCAAAATTTTTGATTTGGCAGCCAAACAAACATTGATAAGCATTTTCCCTTTTTGACAAACATACAAACGTATTCAAAACGTTTATCAGAACACGGAATATACCGTTACTTTAATATTGTTCGCCTGTACTCGACCATATTTGCACGTGTTCTCCAATTGTGAATTGTTATATATTTGATTTTTATTTTGCCCGAGCTTCCATTCCTGAATCCACCGGCAATGTGTTCGCATGTTTTTAACAGAGTTTCACTTATTTTAATCATATCAATGATCATCAATCGTACATTGATTTGTGATGCAAATTTTGACCATCATCAAAAACGATCATCACCACCGACGACATCATCAAAATCAACTGAATTATTAATTCAAAATGGGCGTAAAGAATATGAATTATTGCTGAACAAACGGCGACAACCAGAAATTTATGGCAAATGTTGGGATAAAGCGATTGAAAAATTGGAAAATAATTGTAATGATATGAATGAGCTACAACAATCATGGCTATCGATTTATTTTACATCATGTTTTTTGCAAAATTTAGACAACACACCGGACACTAATCAAGTTGGATTAATGCATGAATCATGTAAGAAAATAATCGAAATGAATGAATTAAAATTCAAATCAAACAACAAAAATAATAATAATGATAATGATCAACGAAAACAATCGGAAATGATTAATTTGCTCAAACAATGTACAAAAAATATGATCAATACAAATATATTCAATACTTATACAATGTTTTTCTTGCATACACAAAGTATTTGTTTTTATTTACAATCAGAAAGATGGCAAAAAAATCAAGAAAATTTACTACAAAATTTGATAACAGATGCAAATTATGTAACCAACGAGTTAACGAATGCAATTGGACAAATTGAAAATTTGGAAAAATTACAACATAGCTCATTACATAAACAAATTGAACTGAATAATCAATTGATCGATGCTAAAGAAAATTTACAACAGTTTCAACGACAAACACGATTACAACAAAATTTGTTGGAAAATTTATTGAAAAAATTTCAATTATTACAAAATTTTCTTCATGAAGAATTTTCAACCAATTCAACGATAATATTTTATTTGACCATAATGTTGATGATTTATTTTTTAACATCATCAAAACGTACAATCAATATACGGCCATTGTTATACTTATTGATGCTCGCAAGTTTATTGATTGAAAAAAATGTATTTCAGCTGATGAATCGAGTCAATTTCATCAGCTATATGCTACCATTTGATTCTTTAGATCAGTATGATCAAATGAAAATCGTATGGATCATAAGAAAATCAATGATAACTATACAAATTTCGCTGATATTATGGAAAATTGTTACATTCAAAGATTTAAATGAAATCAACAATCAAATATTATGTAATAATCAAACGATTTTGTATAATATCCATAATATGCTTCTAGTAAATCAGCAGCAACAACAACTCAAATCCATTGAAGATTATGATTATGATTATGTAAACGATGTAAATAATCACGACGAAGACGATGACGAAAGTGATTTATCCGATTATGAAACAGATGAATCATTTATGCTTGATAATGATCAATATGATGATGATTATCGGTCAGAAAATTGTGGTAGCAGGTATAGTTTAAGACCAAAATATTGCAAGTAAATATTATGCGAGGACTAATACGTGACGCACAATCGAATCAAGCCATCAAAATACGTGTTCAAATTTTTAAATTAAATTCCTCATTTTTCAAATTTTAATTATTCAAATGCTTCAAAGATTTGTAATTTTTATTTCTTTTGAAACCAAAATAAAGATAAAAATAATAATAAAACATAAAAAGCTTAATCGATGATTTACATTTGAGATTAAAGAATTGAATTTAGGCACAAATGTTTTGAGAAAATAAATGAATTTAAAATTTCAAAGTCATTCAACGATAATTGTTTGCGATACGATGTATGTGCGTGCATATGTTTATAGTTGAAATTATATTATGATTTGTGCGAGCGAAATTCACGTGCTTTTCGTCCATGTTTGTTCCTTGTTTATTGAATTGATCATGATTTGTTTTCAACCAGTGATTGCTTGCACTCGTTTTGCATTACAACCACGACATAGAATATGATCATCGAGCGGATAACAGCCACGACCTTCAACTTCGGATGATAATAGTAAATCACAATCCTTGATGAATCATATCAATTAACAATTAAGGAATTAGTTTCGATCAAAAATTGGATTGAATGAATAATCAAATGATTAGAATCGAATTAACATACCTCACATTTATAACAATTAACATGAAAACTACGTTCCAATGCTACAACGCGTACAGTTTCAGTTTTACCTGGATCCGGTATGATTGGTTTTTCACAAACTGAACAACGTGGTGCAAATTTACTGATTTAAATTGGTGAAATCATCATTAATTAATCAATTAATTCAATTGAATGATTTAAAAAGCCATGAACTTACTTATGAAAACAATCGATACAATGAACTTGATTATTGGCATCAACAGTGAACGGGATTCCATCCAAACATTTTACACAAACAACACATGTAAAACAATTTGGATGATATGGTTTACCAGTTGCACGTAAAATACGATCCAATATTGGTCGCTCACAAACTGAACATTTTTCCAATGAATTCTATTTTGATCAAAGATGATTCGCAAATCAGTAAAACAAAATTTAAAAAACAAACGTCAAACTAACCATATAACAATCTTCACAATGTGGATTATTATCCATTGAATAAAATGATTTGCCACGTAATTCATTATCTGAAATAGATAATCACGAAAGATTAATTTAGAAAAATTCATACGAGAGTCTAATTATCACGACTTACTGCAACCAAAACACGTAAAACATTGTGTATGATAAACCATTTCCATGGCCGTACATCCGCTACCTTCGCCGACTACTTTTTCGCCGCATTTGGTGCACATTCCTGTGATGATGATGATAAATAAGACAAAGACAAAAAATTATGGAGACAATTAGGTCTTGAATTCAAAATTTAAGATTTAAAAAGTAATCAAAAACATCAATCACCAAGAACACGATCACCAAAATCACAATCTTCAATTCTAATATGGCTAAACATTTGACAATCGAATGAATTGTAGTGGACACAAAGAAGTGTATGATGAATGAATTATATTTACATGAATCACATGCACAACACATAAATTCAAAAACAATTTAGATCAATGCATGCAAAAAAACAAAAGAATGTCAATCAATGAATGACAATTGTCAAGAGAATATTCACTAAACTATTCATTATTGAAAAACAAATCATAAAATAAACATAACATCGAAATTCACGATAAAATCTAAAAATAATGCATAGATGTTACATCAGAATAAATCAAGAAAAAAAGAAGAAAAAATGAAAATGTCATCATGTACAATGGAATTTTAAAATTGAAATTTATTAAATTATTGAATTTCATTCAATTGAACAAGTTGAATAAATTCCAAAGAATTATGTGATATATCAAATAATCATTCATTCTTTCATTCAGATATTCATTCATGTATTGTCACCAAATTCTTGTCTTGAACATGAATTTACGAAAAAAAAATGATGAATGAAATAATGAATTTTACATTCATTCTTCATCATCTCATTATTATCATCATTATTTTAGTGTAATTACCATTATAAAAAAATCAACAATTGTATTTGAAAAAAAACAAAATGAAATCATTCATTATTTTCTATGGAATCCAATAGAATTTTGATGATTATTTCTTTTGAAAATTATAATAACATCATACAAATGTACATTGAAAAACTTATAATCCGAAACGAAATTCTTTCCCAGAAAATTTTACAAAAGATTTGTTGATATTATTTCCTGCATAGTAATAGTAATTATGATGACATTTATAATGATATTTTTACAATTTCCATTTTTTTAAGTGAATAAATTTTGAAAAAAACGATCTAATTAAAAAAATAAAACGATGATAATCATGACGAATTGATAATGAATAATTATAAAATGATAATAATGAATAAAATAACAATAATTTAACTCAAACTAAATAATGATATCATTATCATTTATAGTTTTGTTGTTAATTATAAATCATCACATTTAATTACAGTTGAATTATCATTTGTTTCAATTGTTTTAAATATTATTAATTTACATATAAATGTCAATGAGTAACCCGGCACTTTTGTGAAATTTTTCGTTTTTACATCATCAACTAATTAGGCTAATTATATCCACATGAACAGAAAGCCCAAGTGTATTGCCGAATTTCAAGGGCCATTTGAAACATTCGCAATCGAATGTCATAGCATATCATAGATAATGATTGATCATTTTAACGCAATCAATTCAAATTAGATCCTTGTAATTTATTGAGATGGCAAATTGCCTGGGGTGAATGGACATCTTTTGAATTTATGGATTTTTGGAAAATTTTCAAATATTTTTCCAATCCTTCAGCTCTCTCTATCTCATACACACCCATATATTCATTATGAATTTTACTCTAGTTCATCTCTGTTAGGTTAGTGTTAAAGTCGAATTTTCTTAGATTAATTGATTTTGATTAATTATTCCTATTTTTTCTGGTTGTTTTCTCATTCATTTCGCTCAAATGTCTAAGACATTTCAAAGAAAGAATCATAAAAAAGGCCAAAACTAAAAATAAAACATTTTAACAAAAAAAATTTCACCGAACAAATGAATTCGGCTAAAAATGCAGCGGCAATTTGAAAAATAATTTAAATTCTGGTACACAAATGTTGAGAAATTCTTGCATTAAATGTATGAAATTTCAATTCGAAAAAAGAGAAGAAATGAATTTTGTTGATTAAATGCAGAAATACATGGAAAATATGATGCATTTATGCATTCACCATTACCATCAGTGTAGAATTTTGGGCGTAAATATGACAATGATGATAATGTCTTAGAATTCAGCGGTTCTTAAACTTTTTTTTAGCTCTCTAACTCATACGTGAATTTGTATAAACGACTCTACTCAAAAACTATTTAAAAAACGGATTCAGGGTAAAGACCTGTAAGTTTAAGAACCACTGTCTTGGAATATTCTTAAGATGTTTAAATGATTTTTTCGTTATTGTTTGTTTGTTGGCTTGTTTTTATACTGCACTGTCAATTAATAATAAAAACAAAATAAACATTTCTATATTTCTTAAAGACAGAATAAACAAAATAAACACTAAACAACGACAATGTTAATAAAAGAATAAAAATATTTGACATATTCATTGAATGGATGAATGAATAAATAGAATAATACATCAAATTCATATATGCATCCGATGTAAATCAAAATTTTGTCATGAAAATGTCATAGAAATTTATAATAATAATAATATCAATGACAATAAATCACGAATATACGCGAATTCGATGGAAATGAAGGATATAATTTCAAAGTTAAATCAATCAAAATTTAATTTTTTACAATTCATCGAAAATTTTGATCGATTGCCATCGATTCCTCAATAAACACATGGCAAATTACAATTAAAAATTATCGAAAAAATGATTTATGATAATAATAATATTTACCATAGAAATCGATATCTTCCGAATTTTCCATACTTTTCACTAATAAATCGGTTAAATGATCAACTTGTTGTTCTTGTTGTCGATATTTATTACTATTTGTAATTATCGGATTAGGTTTTGTTAAATTATTTAAGCTTGTATTCAAACGATTATTATTATTATTATTAATTAATGGTGTGGTTGTTATTGTTGATGATGGTGATGATGATGAGATAATTGGCGTCGATGTAGTTGGCACTGTTGGTCGATCAAAATTTGTTTGTCTTGATGAATTATCTGAGAATATTTTGAAATTACATATAAGATTACAAAGAATTTGCTAAAAATTATTATTTCGAATAATTTATACTTACAATTATTATTTTTTGATTTATTATATGGTAAATTTGAATAAATATTTGTATCGGTGATGATATTTTGATTTAAATTATTATTATTATTATTATTATTCAATGGTTCAAATATTTTATCATAGATATTCTGTAATTTAGAATAAGAAAATTCAAAAAAATTAAAATTAGACTAAATTCAAATCCGAATTCAGAAACGGGCTTATGATGAATTGAATTTAATTTGATTTCTTCTGATCAAAACATCCGAATTAAATGAATGAAATTAAAATCAAATCGAGTTAGATTTGTTTATAATCAGTATTATCACAATCACTTGTCTTTTATTCTGTCTTACCCCGAAAAAAAAAATATGAAATTGTTTACAATTAATTAGTAATTTTAATTCTTGTAAAATATCAACAAACAAACAAAATATCAAATGTAAATTGAAATTAAAAATTTGAAATGAAAAAAAAAATATAATTAATCGTAATTAAAAATGGTTACTTTTAATTATTTTTGTTGGTGTTTACTTAATTAAATACGGAATAATTATAAATATTAATTCATCACCATTACTATCAGAGCTATTATCAATGCAATATTATCATCATTATCAGTGTTTTTTTTTTTTTTTTTTTTTTTTTTTGAATAAAACAAAATTAAATTTCAAATAAAAATCAAAAAACACTGACAACTGACACTGTATATCGTGTGTATCATGTATTCTACCACACTTCCAAGGAATATATGCTCTGAAAAATTCTATTAGATCATAGAATATGAGCGAGATATGAAGACAAGAATCAACGAAAATTTTATGCAAATTTAAGCAAAATTTTGTTTAGATTTTAATGTTTCTATTTTAAAATAAATTAAAAATAATGATTATAACAATAATCCTTACAAATCTTTACAAATTCAAAGGATTTATTATGATGATGATAATGATTACAATATTTATAAAAAAAAATTAATGGAAAATTCAAGTACAACAACAAAAAAAAAAGGTTTCAATAAAATCACATGTCTCTGCACACATGAACAAACAAACAAACCAACTATTGTCTGAATGAATTAATGAATGAATCAAGAATTTGTTGATCTAATTCAGTTTGTGGGTGTTTTTGTTTTTCATAGAATTCTATGAAGAATGAATTAAATTGATAAACAAATAAACACACTGCAAAACAGTGTAAATGACGGTAAACACATCATAATAATGAAAATTATAATTAAAATTAATAGAACATTTTCAAAAGTAAGCTGTTTCCATTAATAATTTTCCATTTGAAAAGCGCCTGTTGAATATGCAAAGAATTAAAGAATAATTTTCATTTTCAAAGGTTAAAATATGTTCAAATCAACATATGTCTAATCATATATAATTACAAACAAAGAATAAATAATACATTTACCAAGTAACACCAACCTACAATCAAAAAGCGAAAAAAAATGCATCATCATAACTAATTGAATGTTTAATTACTACAGAGGTTGCCAACCTGTAACTGGCGTAAATTGCATGCTTGTGGCCTCTTGAAAGAAAATATTAAGATTTTTTTTTCAAGTGCAAATTGAAAATAATGCAAGTCTACAACGACTATCAACCTATTATTGAACAAAAGAGGTTGACAACCCTTGTATTTTGTCGAATATTGCATTTAAAAATTATAACTATCACTTGTGCTATACTTGTTGCTTGTTGTTGACTTGTAGAATTTCATTATTTACTCTTGGATTATTCTTGAATTTCACTGAAAATAATTCATTTATTTTTGTAATAAACATAATAATAATCTAATAATACCATTGCCTGTTTATGTTTAGAGCTAAACATCATTAAATTCTATGATTTAATTGAATTTTTTTTTCAATTTACTTTTTTATCATAAAAAGTTATGATTGAAAATTGTTTGACAAACCTCATTCAATGGGATGTGTCTGAATTGGTGGAAATTAGTATTCTTCATAGAAAAAATATTCATACAATAATCATATGGAACAAGGTTATGTTTCTGTCTGCATACGAAAAATACGTAAGAGGTTTTAACTTACATAAATATTCTTTAGTCTTTTACAAGAATAAATGTAAATGAAATTCAATACAGCTACAAGCCTGTGGATTTAACGATAGCTCACTTACCATATACAGAATTGTACGATACGATTTTATGAATTATTTTTTTAAAGAGAATCAATCAAAATATTGTAGAATCATAGAAATCATCGAAAGATTTGTATTTTTCTCAAATATTTCAATGAAACAAATCACACAAATTGAATGAGAAATTTTAGGAATTGTGTGATTTCCAATATAAAAAAAATCAAAGGCTTATCGATTTCATTCGTCATAAATCTGACATCAGACAATATCTTGAAGCTAAAACATCCGCCTACATATTGCATACATCATTTGAGACAGTAGTGAAATATTGAACACATATTAGACATTCTCCAAATCATAACAAGTACAACGGATAAGTAGAAAATACCTTATGGATGTCGGATCAGTTGTTTATCAATTTCATTTTTGTTTCAATCCAAAATTAACTCTTGTAAAATGTCAATCAAAATGGATCAAAGTCATGGCAATTATCAATGATTATTGATATGAGGGAAAATTACCTTTGATTTGTGAATGCTAGCATTCGTATTGTTATTGCTTTTGTTTGTTGGTGCATACATGATCTGTTGATTTTTATTTGATTGCGCATCATATGATTTATTTTGATTTTTGGGCGAATAATTTTGATAAGCATTATTATCGTTAAGGTTATTAGCATTATTATTATGTACAATATTTAATCCATTGAATGTATCGACTAAATTAGAATAAGTAGGATTAACATTTTCCATGACATTCATTGGTGGTAATGGAAAATTATTATTTTTCATTTTCATTTGTTGCTGTTGTTGATTATTCAATCTTGATTCTTGATGATTCAATGGAATATTATTTTGTAGATTATCATAATTATTGAAGGATAATGGCGATGACTTTGAACGTGATTGTGTAGGTGGAGGTGGTGGCGGCGGTGGCAACAACAAATTGTCTAATTCTTCAAAATTAATTTGATTCATATTATTGTAAATTTCATGATTCATTGGATTTATGCTCAATAGATTATCATTGTTATCGTAAATTCTTGATGATTTCATAGAATCTACGATTAAAACAAGAATTATTATCATCATTCAGTATCAGAAAAAAAAACACAAAAACATACCAGAATTCAAGACAGTAGAATTATTGTACAAAGGTTGCCGCCTTAAATCGTTTGTATTTTGATAAATGGCAGAGCTTTTTGCCATTATTTGATTATCATTATTAGATCTTTGATGATTTAATCTTTGATTTAAATCACATGAATTTGTCGGTAACGGATGATAATATGACATTTCTATTTTGGCACTTGTTGATCACAGTGATTGATGATGATTAAATGATTGGTGATTTACGATTGTTTTGTGACAGATTGGAAACAAACTCGAAATGTTTTATCATTAATTTTTGACAAAAATGGAGAGAGAACGGATTATTGCCTATTTCTGATGAAATTTTCTTCCCTTTTTTGATTTGTATCATTTGATTGCACCAAAAATAAATCAAAAAATGAAAAAAAGGAAAAATCTGTAAACAAGCTGATTGACTCGATAATAAAAAAAAATGTAAACAAATAACAACATATTGATTGTATCGATAGTGATTGTCCATCGTTTCGGATTCTTCATGGATTCTTTGATTGTCACGTGTTTCGATTTGAATTTGTTTATCAATTTTTTTGACCAATTTTTTGTTTATTTTCTGACGAAATTTCAAAAAATTTTTGATTTTTTCGATAATTTTGTTTTGGTATCAAATAGTTCGCTTGACAGATTAAATATTAGATATTAAATACAGCAAAAATCATGGCCAATGCCACTAATGATGAACAAAAAGGTATGATTTATGATTTTGTTTTGATTTTTGTTTGAAAAAAAAATTTGTTTATCTTTTCTGTTTTTATGGCTATGAATCATCGATTAGCGAATGATGACAATCCATGGCGTATGGAAATACCTAAATTTCGACCTGAAGATAATCCACATGGTATGCTTGTTGAAAGTGCATTTGCAACATTATTTCCTAAATATCGTGAAAAATATCTTCGTGAATGTTGGCCACTTGTACAGAAAACATTAGCCGAACATTTTATTAAAGCAGAATTAGATTTATTAGAAGGAAGTATGACTGTAGCAACGACCAGAAAAACATGGGATCCATATATTATAATCAAAGCAAAAGAATTGATAAAATTATTAGCACGTTCAGTACCATATGAACAAGCTATTAAAATATTGGAAGATGAAAATGCAAGTGATATAATAAAAATAGGTGATATGGTCAAGAAAAAAGAAAGTTTCATCCGACGACGACAACGTTTATTGGGACCAAACGGTTCAACATTGAAAGCAATTGAATTGCTAACCAATTGTTATGTATTAGTACAAGGAAATACTGTTGCAGTAATAGGACCACATAAAGGATTGCAACAAGTACGTCGTATTGTTGAAGATACAATGAAAAATATACATCCAATTTATAATATCAAAGCACTGATGATTAAACGTGAATTGGCAAAAGATCCAAAATTACGTAATGAAAATTGGGATCGATTTTTGCCCAAATATAAAGCTAAAAATCTATCCAAACGTAAACGGCCAAAAATTATACGAAAGAAAAGTGAATATACACCATTTCCACCGGAACAAATTGAAAGTAAAATTGATAAACAGATTGCTTCTGGTGAATATTTTGCAAATAAAAACAAAGATAATCAAAATAGCAAAAATAAACAACGACAAAATAATAAAAAACAATCAAAAAAACAACAACGACAATTGTCAGAATCAAAATTGATTGATAAAAGCATTGAAACAAAACGTAAACAAAAAGAAAAACGTGAACGTTCATTTGTACCGCCAAATGAACCGAAATTTTAATCATTTATTTTCTATTTTTAAAATTCAACGCCAAAAGCTAATTATTATAATGAATTTTTAATTTGTCAATCATCAATTTAAATGAATAAATCAACAAATAAACTCATTTGACCAGCCGAAAAACGATCAAAAATAACAATGCCTCGTGATGAAGTGAAAAACCACGAAACCTTTCAAAAATTTTTCGGTCAAAAAGTCATCGATTGCAATGAATCAAAAACGATTATCATTGATTGAAATCATATGAATCGAATCAAAATCCATGAGAATAAATGAACATATATCACGCAAAATTTTCAAAATTCATGCGTCATTCAATTTCATTTGTTTATTCTTCTTCGTCTATTTTTAATCATTGATATTGAATCGAAATTCTTCATGACGAACAGAAGAAAATTATCAACAAATTAATCTTAGATTAATAGCTAATTATACTAATAATGATAATGATTAGTTTGATCCTCATGTTTCCATTAATAGAATCAAATCTTCTATGGACAATATGACGATATTTTTCCGACATTCAAATGAATGAAAACTTGAATCGATTTTTTCACAAATCAAATTTAGCAAAGAATATGTGTTTATATCATCGTTATCATTAGCATTATCATGATTAATACCATTATTATCAAGATTATTACCATCATTATCAAGCTTACCGTGATCTATCATTTATTATACCAATATTGTTTCACAATATCATTCTTCACATATAGAAACATGTAACACATTTTTCACAATTAATCATTGATCAATATATTCAAATTCTTCATTTTGTTCATTTATTTGTTTTTTTGTCGATTGTTTCACATTTTATCTAGAAATATCTATTTATAAATCTATTATCTATTTACAAATATTTTCCAAACAATAAATGATCAAACTATCATTTATTTTCATTATTTAAATATTTGATCATCGATTCATTCAAACACAAACACACGAACATTCATTGATATTCTTCATATTCATTGATATTTGGTTGTATGAATTGAATGTGAATGAATATTTTCGTGAATGTTTTTTCGTGCATATATACTCGAAGAATATATGTTTTGGAGAATATCAAAACAAAAGAAAGAAAGAATGAAATGAAAAAATCAATAATCAAATGGAAAAAAGACAACGACCAAAAGACAATGAATTTCAATTTTAGATTTTGAAATTCCAAACTATTATTACACTTGCACTTGTGCTGAATTCAAACGTTTCAAACGAATTATTTTTGGTCTGCAATGGACACCGAACCAAATTATGGTAACCATTTTGTGATTAATTTTTATTCGAATAGAAAAATTCATTCAAAGAATTGAATGAATTCATTTTATTTCATTTTTCAATTCATTTTCAATGGAAATCTCGAAATGTTTCTTTCAATTTCCCTGATTTCTACGAAACAAAATTTTGTCCATAAGAAATTTGTCCGAATACACTTGGTTTCAATTTCAATTGTTTCATGCATTAAAATCAAATTAAATTAGCTGAATTTTTAATATGTTTTTTTCTTCGCAGTATTTTGTCCAAAACAAATGTCAAATGCAGACCAAATTAATATTCTTATCAAAGATTATTATTATTTGCTTACGTCAAATGACTTTTATTGTTGTGTTTGAACAACTTGAACATCGATTTCACCGAGAACAAATGTCTTAGTGTTAAATTGATTGTGTATTCTGTATGTGATTTTATTTCAAGATATTTTTGAGACTTATAATTTATTCAATTGAATCAAGTGCGATTCGAGTGTTCATTCCTTGTAATATCTAATGAATTCCCCTACAAACATCGTATCGATGGGCTGCATTTTCGACTATTTTCGAAAACAAATTATTAATTTAAAATATTCAAATCAAAAATTGAAAAATTTCAATCAACAAACATTGTTGATAACACCATATAATTTACATCGTTATTTGAATGAAAATGATCCGAATCCGAAATGTATTTTTATATTTGGTATGTAATTTTAGCAATTCAAATATCAAAGATCATTTAAATTCAATTTAAAAATCTTTTCAAGGTGGCTCCGGTTCCAACAAAGGTCAATTCATATGGGAAATTATGGAACAAAGTTGTGAAAATTTTATTAATGATAAAAATTATGAATTGATTCGGCTATTATTTGATGATTATGATGATGATGATGATGATGATAATGGCCTTGAAAATGTCAATGATGCTAATAATAATGCCATAGACGATGTCAACGATTTAATCGAAAATAATGATGTAAACATTGACATTGCTGGTGATGATCGAAAACCAAAATTTCATATTGATTATAATAATTTCAAATATTCATATCATTATATCGATATTGAACGTTTGATTATTGATAATTTGGATGAACGTATTGAACAATTGACACGTCCACCGCAACATTTTCAATCGCTGCCAACATCGCCTGCGATTATGAATTGCGATAATAATACTAATGATGATGATGATAAACAACGATTATTGTTGCAAACAACAACTTTGAATAATAATTTTCTCGTTGATCAAACAAATAAAAATAAGCTATTAACAGTACCATCGTTGAATCATGAAGATAGTTTAGAAGAACTCAAGTCATCATCATCGACAAAATCAACGACAAGACATCGTTCACGATCATTATCCGATATAAATGTTGAACGTACACGGCAAAAATTACGTAAATATTCGAATATAATCACAAATAATTGGATTTTGACATTGATAAAGAATTATATTGAAAATCATCAACACCAGCTATCGCAGCAGCCATCAATAAATGGTTATCAATTTGAATATATTTACTTAATCAATATGATACCAAATCGTTTGACAATATTTCGTGATTGTTTATTCCTGAGGCAAACACCAAGTTTTTTCAATTTTAATTACAATTATATTGCAATAAAATTAATTAAACAATCATCCAAATATAAAGAATTCGAACATAAAGGTGCAACATTGAGTAATCATAATAATAATGCTAATAATAACAGTAATGAATTAAATTTAAGTTCCCATAGTAATCGTATGGAAAATATTGATGCATATTACATTGCATATTTTAGGCAAGTGTATCAAATCGATTGATTTTTATCGTGGAATTAATCATAATTTCTGAATTTAATCCTTCAAAACCATGAACCTTTTCTCAAATCAAACAAACAGATCAATCGGTAAATTGTATGAAATTTGTGTACAAAACAATTCAACAAGCCAACAACAGCAGCAGCAACAACAATCATTACAACAGTTTCAACGACAATCATCAATACGTTTACAATTATCGTTATCATTGAAATCAGCCATACGTATATCGAATCTAATCGAATTGATTAGTTTTATTTATATGCCTAAACGGGATTTATTACAAATAAATATTTGTAAATTTCAATTGAAAAATATGGAAAAAATATTAAAATTATACAATACAAATATCGATAAAGATAAAGATATCGATGATGATAATGATTGTAATTCAGATGATCCGGAGCATCAGCAACAGCAACCATCACCACCTCAACGACAACAACCAAATCATCTACGAACAAATGTATTGTTCATCATTAACAAAGAAATTGAATTGGATGATAATCTACGTCTATTGATTCCTTTAAGCCACAATAATTCCAGTGCTAGTAATCAAATCAGAATCAATCAACAATATGATTTAATATTCATTCGTAAATTCATACAAATATATCGGTTAACGTGTTATGCATTAAAATTTATTTGATTTTCAATTCAATTTTGTTTAATTCAAAATTTTCATTGAAAACTATTGATTGTAAACGTATGAATGTAAACATTTAAATACAATTGAACAATTTACATTTGAATGATAATCAAATAATGAAAAATTATCGCTCATCATCATCATTCAATCTTTCATTAACATTTACATTTGAATAGATAAGATAAGATAACGTAAAATGTGGTGATAATGATAATATGGTAAAAATGAATGTATATCAATGGTAATATATGAACGATTATTATTATCATTCATTCATTGTATTATCATTCAAATTGAATCAATTGAATTCAAGAGCTCATTTCCGTTGATATTTTATTCATTTCATTCATTCTTCCAGTATTCGATCGAGTGAATCATTTCCACTTTGTTCAAATGAATGATTTATTATCATCATTGTCATTGTGGTTGTTGTTGACTTTGCCATTGTCGTAGACAACAATTGTGGTCATTGATTTTTTTTTATGAATAATCATCTTTAAATTTTGTCATTTTCTTTATTTGTTGTCTATTCTGTGTCTACAATCATTGTTTATTCCCTTAATTTTTATATATAAGCAGTCAGCATTTTCATCAAATCTTCACTGACCATATCAATATTGGTAATTATTAATCTAAATAAATAAATTAATGAATTTTATTTGAGAAAAAATAAATACTTGAACCTTTATTATTACAGAAATTTCTTATTTATTAGTTTAATTGATTAAAGAATATTTGTTTATATTCTTCATTTATTTTATTTATATCACTTCATTCTGTACATATTAGTTACCCATTCATATTATTTTATTTTATTCTATCCAAATTATTGTATTCATTCATATTATTTTATTTTACTCATTCACTTTATTTTACCCTACTCATATTATTTTACTACAACTTATTATCTTTTCATTTAATTTCATTTTGATCTAATTCATTTCATCTTGTACGAAATATCATATACAATAGGTGCAAATGCTTAGGCAGAGCACCGATAAATAAAGATTTATTATTTATTATTTATTATATTCTTCATTTAATTATATCTTGTTTTTTTTGGTTATAATCATAATATTTATCCTTAAAAATAATGTGAAACTAATAGAATTTTTATGATTTGAAGCAATTGATGTTGATAAAGCATTATCAAATTGTCTTAATGACATTTTAAGATCATCAGACAGTTTATTCACAATGCCTTAAAATGTTTAATCTTCCAGTGGAAGATAATAATCAATGCGAAATTTGCATTCGAGAATAAATTCAGACTGTCAAGCCACACAATTAATTTTTTGTAGTTCCCCAACTGTCAGCTGGCAGCTTGGGTTTAAACATTTAGAGTTGGCGCCAAATTTACATTCATGGATAAATTTAAAAAATATCGACACTATTCATGGGCCAACATCAAAAACAAATTCAAATTTGATTCATATGCTATAGACAGCGATCGAAAAATTCTTAAGAACGGCTGGATAAACTAGTTGCTTACAAAGATACCATGCGGATTGTAGCTCCAATCATAGAAAGTTCTTCCCTCAACTGCCGATACCGATCATTTATTACAGTACCAAGTGATTTAATAAAAATCAATCACTATAAAGTTGATTCAAAGTCCAAGAGGGTCTAGTGGTTGATTTGTTGGTTGGGTGTTCTTTGGTGTTTTCAATGATCAGAAAAAAATCCCATAATTCAATTGTTGAATTTGTCAACAACAACAACCGCCACCATCACCACCATCATCGAACACATCAGCAACAACGTCAACAATTACCGATCATAAATTGGATTCATTGAAATTATTTGATTTATTCATATCAAAACTAAATTAACATATGAATACAAAATTATACCGATTGATACTCGTATGTGAGAGTTTCAGAGTTCGTGTGAGTTTATGTGTGTGGTCCCCGAGTGACTCTTCTGGGTGACCAGTAGTTATTGATCATTTATCTATTGTGATAGATACCGGTGGTCTACTGCTCATCTGCCAATTACCATTGTTTATTGTTATCGATGACAATCGTTGAACAATCAACAATTGAAACTTTCAAGATTCACTCGAGAAGAACAAAAAAAAAAAAAAAGAAATGAAAAATTTCTTTGATTAACTCTGCATTAGATACTTCAATTGAGTACAATCGACTACAATTGACTTCAATTGGATCAACTGAATACATTTGAATGCAATCGAATACAATTGAACAATTTACATTTGAATAATAATCAAATAATGATAAATTATCGCTCATCATCATTCAATCTTTTATTCACATTTACATTTGAATAAGATAAGATAATACGGTAACGTAAAACATGGTGATAATGATAATATGGTAAAAATGTATGAATATTAATGATAATATATGGACAATTATTATTATCATTCATTCATTGTGTTATGATTCAAATTCAAATTGAATTTAAATTGAATTCAAGAGCTTATTTCCGTTGATATTTTGTTCATTCATTCATTTATTTTTCCTTTTTTTTTTTTTTTTTTTTTGATCGAGTGAATTATTTTCACTTTGTCAATTGAATGATTTATAATCATCATTGTCATTGTTGTTGTTGTTGACTTTGTCTTAGTCAACATTTGTGGTCATTTTCTTTTATGAAAAATCATCTTCAAAATATCGAAACCAAACACTTAGGGTCAATAATTGTGTCAATTTTTGGTTAATTGGGGTGAATTTATCATTGATAATTACCATTCAATTATAAAATTTTTCAAATTTTAAAATTTTTAGAAATTCATTTCCGAACCGGAATCAAAATGACTGGATTTTAAAGTAAACTTTTCCGGTTGATTATTAATTTTGATTAATTTTATGAATTAATCGAGAAAAAAATTTGCAACCTTTAAGGTTAATTAATTGAGATTAATTCATAATTTCATAATGTAGTGGCATCATGAAAAGTTGAAAAAATAAATAAATAAATAAATGATTAAGGTTCATTCCAATGAACACACATCATGTTACAATAATCATAATAGACTATTTTGAATAAAAGTTCTCTAAATTCTCAAATAAAATTTTTGTATCCCAACAAATCATTATAATTTTATTAATTGATTTGTTTGTTTATTTTTTATTTCTTTAATTTTTAATTATTTTAAATTAAATATTGGAAATAAATTAATTAATTAACTTAATGAATTAAAGGGTTAACAATTGAAATTTTAGTGTATTAATACTGGTAATGTACCCTATATACGTAGGCATCTATTTTCGCTACAAACAAGTGAAAAATTATTACAACTTTACAATTTTATCGAATCATTATTTTCAAATCATTCAATCAATCGAATCAATAATGCGTGCGTACAAATATCCGTTCATGGCACTGCCATTGTCGTATTCGGAATTGCCGAATAATAACATCAACTTGGAGGAGATCATTGGACAAGAGGAAGAACCTGTGGAATTCGGGCCTCTTGACCCAGTGTTTGGACCGGTATTCGAAGAATTAGTCCTTCCACCACCGCGTCAACTCACGGCTGAGGACATAGAGCGAGCCATCGCTCTTATTGAAGAAGAGACAAGATTGAGTCGTATACAACTTGAAAATGAACGGCGATACTCTTGGCTCAAAGATCAAGCGAATTTTATATTTGTCGAAGCATTTTATATGGTCGTATTCGGTACTCCATTGTACCTAGGTTATTCATTTATTAATTGGGTACCAATCCCATCATATTTGAAAACCGGGCTTTGGATCCCGTATTTGTATTATGGCGGACGTTTTGCTCGTCACGGGCTAAAACAAATGTACGATCTTTTCAAGCTCTACATCAGCGATTTATTTGATTAATTAATTATATTTTGTTGTTAATAAATTTTTTGTTTTTTGTATACTGAAATTACAATTTGTATTCGATTATTCATTGATTAATCAATGATTGTATTTTAAAAATGAAGATTATTCTACCTCATCATCATCATTGCAACCATCATCATTTAATTCATCTATAATAAGATTAGCTTACCGAAAACCACTATCCTATTGTTGCAAAAATCATAAATGATCATTGTTGTTTAGCTTTAAAACAAACAACACATCATCATTCAGTCAATCATTTTGTTTGTTGTTTTATTTTTATTGTTTTTTTTCAATGAATCTCCTAAGTTTATAATTTTGAGTAAAAATTATCATTTTTATTATTACAATTAAACCTATTGATCTTGGTTCTTGTTCCATCTTGCATCTATAGTGTGATAGTGTGCATATTTTTTATTTTTAAATGATATATAAATGATCGATAGTTGGCTAGCTCGTTCAGTTGAATTGATCAAATCGATCAGACTACATCATCACCATCAGCTTCAAAACGATTGTTTTATATTGTCTATTTTTTCTTGTTAAATATTTATCATTATTAATTATTGTACTATTTTAATATCGTCTATTATTGTCATTCAAGTTATCATTTTTACTCTGCTGTTTTTACATTAAATTATAATCATTAAAAATAATCAACAAATTCTAATGTAAATAATAATCCTAATGACTCATCATGCATTAATGATTTTAATTTTCCATCAACAATTCATGTTGACTATGTCTTTGAATTTGAATTTAATAAATTCATATTAGATTGATTTTGATCTTGTAGTTGTAGTTAAAATTTAAAAATTTAAATTTTTTCTATTTCAACATAACAGAGCCCACATGTGATGTGTCAATAGTCGTCAGTATGTGATTCAGGCTTTTAACAATTTCCGTTTTACGGCCTAATAATGTGTCTTCCGATTGTCGTTGTGAAATGAGCATGTTTGTTCCTGATATTGTTCTATATCTACTTGTTGTGTTCATGTTATTTAGCTGAGTTACTTACAATAGTCACCAGGAATCTGTATATAAGCATGGTATTTTGTAAAGTGTGCCTAAATTCAGAAATTCGAAAAATACGTTTTCGAATTTAGCGAATTCCCTAAACGGAGATCGAAGCCTTTCATCTCTTCAACAAAAAGGTCTCTTGCCCAGAAGTGTCAAATGTGTGATTGTAATGTAATTTAATTTAATTACATTGGTTTATATTTAAACAGTCACTGTAAAACTGTTAAATTTTTATTTTTTGAATTTTAATATTTTATTGAACTAATTAATAGTCATATTTCGCAACATGTGATGATCAAGGATACGAAATAATACTCTCATCTTCAGAAGGTTCGTTCATTTGCATTCTCAAGGTTTTTTAAGGTTTTATTTACCACCCGAATTAATTCCGTTTCAACAGTTTTACCGTTCAACTTGTCTCATATAAAGATCTATAAGCGCAGGCACATGGTTCGAATCAACTATCATCGGACTCATTAGTTGGATTTCTATAAGTTGTTGAAATACATGAAACAAATTGTAGTAGATCATCGATAATATCAATCACATATGGCAAAGAGATCTGGTTCTCTCAGATGCAAAATGACTGTGATAATTTAAACTGTGATATTAATTGTGATAATAAGATCTCTCATCTTCAGTAGGTTCGTTCATTTGCATTCTCAAGGTTTTTTGAGGTTTTATTTACCATTCCAATTTATTACGTTTCAACAGTTTATATCGAACCAGGAACGACTATTATGTCTGACTCCTGAAGGGCTTTGCTCTGTGGCGGCTTTTAAACAAGGTGGTTTCGACCACCGTATTGTAAATCAAAAGGAACACTTCGTTGACCCTGTGACAAGGGCACATACCCAGAAAATCGAGAGTTTGTGGAGCACTGGTTTACCAGATTCGGTGTACTAGATTTAATCACAATTCATATCGCTTCTCTTTGCAGAGCTGTGTGCATTGCTGGGCAGCGATCGAATACAAACGTCGGCACATCATCCTAGGTCCAACGGAATAATTGAAAGATTTTACAGAACGCTAAAAGCAGCAATCATGTCCAAACGTATCAAAAAGTGGACGCGAAGTCTGCCCATTGTCCTCTTTGAGCTACGTTCGATCAGCAAAGAAGATCTCCAAGCATCACCAGCAGAGTTACTCTGTTGAGATTTTTTTTTATAAAAGAAGAGATATAACTTTAATCAGAACAAAAATTAATAAAAAATCTTAATGTATAAATTATTAAATGTTAGTTTCGAAGCAGCATAGCAGCATCAGCAGATTCAAATGAAATGAATGATATTCAAGAAAATGTTCGCTGTATGCTAACTGCTGCTAATCTAGATCAAAAGTTTTGAGCAGAAGCTGCACTAACAGCTATTTACACTATGTTTAATTTGATTTCAATTAATCATTTATTAAAAATTAATTGCTGTTAAAAATTATTGCAGCGAAACAAAGAACCATTTATAGTGCAAAAGCGACTATCACCGTTAACATAATTGCTAGCTGATGCACCAGAATAATACCCGAAAAGTGCACATCAACCAAATAATACGAGAAGCGAGCAAGGCGCCTCTAGCCTCGTGGCGAGGTAGAGGGCGCCCGGGGGGTGTAGCAGCATATCAAACAACTAAAAATGTTTGCAGAGGTGGGAATTTCAAATATCTATATTAAGAAGCAATAAACATTTAGCTGATTTGTATGCGAAAGCGGCGACGTTAATTGCAGATATATCATATGAAAATTGTTCGATGGCATTCGCAAAATCTACGTTACGAAATATTGCCTATTATGAGTCGGATAGAAGGTGGAAATCATCTGCTGCTGATGATTCCACCACCAGGCAGTTTTTTCCATCTGTCTATAACCGATTGATTTCAGGTATTGTTCCCTGCCATGCCCTAACTAAGTTTCTGAGCGGACATGGCAGGTTCAACGCGTACATGTACAGGTTTGTGAACGGTGATCCGAGGTGTTTCTGTGGGCATCCACGTCAGGATGTCATGCATCTTGTCGCGGATTGCCCAAGATTCGCTAAGGAGAGGAACTTCTTGGAGATTACTCTTGGTCGTCGACGACCACTCATCGATCGCCGGATTTATGTACATGATACATAGGAGCTTGTATTAATCAAACATGGCTGGACGCTTATCCAAAATGTTTCTAATGTAAATGATAAATGTTTGTTGATAGATCGCTGGTATTGTTATACTATTGTAATTAATTGTTGTGTAAATATCTTTATTTCATTTTTTAAAATGCCTCTATTGTCAAAAAGGTATAGAGGTTATTTTGTTGATAAAAAAAAGCAATAAACAATCAAAAATGTTGTCAGAAAAATCCGAAATATATGGAATGAAATGGATTAAACATTCCAAATTTCGAGAATCAAATTGGATGTCGATGATGAGCAAAATTTGATGTCAATATATCTATATCATAAAATTCATTTTTTTAATTTAATCAGTGTTGCAATTGTAAATATATCTTATATCCAAACATCCACACACACACAATAAAAACAAAAACAAACATAAATTTTATATTTATTTGTGGTGAAACTTGAACAAATGCAATTTAAGTGATACCCAAATGTTGTTTTATTTAGAATACGAAAAAATACAAACAAATTTTATACGAATAAACACAAATTTATGAGATACCAAAAAACAAAAACAAAAGAAAATACAAAAGGTTTTTCATTAAAAAGGCTTGAAAAACTACTGAACAAATCTTTTTTTTCATTTTTCAAACACAAAAACAAAAATCAACAAAAATCACAGTAAAAATGACTAAATGTCATTTTTCTTGACATTCATTTGTTTCGCCACATTTATTCTTTCCAAAAAATTTTTATTTTCCTAACATTCAATAAAAATTATTATTCAAAAAGAAATACAATGAAACCAAATATGAATCTACATGTTGTAAATACAATGCCAGGATAATAGCGTCCACTTTGGTATAGCGCTATTGATTGCCGCAAAAGATTCCAAGAGGATTTCAAAAAACGTACACCATAAAATAGGTAAATACTCCATAGTCCGATTTTCAAAACTTTAGGAACGGGAATCCAGTTAATGAATTTATGAGCGATGATCAATGGAATTGACCTTACACCGGTTATGTAGATATAATCGGTTATATTCGACAAAATACTTTGCAACTTCTCTAGGGTTCCGATCGATAATCGGCCATTTCCGAAAATTGCTTCATGGATTGGATCTGCGACCATTATCATTTCATCATCATTTACTTCATCATTTTCATCAATATTACCAATGTCAACGTTGTCATTGTTGGCGATTGGTTCATCAATGTTATTCAATTCATTGATACGCCCGATTGGTAATGCGCTAAACGGATGTGGATATATACGCATTGTTGATTTGGATTTTGATTCAATTTTAATTTTGTTGAATGATTCGAAAAATGATTATTTTCACTAATTGTAATCTTGTAGCGAAAAAATTAACCTTGTAATTGGTCAAAAATTGCATTTATTTATACACAAAAAATTATAATTGTAAATTAATTAATTAAGAATTGTTGTAATTTAAGTTAATTTATTGATCAATTAATTTTATCCATCATCCATCATTTATATTTGTCTGAAATGGACTAGGTCGCACTGCGGCAGCTCTGGTAATGATCTAGCTGATAGGTTTGCCAAGGTTGCTGCGGCCGACCTTTCGGATGTTTTTTACACCCGAGTGCCCATGATGACACTATGCTATGCCAAGCGTCGAAGTTTGACATACTGAATCTTTGGAATCAGAGATAGACGGAGACTGCTGATGGCCACACGACGAAACTGTTTTTTCCAACAGTTGGATCGCGAATATCTATCAACTGTAGTCCCGATAGGGATTTGACAAGACTGCTGACAGGGCACGGCTGATGTAACCATACGACTAACACCCTTGTGATAACGGAACAAGGGTTATCTTGCTTGTTCTCCATCATCATCATCATCATCATCTATAGAAGTGTTGAAGGACAAATTGCAAATTCCAATATCACACGGGAAGAATGTCAAAATACGGTACACATACGGTTTATGGTTAAATCATTGATATGAGTTTTCGATGGACAAAGACTAACAAAAAAAAAAAAAAAATGTACATCACATAATTTATAATATGTTTACGATAATAACCACAAACACCTAGAAATCTTTCAATATCTTTTTTGTTTTTTGGTTGTGAAATATTCTTGATTTCGATCTCGATTTTCGAAGACATAGGTTTAATTATTCCATTTGAAATAGTAAAACCCAAGTTATTGACTTCATTTGATAAGAATACGGATTTCTTTTGATTATTTTTTAAAACATTTTCTTTAAATGACCAATGTTTATAATGATCTTCTTTAGTTTTTGTAAATATCAATAAATCATCGAAATAAACTTTGATGTGATCAATATTATTAAATAATTTTTGCATCGCTCTAAGAAATGTATGAGGAGCTGTTATCAGCCCAAATGGCATACGTTTAAAACAATACAATTAATTATTAAACCGAAAAGCGATTTTCTTGCGATCATTTTTTTATTCAAAACGATTCGATAATATCCTAGCGAAAGATCAATTTTTGAAAAATAGATCGTTGATCGTTTCTATCGTTTAATCTATCGTTTTCGTCGCCCAACACCTACTTACGTAATTGATGTAGTAGCTTTTAGTATTCATCGCTTATTTATTAAAAAGAATTGGGCAAAGGATGTCCACAAGGTGGAACTCTATCCCCCATCTTGTGGAATATACAATTATCAATGATTTACTAATAAGATTCTAGATCAGTCATTCTCAACCTTTTTTTCGCCGCGGCACACTGAAAAAAGGAAAAGCCTTTATTTCCAAAATCTTGCGGCACACCAAGTAAGGGAATAGTAAAGGAATGAGTTAGATATCCGGAATTTGGCGGCACATTTTTGGAATCTCGCGGAACACTAAAGTGCCGCGGAACACCGGTTGAGAATGACTGTTCTAGATCAACAGAAATCGTCGCCTGTTGTCGAACTGATCGTTTTTCAATACTAAAATTCGATTTATAATGTTCTAAAATTCCATTTTTAGAACATATTTGATTTTTCATTGTATTTTAAAATTTAGTTTTTGTTATTGTGATCACTCGTATGTTTTATCTTTTTCGAAAACAATTGATTATTCTGATTTATAATAAACTCGATTTCATTTTATGTTTTTTTTTTTTTTTTGATGTCGTCAACGTTACGTTTTGTTACAGTCGCCTATGCAGACGATATCACAATCATTACCAAAACTAAGGTGACCAACTATTTTTTGTTCAGAAAAAGTACACTTTATAAATATTATACTTGAAATATAAAAAGCAAAAAAAAAAAAAAAAATACAAATTCTTCATATAATACTTTTTATAATACATAATCAACATGTTAGTTTAGTCAACACACATACAACACACACAAACACATTTTGTTGTTGTAAACACATTCCACATCTAAATTTAATTCAAATTATAATTTCAATTAATCAATGTTAAACACAAACATTTCAAATTTCCACAATTTATAATTAATCACATCTTTAATTCATTAATCATTATTCCACGTTACTATTTTGCTTGATTACGATTTCCCGATTGGATTTTCAACAATTTACATTTTTTTCATTCCATTCAAGTATTAATTATGAACATTCTTTTGCTCTTTATTTTTTGGTTTTTTTAAAAATGTGCTTAAAAAAAAAAATAATAGCCGACCTGAATTAGCGATATTAAACTCTCTATTGCAAATGTTGCATTTGACTGCGGACTGATTTTTTTGGGTCCTTTAATGTGATATAAGGAAATTCTCTCTTAGGGTTGTCATTAAATTTATTTTTCCTTCTCTTATCGCCAGACATATTGACAAATCAATCTTATTACAAAACAAGCACTACAAAAAACACTCACAGATCAGTCAATCATAACACAAGACCTTAAAGAATTTACAAATAAGTATTTCTCACAATACTACAAAACATCACAAATTCAAACTTCAAAACACTTATCAAAATACCATCACACATAACACCAAACACTTACAAATACACATTTTTCGCAGGTCATAGACCATTCAAAGAATACTTACACTGTAGTGGCAGTACAAACAATTAATAATGTTGTACGCGTCAACAAAATGGAAGACAAGGAAGACAATGCAGCCATGTTCAACATTATGGCAGATCGCGGTTCGGATTTGTAGTCAGCAATTCAGACATTAGCATCTGATCAGCAAGAATCCTTCAAAAAAAAATTTACGAAGCAATTAAGGATTCACCAAAATTACAAATATCAAAGTAACAGATAAATGTGAATTCTGGTTACAACAAACATTGATTAATGAATCAATTTTCATATATTCTATCAAAAAAATTTTATTCTAAACATTCAATAAAATTATTCAAAATATGATTCAATCATATAAAATATGATTCTACATGTTGTAAATACAAGGCCAGGATAATGGCGTCCACTTCGGTAAATCTCCATTGACTCGCGCAAATGTTCCCAACAAAATTTTAAAAACCGTGTACCATAAATCAAAAAAATGCCCCATAGTCCAATTTTGGAAGCTTCAGGAGCCGGAATCCAATTAATAAATTTGAATGCGATGATAAACGGGATCAACATTACTCCGGTTATAACGATATAATCGATCAGTATCGACAAGATACTTAGCAATCTATCGCGCGTTCCGATCGATAATCGACCATTACCAAAAAAAGCCACAAAAAATGGATGTTGGTCCATGAAAAAATGATTATTTGGTTCTTCATTTTCATCAATATTACCAATGTCAACATTATCGTTGTTGTCGATTGGCTCATCAATGTCGGGAGCGTTGTTCAATTCATTGATGCGCCCGATTGGTAAAGCGCTAAACGGATGTGGATAGATTCTCATTTTGTGTTTTTGATTTTGATTCAATTTTTTTATATTAAAATGATTCAAAAAGATTAATTTTCGAAAAATTGTAGCGAAAAATTATTGGTCTTGGATTTGGACAGAAATTGCATTTATTTATACACAAAAATTTTAATTGTAAAATTGATTAATTAAGATTTTTTTTTTCGTTAATTAATTAATCAATAATCGATTGAAAACAATAATATTTTTCATTAATCAAATATTCATCGAATACGGAGAGATTGAATGGTGGCCAAGTGTTGTACGAATTAAAATTCAATGGGAATTTCAATGAAAATTTATCAAAAATTTTCATCAAATGAATTCTATGATTGTTTATCTAATCGGATAGAACTGTAGTGGTTCCATCGCCAGGCGATAAGCCACCGCAGCATCTCCGAATTCCGCTTGCTGAAAGAGAACATGCTGAAGACTACAGTGACAATAATGCAATTTGCAAATTTGATTCATACCCTTCATCGAAAAAATCGGCAAAATTTTTAATGGATAACCGAAATGTAAGATATTTTCTTAAATCGATCTGAAATCTGGCTATCAACAAGTTAAATTGAAATATATCAAGAAAAGAATGCTTTACAATTCGAAAATGACCTGTATCAATTAATTGCGCATTAACTTAAATTCAAAATTAAAATGAATTAATATTTCATATAAATGGATGTTTTGTAATGATATACCATAAATGTGAATGTGTATTGTGATTCATTAATCGATTAAATCAATTCTTCATTCAAATTATTCTCGTGAATACTCTTGTGAATTTTTAAATTTGACCTTTGTTGCTTTATATTACAATATTATATGAAGTAACTGCGATAATAAACACAAGACCGCTGGTCAAAGTTGATGGATTTATTTTAACACCAAATAAATTAATATATGGTCACGATTTAAGACACCAATTGCAGCCACCAATGGCGTAGTGAATATAAATCTAATTTGTTAACACAGTGGAGAGAAAAAAAACGTAATATTGACGCACTATGGAATGTTTGGTTCAATATATATTTAAAGAATTTAAAAAATTTACATCTGAATACCGATAAGCGTCAGGAAGCAACGATTGGTGAACATGTATATTAGTAAGCGACGGTGGTAATAAAAAAGCAACCTGGCCGATCGGTAAAATAATCGAATTAATACCGGATTCGAATAACGTAACGAGAACATATAAAATTTCGAATTGGCGATAAAATAATTAAACGTAGTAATCGTAGCATCTTTCGTTTTGTGGGGGGGCAAATTTAAAAAAAAATTAATTAATTATAAATAATGTATCGTTCGATAGTGGGTTTGGGGGTTAAATTTAATGAGTTAATATTGATTTCCGTTCAAACATTGGTCTTATTTATATCGAAAATCTGGGTAAACATATTGTACAATTTCATTATGGGGACAGGTGTTAAAATTAGTATTTATAATCAGATAATTGGGTAAAAACCGAACACTCCCACTTTTGCTAGGAGGGGGAGTATGTTGGAAAATATTTCGGTGGCCCTATTTCGACTGTACTTGCTGTTGGAGTCTATACAGAGTCTATATATATAATTTTCAAATGTAACCTTCGTCGCTTTATTTTGTGTAATTGTTTGATAATTCATTCGATTATTTTGACTCAAAATCATATCCTGTAAACAATTGACTCGTTTTCCGCCAAAACTGTTTCAGAACAAAGCAAGATTCCATCTCATCTAATCATCTAAAAATTTTAATAAAAAATTGAACAATCAGCATTCCTGCAACATCAAAATTATCATCGGATCATCGATTAATGCGATTTAATTAATCCTTAATACGATACTGGATTATCCAAGTGATAAAATTTTACTATCAAACTTTTGATCCATCTCTAGTGTTAACCTTTTGTGACATTTACAACACTTCACCGACCAAAATCATTGTCTCAAACTAAAACAAATTACAAATTGTGACGCCATTATGGCTAAACAGCAGCCCAAAAAACAGAAATAAGATAACGAACACATTCCGACCATGGAATAAGCAATACAAGATCTCTAATTGCTAATCAACGATGTATCTGTGATCCAAGAATACGACTTGAATAAATGCTGTGATACTTTAGAGTTGTACAACAAAGTGAAAGACAAACGAACAATTAACAAATACATCGATTTAATCGATGTAATATCGGCACAAATTCGAGAGATTTCGTCCAAAAATGATTCACTAAAGCAAATAAACGCATCAATTGCGGAAATTAATAGGAAAATAAACAAACTACCAACTTATTCCCAAATCACACAACAAAAACACACACCATAGATCGACAATAGCAAAATAGAAAAAGAAGCTCAAAAAACCATTATCATCAAACCACAACACAACGACACTCCGCCACATCTTATTGAAAATACGATCAAAGACACAATCAAAAACTCAACCAACAAAGTGAAGATTAACCACATTTTCAGCAAGAAAAAATGCATAATTGTGAAAATCCCAATATATAATAATATAAGACAGATAGAGGAAGTTAATTTCAATCATCGTTGTTCACTTAACTATGCAAAACATTTGGCACCGAAAAAATCACAACCACTGCCTATCACCTTAGATCAAACGGTAGTATTGATAGATTTCATCTTACATTAAAAACAGCGATTAAATGTTATCATCAAAAAGAGCAGAAACAAATTCTTTCCTACGTACTATTTGGTTTAAGAACGAATTTTGAAAGAGGATCTGTCATCATACGCTGCAGAATTAGTATATGGAAGTCAACTGATATCACCAGCGCAACTTATTGAAGACGATACCATACCAATAGATGATATCTCATACTGAGATGGATGCTAATGGTATATGGCGCCACACTCGGCCAACGCACGTTGTCTATGAATAGGTTTTGTTTAAACATTATTCAGATTTAAAAACAATATGATTATTGTTTTTCAAACTATTGTTTTTGTTTTTGATAATTGTTTAATTATGTTTCTGTTTTCAAATTATCAACATCAATTATCAAATTTTTGTTTATTAAAATTGTTTTGTTATCAAATGTTCTGAATAAAATCAAACATTTTCTTCATCAATTCGTTTTGTTCAAGTTCTATTCGCTTCACGTATAATTATAATACGAAATTTTCATCGATCATATCAAAAAATATATGGCAAACATCAAACCAACACCTATTTACACACAACCTACACTACAATATTTTTATATAAACCGAATTCTATTTCCTTATTTCCACATTTTTAGAATGTATTCTTCCGCGAGAATTTTTTTTTTTTTTGAACCAACTGTGTTGAAATAGCGCGAGAGATGTTTTCGATGTAACCCGCTTTATTTTGTCTGTTTTTGAATTAGAAATTTTTTGATTTTGTATTTTGCCGATAAACAATCATACGCTTATTTCACAACCATTAATGTGTTATTGAAACTTGGTATTATTATACTATTTAATTGTAGAAAAAATTTATCAAATGAAAATTACTCAACTCATGAAATCTTAATTTTTTCTTATTTTGAACAATTCATTTAATATGGCCATAGACTCAAATGATGATCCGCGAATAATTTGCTTTTGTTATATTAGGTTGTCAAATATCTCCCTTCCGCTTTTTTGCTCTTTATTCAATGCTTTATAAAAAGCGTTACAGTGATCGGATTTAGTTCAAATATGCGCCGTTTTGTTCGATAATCTGTTGCCATCTAGACGGCAACTGCATAATACCTCCCTCGTAGAAGCCCCCTCCTTATTTGCGAAGAACTCGGACAGCCACTTTTCACAATCTTCTTTTGAGTTCAACTTTACACCACCAAGGGCGTTCGCCATGGACAGGAACAAGTGGTAATCACTTGGTGCTATGTCCGGGCTATATGGTGGATGCGATAAAACCTCCCATCCGAGCTCCCGTAGCTTCTGACGAGTCATCAACGAAGTGTGTGGTTTGGCGTTGTCCTGGTGGAACACTACACCCTTTCTGTTGGCCAATTCTGGACGCTTCTGGTCGATCGCCTGCTTCAAGCGGTCCAGTTGTTCGCAGTAGATGGTAGAATTAAGCGTCTGGCCATGTGGGAGCAGCTCATAGTGGATGATTCCCTTCCAATCCCACCAAACACACAGCAAAACCTTCCTGGCCGTCAATCCCGGCTTGGCCACTGTTTGGGACGACTCACCGGCCTTCGACCACGACCGTTTTCGCTGGATATTGTCGTATGTGATCCATTTTTCGTCGCCAGTCACCATCCGCTTCAAGAATGGGTCGAGTTCGTTCCGTTTCAGCAGCATATCGCAGGCGTTGATTCGGTCCAGAAGGTTTTTTTGCGTCAAATCATGCGGCACCCAAACATCAAGCTTTTTTTTGTATCCAGCCTTCTGCAGATGGTTTAAAATGGTTTGGTGACTAACTCCCATCTCCTGAGCGATGTCACGAGATGCCACATGCCGGTCTAACTCGATGTATTCCATGATTTGATCGGTATTTGTCGTCACAGGTCTTCCGCCGGCTGGCTTATACATGGTGTCGTTTTCACCGGCTCTGAATCGTCGAAACCATTCCTCCGCGGTTCTAAGTGATAGAGTACCATCCCCCAAAACATCATTAATTTCACGGAACGTTTCTCTAGCGGATTTGCCTTTAACGAAGGAAAACTTTAAAATAGCGCGAATTTCGGCGTTAGTGAACTCCATGTTTACACGTCTATAACTGTTGAACGCAATATCCACTAACTAATCATGCATAGCGTCATTTTATAGGTTATGTCAAGAGCTTTCAAATGATGTATAGTATTGCCAGATACGAGCTCTGTAGCGCTTTGGACATAGCCGCGAAATTCAAAAGACAAAAAGGCGGAAGGGAGATATTTGACAACCTAATATGTTACATGTTACGATAATTTGTATTCGTTTATATATAAATTTTTTAGTTTTATTTCTATTATTAATAATGAAAAATAAATATCGTGTAGTGATCAATTTGATTGATTGCTAATGACTGATTTTATTGTTTGAAAATTCGCTTTTTTTATATACAAGAAAATGGTTGAAATTTTGCATTTTGCACTTTAAGTTTGTGGCAAATATGCTAAACACACCACCAAGATACTCACCACCACATACACGCTCAAGACATCGGGCAATATCATCATCATCACCCAACGTCGAGAGAACAACAAACATACCAATGGTAAAGATCACACAACCGAAAGACTCTTTAATGACAATGACATTTACGATTGGATAAATTATCGTTTGTTTTCCAAGTGGAAAAAAGCATGTAAAACGTGTGGTAATCCTAAAAATGAGGATAAACTCATGGGTCAAATTTAATATCCGATTCTGATTATCTGAAGGATATTACCTAAATATGCTTACTTATATTGTCAGAAGCATTAATAATGAAGAAAAGAGATTGTTTATTTTTGATTGTCGCTAACTATTTTCAGTACTTTTCTAAAATCAAAATTTTCGTGAGTGTATAATAATAACATGTTGTTGTTTTAAACAAATGACAAAAATAAAAATGGATTGATTTAAAAAAATCAATCTTCAATTAAAATTTCTTTTCTTTATATATAAAAAAAAATTTGATCATGATTTCGTTCATGACTCACGTTCAGCAAGCCAAAATTCACATTAGTATTCCCCCGGGTTTGCTAAACGAGATGCATTAACGAGGTATAATAAATGTTTTAATTTGTTAGATGTCACCGGTTTGGTGAAGATGTCTGCAATCTGATATATAATGTACTGACATATTCGATTTTTAATTCAGCATTATTTTTTATCTTTTGTAGAACAAATTTTTGTAATAATTCGATGTGTTTAGTTCTACGCATTGTTGAATTGATGATTGTAGACAATGTCGATTTATTTTGTCAGTATGCACCACCATCTGAAATTTTTCTCCAAAGAAATTGAACAACTGACCAATAGGCATGGCGTATTGATAACCATGAACAATAGCTCTCAATTCAGCTTCGGTAGTGTTGAGGCTAATCTAACTTTGAAGCTTGGAAGACCATGCAATTAGATTGTTATTACTTGTGACAGCTACGCCAGTTGTTGATCTTCTTGAGCTATCATTTGCAAAGTCGGCGTCAACGTACACGTGACAAATAACATTATCACATTGCCCAATTTTCAGTCCAAAATCCATTGTCGCTTTTAAATATCTGAATATTTTTTTTTATTGCAGTTACAATCAATGATTTTGTTGGCTGTGATTGAAAGATGATTAACTGCATAAGCAATATCCGGGCGAGTATGACGGCTTATGTATAAAATGAAGAGCACAGATAATGACAAACAAGCAGCCAATCGATATATCGATTAATCGATAGTTGATAATGCGATTAGCCCCGAAGCGTTTAATCGAACAATTACGCATTTATACCTTGAATAATCTTTGAACATATTAAGGTTGAAATAAGCTCTTTTGTCGGTAAATATCTTTGTTTCCTCAGCAAAAAAAAAATCCATAAAATACGTAGCCCCGTAGAAGCACCAAATAACAACAAAACACTTACCCTCGAACAATGGAACAAAATGATTTTTCAATTGAAAAATTTGAATAAAAATTTTCAACAGTTTTTGACTCTTCAAGTGGATTAATGAAAAAAAATGATTTGAATTGAAATAAATTCAATTGTTCCATTGGCTATTGTGTGTTTATGCAAATTGTGAGTTGTACGAAAAGTTCATGCTGATTTTATATCAACATTTCAATGAATATTTCATTGATTCAATGCGCAAGAACTTATCGGACAACCCAAAATTCATTGTTTGATTGCTTCTGTTGCTGATCATGACTGATTCAAGGCTTGTTCGAATGAATAAAATTGAAATGAATAAATAGAATAAAAGGTTTGAAAGTTTCAAATATCAACAACAACAACAGTCATTCAATTTTTTTTTAAAAATTCAAATCAATATGTAAAGATTATTGTGCCAGTAGTTATCAACAATCAAGCAATCATGAAATGATGATTGTAATCGATACATTTGATTAAATTTAAAATAAATTTCGTTTAATTTGAATTCAATTAATTTTGCATTTCAGATTCGATTCATTTCTGAATAAGAAACGTGATCGTCATGCGACCATATCGATGATCAAATGTGATCATTTTAATATTCAGTCTTGGAATCAGATCAGCCGATCGAATCAGATCAGATGATTAGATTAGGCCATATTTAGTAAGATTTGGCCAGATCAGGCGGATACGCTTGTTTTGACTCCTCTGTAGATGATCATTCTTTGATTCAAACGGGAACCGAAGAGTGATCATCTACAGAGGACGAAAATAGAAAATTAGCCAAATCGATTAATCAAATGAAATAATAAAGAATTTATTTGGCCCATTTTATTTTCGTAAGAAAAAAAAAAGTGTCAAATATTTTTCAAAAAGAAAAATATTTGACTCAATTTCATTTATTTGACAACAATATATTCATTCATTTTATTTCTCTCATTTTTTTGGTGAATGTGTTGAAAATATTTGCCATTGAATTTTTGAAGAGCAAAATCAAGTGGTCTGGTTCCATTGATTTCAACGTATACAATTGATTCATTGAATTGATTTCAATTGGATTCATTTACACACATTTTGAATTTTGTCGCAATTTTTTCATTGATTTGTCATTTATACTTGCACAAATCGAATAAAATAAAATGAAATAAAATAAATGAATCGAAAATAATGGAAATGAATGTAAAAAAAAATTTGAAAATCGAATTGAATTGAATTGAGAAAATAAATGTCAAACAATTCAATTATCATTGAAATTTTTGAATTTTGAATTCAAAACTTTAGAAAGCTTGTCCGATAAGTTGCTTCACATTGAATCAATGATGTTTTCCATTGAAAATCCGAAAGAATTTTTCGGACAGTCTAAGTTTTTATTGTTACAAATGGCCTCGTTTAACGCTGCGGTAATTCGTGCAATTTACGCAGCACGAATCAGTGTTAAACGAGGTATGAAAAATCTACCTCATACCCAGACCATATTGTATGAATCAAATCATATATAAAAAAACCTTTGATTTTTTTTACATACGCGCATTTGATAAATAGTCGTTGAATACACCAGCCAATTCTCGCTGTATTCGCTGCCTTACAAATGAGTTTGAAGGCATTTTCAAGAGGCTAATAACAACATTTTAAAAGAGGACCTCTGAAGACCCTATGTGCACACCAAAAGCAACAACAATAACAACCTTAAACAACAGCCTAAACAACCATAGCACTCTAAACTCTATCATTGCTCTATCATGGGTCTCTAAACACAATGAAATCAATGCTGAGATCGGATCCTTTTGATTCAAAGAAATTTCTACTGGTTTCATTTGGTTTCGTTTTGGTTTGATTCATTGATTCATTAATTGTGTCAAAGTAAATTTTGGTCAACTTTTCAAGTGATTCAAGACTTTTGTTCGTTCAAGATTTTTATTATTATTTTGAGGTGTGAAAAAGCCAATCAACCATATATCACAAACAATTGAATATGGTGTAATTTCTATGGGTCCGATTCAAAGGAATTCAATTCAATTCAATTTTTTTGTCATCCGAAATTTTCGAAAATAAGTTGTTACGCGCACACAAACAAAAGAAATTATGAGGGTTTTTTTCTTTTGCAAATTTTTTCAAAGGTAAAGACCTTTGAAAATCTTTCCGTTAATTGTTCAACTTTGATGGTTCAAATGGTAGATTTGGTGATCATTATTATTTTGACTAATTCGCGCAACAAACAGTTGGCAACGGTCAACAAACAAGGATAGGCTCTTAATTACAAGTTTTTTTTTTTTTTTTTTTTTTTTGAAACGCTTGAAACTATGATCTTCAAAGCCTGTAAATCATCAGGTAAGGACCTTGTAAATGATTAGGCATAAATCTTGTAAATTATCATGGATTTCAGAGAGCTCAATCAAGTTGTTTTAGATTCGATTAATTTGATCGTTGAATTGATTGATCAGATTAATTCAATGATGAGTGAAATGGAGTCAGTAATGAGTAAATCATGATTTAATTGTAAGTAAATTATTATTATGATTGAATAAAATTGAATCGTTCATAAATTTTGATCAAATATTTAATCATGGATGTTGTGAATTGTTATGAATTTTATTGTTCCGCTACTCAAAACAATTTGTACAAAGTATTTTTATTTATTCATGAATCTATGTTGAATATGAATCAAAATAAATTAAATAAAACAAAAAATAAATCAATCATGGATGAGTATCATGATCTGGAATTATGTCAATATTTTCGTAATTTAAGTGAATATTTTGGATTATTTTCCACTGGAAAATGTTTGAAATTAATTCTAATTATTTCGGTATTTTTGACATTAATTGGTGAAATTAATATTGATTATTTATTCGATAATCAATCGATAAAAATATTATTAATGAATAAGAATATATCATCATTACGAGGTTTTATGGTCATCATTGTGATATCATCAATGTTTTATTGGTTATTTTCATTGTAAAAATGAATCATTCTAATTGAAAATAATGGTCATCATATGTAAAAGATTGGTCTTATGGCTATTTTTTAGATGTTACGCAATGCGTAACAATATTTCTAATATTTTGTTATCATCGATTTTTGTTGAAAATTTGTAACCCTTTACCTTTGTTACTTACTCTTGTTAAAAATTTACGATTATCAATCGAATCAATGAATATATTTTCAATACAAAATCAATTGAAATCAAGAATAAACATTCAATTATGAATACTAATGATCACGATTATCATCGATCATCGTGTTAACGATCATTACGACCGCGATCATCGATCATTTCGATAAATTAGTAAATGATGACAGAATAATCAAAATATTTTCAAAATATTGAAATTATTCTGATCATCCATTTTGTTGATTGGTAATTAAAATTCAATTTTATAATTCTAAGAATCGATTAATCATTTTTCATTGAAATTCAAATTGAATTTTTTCAATTAAGTTCAATCTTAGCAATGACTCGATTTCAATTTTGATTCAAATTATTTCCATTGATTTCTATCAATTCGTTTCGATACTATCAAAAAAATGTCAATAAAATCTTCAATTATCTTATTGATCGTCGACGATATCAACAACCGAATCAAATTAATTCATAAAATTTTTTAGGTGCGACTATAGTCGTCAATAAACACCAGCAGCAGCAGCAAAGACGGTAGCTCGATCACTATTTACCATGTCTAATTGGGTAATATTGATATTGTTGTCTAAATGCTCCAAATAGTAATAATGGTGTAATTTAGATACTTATCAGTGATAACCATGACCACCACACCGTACCACACCATACATATTAACATGACAATTAACAACCATGACAAATAAGTCGTGTTAATAATGATAATAATCATTTCATTGAGAATATTACTGATAAGACCATTGAATTGAGGTTTTTAATATCAAATTTCAAATGACAATTCAGTAAACAATCCATAACAAATTGACTTTCATCGAAGATTTTATCGAAGAAAACACATATGGACCGAAGCTACCGAAATAATGCTACCGTAATTTGATCTTCTGTGGACAACAAAGAAATGAAAGACTTTGACAGATTTTCAATGATAATTTGAATAATGGCATCGAAGTACCAAAGTACCGAACTGCCAAAGTGCCAAAGTACCGAAGTCCATAAATACCTGATGATAATCTAATGATATGACGATACACTTCGATTGACTTGTAAATTGCTTCAAATCCGAATCAAATTTCATCAATGAATTTTATCAATGAAATTGAACAATCATGGAACTATCGATGATTCAATATCAATCAATTCATTGTGAATATTCAACCATTTCATTTATTCATTCATTGGATATCGTTCACGAGTAATAAATAATAATATCAATAGCAGCCATGTTGTTTGATAACCATTACAAATCACATTATTAACAAGTCTATTAGCGAGTACTTGTCGGTTTTTGATAAAATCAAAACGACGACAACAATAATAAGATTATTGAATTGTAAATTGTTGTATCATTCGATATGATATGATCTGATTATTATTACGATTGATTTGAAATTTCTTTGAATTTCACGTTTCTTTCATTTCATTTCTTTGAAATGAAAAATAATAAATCGGATTATCATCTATCGGATCTATTCAGACCTATTGTGTAGAGAGCCGTAGTGTTCGACCACCATTGTTGACATTGGATTTGAATCGATTTGATTCGATTCGGTTCGGTTTGACACAAATATTAGTCATGTTTATAGTTTCAGCTTACCAAGCTATTCGAAACTAATGCTAATCTACTCGCTGATTGTCGAATAGCTTGCGCGTAGCTAGCGCAGCAAGCTCAACGATGCGTAGCATCATTCAATTTGTACGTGTCTTTGTGTGCGCGTGTTTTCCAGGCAAAAATTCAACCTATAATTGAATTGAATCTTTGAATTAGCATCTTTCAACATCTTTAATTCATGGCCATTTGATTTAATCGAATCAAATTAATCGATTCGCTGATTAACACTTTTTAATCACATTAATTAACAAATTATTTTAGTTAATTCATTGATTAATTAATTAAAACAGAACAATAATCAACTTTATTATCAATCATTTTAATACAATCGTTTATTTACATTTGAAATTTCAATTTTTAAGGGCTATAACCATGGATATATCAGCGCCGAAGCTGATGCTGCCGAAGCTGATGTTGCCGATGATGATATTGATGATGGTTGTGAATGATCATGATATGATTGTGACATTATTTGATGAATCGATGATGATGAAGATGTCGATGATTGATTTAATTGCGTCGATGTTTGTGTTGATGATGATAATGATTTTGAATACAATGATTGTTGTGAAAATGATAATGGTAATGGCGGTAATTGGATTGCCGTATGTGGTAACAACGGTGGTACTGGTGGTGGTGGTGGCGGTGGGAACAGAGGTTGTGATAGCCGTTGATGTGTTTTAATATGTTTCTTCAGATGATCTTTACGACCGAAACGTTTCGAACAAACATTACATTCAAATGGTCGTAAACCAGTGTGGATACGTTTATGACGTGTTAGTTCTTCATTTCGGGTGAATGTTTTACCACAATTTGGATGATCACAAATGAATGGTCTTTCACCTGTTGATTGATTGATTAAAATCAATTAATTAATCATGAATTAATTAAGAAATCAATTCAGTAAACTTCACTAAACTTACCTGTATGTATGCGGATATGACCTTTCAATTGGCCATTATTCGAAAAGGACACTTGACAATGTGGACATTGAAAACGTTTTGGTCGCTGTTTTTTAATCATTGTACCATTGGTACTATTAATTATGGTCGTACCGACCGATCGTTGTAACAATGTTGTCGACGATGTGGTTGTTGTCGTTGATGATATTTCCATTGTTTCTGTCGTTTGAGATTGCTGTTTATGGTGATCATTGGCACCATTTTCACATGTTTTTGCTTCGGATGAATAAATAGAATTTTTCCCGTTAAATTCATATGAATTGTTTGCGGCCGCTGCCACAGCCGCAGTTGGCCCATAATAATTATCGCTCAATGATTGATAATCAAAGGTGAAATTTTGTAAATAATTTTTGAAAAAATTTTCAAAATAATATTCCGGCAAATTATAGCCATGATAAGTATTGAATTGATTTGAATGATTTTGAAGATAATAAGCATTGAACCATTCTTGTTGATGCTGTTGAAGAAGTAATCTTTGATTATCATTGAGTTTTATTGCATCAATCGATTGTGGTAGGTGCTGTTGACGCCGTAGTTGTTTCGTTGTTTGTTTTACTGTCGATTGATTCTTCGAAATCGTATGCGTTGTGGATGATATTTGATTCAATTTTGCAGCCGCGACCGCAGCTGCAGCGTCAACATCATTTTTTCTATGATCATCACCGTTGTTTGATTTTGATGATGGTAATGACGATGATGATGTGATTGTTGATGTCGTCGCTGGTGTCGTTGTTGGTGATTTATCATTGATGGCGGTGGCCGTAGTCGCGGTGGTGGCCGATGATGAATCCCATGGACGAAACAATACGGATTTATTCATTGTCATATTTGATTGGATTGATTTAATTTGATTTTGAATTTTTCAAATCTCAAAACACAAATTTAAAATCACAAATCCTTGAAGTAATATTGACCTTTGATCAATAAAAAAATTGAAAATTTTCAAATTTTGTCTCAAAAATCATCCACAACAAGGATGGTCAATGGTTTCGATCAAAGGCTCTAAAAGGTTCTGAGGTTTCGAATGATTTAATTGCTTGAATTGAATATGTTTCAAAGATCAAGACAAAAATTTGTAAATTTGATCATCATCTAAGCATACCACCTTTTTGAAAGTTGTTGAAAAATCATTAATAATTTGACAAACAAAACGAAAAAGGTAGCAAAAAAAAGGTAGGTATAAATTGGTGTTGATCATTGAATGAATTGAAAAGGTAATTGGTCCTTGTGTGACTAGGTATACATTGAATCAAGGGACAAAATGTCAATTTTGTACCAAGCACACCAATCAACCAACCAACAACAATAACAACACTTGAAAATTGAACATTTATCCCGAAAAGAAACCAATTTTCAAGTGTGATATATGTTTTTAAGGGTCTTAATCATTTCACACGTACACACACATATACATTCTTACTATTGACAATATGATCATGATGATGTCGGATGATAATAGGGATAACTAACAATCAACACCAACAATGTCAACAACAGCAGCATCAGCAACAATGACATGGTATTATGCCGCAGCCGGCAGTCAACCATTATAAACACCATTATTATCATCAATAATGTCATGAATAACTGGTAATAATAATAATAATCATTGACACAACACCACCACTTATTTACACCTTCTTAATTTTTCTGAATTTGAATTGGCTTTTTTTATTATTTTCCATTGTAAAATAAACGATCCATGGTCCTTCTATGGTCCCTCTATGGTCCTTCTATTGTTATATCGTTGATTCATTCATTGACTCAATGAGATATTCATTCATTGAATCATTCAGTCATTGAATTTCTCTATCGATCTCTCTCTCTCTTGATTTCATTGTCACTTATACTCATAAACATACATTCATTAAAAATGGTTTTCCATTATCATTCATTCATTCATTTATTCATTTGAATATGATACAATTTACATGAAAAGAATACATGGTACCGCGTAGCGAACCCAAAAAATGGTCCAGGGTGGAACCCAAAAGTGGATTTACCATTTATACCATTCAGCATTCACTTATCCACACCAGTTACACCAATCGTATATGATTTACACCATTTTTTTTATTGTCTTCTTCATTTTCTCTCGTTGGCTCGAACCATTCAAATTGCTCTGTAAATTGATGATTGTTTCTGTGTATGGCCGTTCCATATATTTTCAATGGAGCATTCATTTACATTGGAAATGTACAGTGAAAATAAACGACGATAATTTCATTTTTCACTGATTTCTATGGTGTGAACAATACCCAATATACAATACCCGATACACCAATTCACAATTTAGCAATTCAGCATTGAATCCAATGAATGAACTGCTGAACGACAATTAAACATCGTTTCAGCTATGAATACTTTGAATTGGATTGGATTTCTTAGTGCTTTGCGCTTTGTTTTGCTTTATCCCAAAAGCTCGTAAATTGAATTATTCATTCAAAATTGATGAAATTGAAGCCCGAACAATTGTTTGAATGAATTAAATTAAAATATGAACAAAATGATGAATCAAAAGGCCCTGGTCAATCAATCATTCATTCATTCATTGATCATACATCAACACCTATTTGGCTGTTTTAAATGGAACTCTGGTTTAAAAAGCTGTAAATTGCCAAGCATCATCGACGATATGCAAGCTTTATGAAGCTCATAATGAGATGTGATATATTCTCATACATGAATAATTGTTGGCCCATTGTTTTGTTCAAAAATGAATAAAGGTTCAAAATAAGGCTTTCATCATTGAACATCTATTGATAATTAAATGAAAAGATTTCAAGCTTATGCCCTACTCTTCAATGACCTCTTACCCCGTTGATCATCATGATGATGAATAGGATGATGATGTAGGTTGTATTGGAGTTGAATTAAGCAACGAAGAGGTTGGAAACATTTTGTGCAATAGCAACAGTAGCAACAATAGCCAAAAAGGCAATTGAGGCAATGATGATTGGAGTATAACTAAAATTGTATCGTAATTTTCGATTATAATCCTGAATGGACACCGACACATCGTAGACACCGTCGAATTTATTGACCATCAAAATGATATAAGCAAATGATACTGATGATGCTTCTTGAATTTATTTTTTTCCGAAGAACTTTTGAGGTAGCGATTTTCGATCCCCGTTGCTGCTGATGTGTGCAGCTGTGGACATTTTGAGTATTAAATAAAAAACTCGAAAAACGATTCCATTTATTCCACGATATATCAAAGCTCGCAAATCAAATCAACAAAATAATGGCGGTGATATTGTTTAATTGTTCGAGAGAGGGTTCGAAATCGAATCGCCTCTTTCACCACTTACCCATATGGATGCTTTGCCACCTTTCTCCTTCTGTGCTTATTCGAGTAGCTGTCAAAGCCCATATTGCTCATTATTATTTTGTATTATTTCGTATTGTTTATGGGAGCCTGAAATGAAAATTCAATGAATTTCAAAATCATTTTAATTGAATTCGAGTATCATTTTCACAACAAAACAAAACAAAAATGTCAACAAAATTAAAAAGAATCCATTGTTCATTTTTGAAGCATTATTTTGGACTGAATTGAATTTTGTGTTTGTGACAAACACACGTATTGACATAACACGTGTTTTCTCTTCATCGAATGATAAAGTCGATTCAATAATGAATAGTAACCATCATCGAATTTATGGATCAATGAATCGAAATGTCGAAAATTTTTGTTTCAAAAAACATCGTACAAAATATGGGTTTACGGTCCATGGTCCATGGGTTGTTGGTGTTGGTGTTGTTGAGGTTTTTACGATCGATTTGAAATATATTCAATATGTTTGATGAATGAAAATGTTCAAAGGTCTTTAGCTGATTGATGGTTTCGAATTGAATGATTTTATGGGTGTTCTTGGGTCGAAAATTTGTGGAGGTGTTCTTTGATTCAATGAGAAAATGGAAATGGATCTGGTCCGATAAGTCTATTTTATTGAGGATTTTGGATGTCTTCGATATGAAATTGAATTCATTGATACGTTTATTTATCATCAGGCATAATAAGCGGTGAATTAACTGATCCACCATCGACCAACAAACAAACACCATTGATAAAACTTGCTTGATCAGATGCCAGATATGCTACAGCATTTGCACAATCACTTGGTTCACCAATACGTCCAACCGGATAGGATAATGCTGCAATTCGGGCCATACGATCGGTATCCAGATCACTATTCGGAATTTTATTGAAAATCGGTGTCCGTATAGCGGCCGGATTGATTGCATTACAACGAATATGTTTGGGTGCCAGTTCAAGCGCCATTGATTTGGTAAACATGTCGATTGCTGATTTTGACATTGCATACAATGTGTTGTTTGCCGCCTGTGTATTAAAGAAAAACATTTTAAATTAATTTTCAAATTCGAAGCATAGGTGGCCACCTGATGGCGGGCGATCCAACTATTTGTCTCAAAATTTTTCAAAATTGAAAACTTACAGGTTTATGCGATGCTACACTGGATACATTCACGATGTTTCCACCGGTCTTCTCCAAATATGGTATCGCTAATTTTGTTACATAAAGTAATGATCGTACATTTGTTTGAAATAGATTATCATATGCTTTAATGTAATCTTCGAGATTTTCCTTCAAAATCGATACAATTTGATATATGCCAGCATTATTAACCAGAACATTCAATTTATCAAATGTTTCAATTGTTTTCGTAATCAAATTTTTTAAATCATCTTCATTACTCATATCACAAACAATTTCAAGAACTTTTTGTCCATCAACAATCGTTCGTTGACGACATTTTTCACCGACTTCTCTCAGACGTTTTTCATTACGACCAGTTATAACAACATTGGCACCTAATGATGAAAAATGTTCGGCAATGCCGGCACCGATGCCTGAGCTTGAACCTAATGATGATAACCATGATGATGAAATAATTAAATAATCACAATTACAATTATTAAATCATCAAGAGAAAATCAAATTAATCAACGAAACGAATTAAATTATCATCATTATTGTTTATGATAACGAATTTAAACATCAAAACATACCGGTAATTAGAACAACTTTATCACGAAAATCATAATTCATCGACATTTTATGATTATTATTTTGATGATTTTGATTATTACCACCACCGAAGATGCTCAGATATTTTCTACCAAAATGATTTTGTATTAATTGAAAAAGTTTACAATTAGCGTTATAATAATAATTGAAATGATAATTTAAATTGAATTTCATTAAAAAATTTTATTGTTTTCATTTCATTAAAATATTAATTCATCCTAATTTTGATTTGATTTCGTTTATTATAACGAATTCTCATTTTATTTTTATAATGAAATAATGAATTAACGAATTATGGAATATGAAATATGGAACATGCAATAATAACCACAACAACAACAAAACTAATTGCTCGGAAAAACAACAATGCAGAAATGGACCTGAAATTCAATATATTTCGGGTACTCGACAAGTATATTGTATAATTGTATTGTCATGTGAATATTACATTAATTGCAATACAATGAAAATCGATAGAAATTTTGCCACAATCAACTTACCCAAGTTTAAGCTGGGGTAGCAATGAGAAAACAAAGTATTTTTGGTTATACAAAAAATTAAAATTAAGACAAGTTAAAACAAAACAAGAGAAATGAATGATAATATATTGAATTGATCAATGGATCACAAATCGCACATATGATGATTACAATTGAATACAAATTGAATGAATATGTTTAATGACTCTTGTTGAAATCTGGCAATGAAATCCAATAAGAATTGAACTGTTCTTCGAAAAAATTTCGTTGATTCAATGATATAAGTCTGGTTTGAATTATTTTAATTGAATTAATCAGAGATTTATTGAATCATTTGATCAAATACATGTTCTCTGGACGATAATGTCGTGTATATCTGCGATATCTTTGGTGTTATCATACGATTTGTCGAAAAAAAATCTGAAATTTTTAAACTAAGTTAATACAAAACACATCAAAAAACCACGATCAACAACAACATCACTCAACGAAAACGCAAAAGTCATTGAAAATAAATATAAATAAACGAAAATATCAAAAGCAGCAGCAGTATCAGCTTCATAAGCAGCAGACAAACACAATCAAATAACATATGAATGGTGTATAAATAAATAAATACAAACACATAGAAACACCAACATGTGTTGATATTGATGATGATAATAATCAAATTTTAATATGATGATGTACAATGTAAAATTATCATTGAAAAACAGCTACAAATGTTACATGGGAATGTATTCAACGACAGCGATAATGGTTTTATTAATAATGATACAAGGACTTCATTGATTGATGATTGGCTTATTTGCAAGTAATTAAGTGGATTTTTCTCTCTCTTTCTAACTTCCACCAAAGTGATTATCAACGAAGTGATCGTTGGTGGTGGCCATTGTCAAGAGGATATGAACAACAACAGCAACATTTCGATGTTATAAACTGTCAGTAAAATTCAATTATTTGTAATTATCATTGATTCACCATTTTTTTCGATTTTTTCTTCCATTCAGAAATTCATAAATTGAATCATTGAAGATTTGAAAGAGTTGCCTGAAAATGTGTGATTTGACATTGAAACATTTTCATTTTTATTTGATTATGACAAATGATTAATGCTGCATTGAATTGATCATGAATGGACAGTAAATTTCAATGGACAACAACAGCACCCAAATGCAATATTTCAAACAATACATTTATTGCTAAATACAATTGAAATTGATTATTTATCAAACAATTGAATTGAATTAATTACAATTAATTAAAACGAATGACTTGGAATTTTCAAAATGATTCGTTAATTAATTAATTTTTTTTCTGCGATTGGGGAATTCACAAATTCAAACAATTCAATCCTTTTCCAACCATTCACATTCAAACCTTTCAAATTAAACCCTTTCAAATCAAATTCTTCCGATTCAAACGATTCAATTTAAATCCATATTCTTGTTTTGTCCATATCGTCTTTATTATTCTATTGATAACATCAGCAGCAGCCAGTTCTACTGGCCAAAACATTCAAAAGATTCACTCCATCCAAGCAAACATTCATTCTCGAATTGGTCAACATATTCATTTATTTATCCAATTCTTATTATCATTCACTAATTATTATGATTATTGTTATTATTGCTCGAAAAATTTTAAATGTTTCAACGTATTGAAATGGAATGTACTGCAATCGCAACGGAAACAATTATAGAAATGGGAAATATTTTAAAATAATTTGTTCAAATTTGTCAACATCGTCATTATTATCATTATCATCGTCAACATTGAAAAGTTTGTTCGGTAAATTTTGGATCTGAATATAGTTTTTTTTAAGTTCGAGAATCGTCTGAACCTATTCTTCACGAAAAACATTTCTTCTTGTTATTGTTTCGTCTTCCTAAGTTATTATCATTCAGATGATATTTTTCAAACAATAGAATATCACAATAATAATCAAACTGGGAAAACTTAATGAAAACTCACTAAAAACTGACTAGAAACCCAACTGAAACTGGCCCAGATGGTCAAAGGAAATGAAGAAAAGTTATTCTTCATTCATTCCTTTATTCCTTGATTCATTCATTTCATTGTTTCATTCATTCATTTCTCTATTTATTCAATTCATTCGTGTACATCATTCGCGTTGTCCTTCGGACTGTTTGTTGTTTGAGAATTGAGAATTTTTAGAATTTCAGAATTTAAGGAAAATTCAATTTGATTCATTTCAAATGAATTCAACGAATTCAGCTTCTGAATAATTTCATCACAAAATTCATTGTTTATTTATTTAATCATTTATTTATTTGTTTATTTATTTATTATGTTTGTTGGTTCGTTTTGTTTGATTTGGTTTATTTGGTTGGTTTGTCGGCTTGTTTCGTTGGTTTGTGTCGACCCTGAATGACCAAACACAAACATCACCAACCAAACAACCAACAATAACAATGATAATGATGACAAATGTACGTAATGATAATATCTTTGGAAATGGAATTCAATGAATATTACAATTGGTCATACAAACAACAGTGAAAAATCATTTGAAACAATATGCATTTACCATTCGAATAAATATGTTTCAACTTGACTTTAATATGAATAAATACGTCCATGGTACATTTCGGTTTAAAAAAAATAATGGAATTTTAAATTTTTGAAATTTTTTAATTCGTTTTAAATTCATTCATTTTATCTATGATAAATTATCCACACACACAAATTGAAACAATGGATCCACAATACACATGGATCAATACAACTTTTCGGTTTCGTTGTTGTACCGAAACATTGGTAACCAAAAAGACCATGGTTTGCCATTGACAAATGGTTGACCATGGACAGACATAGAGGGGAAAATAATGATTGAAAATTTATTTTTGGAAAATTTCTCCTTTTGTTTCCTCTCATAGAAAAATGTTGAATAAATTAATCAAATTTAATTCAACAAACTTAAATGTAAAATTTTTCAGGAATCATAGGGTCCACGGACAAATATTCATAAGTTCAAATTCCAACTATAGAAATGGATTAAAGGCGATAAAGTCCAACAAAAATCTTAGCCAAAGCCAAAAGACAAGACCCTAACGGTGAGCCGTAATCAAACCGTAAAAAAACCAAGATCCTCAAACCATCAAAGGTCTTTACCCTTACCTAGTGTATAACTGTCAAAACCTTGAATCAATGCAATTTCGGTCTTATATTGATCATTATTTTGGGCTATTATTCGAACAAATTCAATGAATATCGGAAACATTTTTTGACATTTTTGACAAATTTGAAATTTATTACCAAAATCCGAATCATTATCCAAAGAAAATAAATGTTTCAAGCAACCGGTTAGAAATGTGGATTGTGTGTCCACAAAAACACAAACTCAACAAACGCCCACAAAATCATCAAAAACTTATTAAATTAAATTTAAATTTAAATTTGAAATTTTTCAAATTAGAAAAATTTGAAAAATTACATTTTCAATTCCTTGGTTCAATGGTCAAACCCATTATTATTATGGTCATTATTTGTCATTGTCATTATTTTATTTTATTGAAAGAACAAACAAAGAAGCAAACTTTGACGACAAACAAATGAATGAATCCAAAAAAAAGAAACACAAAATTGACATTCAAATTTTTCAAATTAGTTTGAAATTTCCGGAAAATTTTTCAGAACAAACGAAACGAATCAACGAATCGATGGTCAAACAAATGATCCAACAATACAAATGTTTTTACCATGGTCCACGATGCCATCGGTACACCAGCACGGACGGACGCAATCGTTGACCATGTAATTTCAATCAAATTACATCCCCTCCACCGATGTTGATATTTTACCCGAAGTTTACTCAGTACATTATGGAAAATTTTCGAGAAAAATTTTCGGAAATTCTTCACAAAAGAATTACCGAAATGGAAAATCTAAATTCAAATATTCAAAATGAAAATGAACCAATATATTCATTTAAATATGTAAATATTTGACCGAAATTTTTGAAGAAATTTTTTGAACAAATTTTAAAATTTGTTCAAAAAATTTAAAAATGAACAAACAAATGAATCAAATGAATGATGACAACGAAAATATAAATGATTAATGGTGTTAATTTAATTCAATGATAATTGTATTCAATGATAATGATTATTTGAATAATTTTAATATAATGATGTTGCAATGTGAATAAATGAATTCAATTTCATATGTTTTTATATATGTTAATTAGGTTTCAATGTTACATATAATGGTGATGATAATGTTGGTGTTGATGTCGATGTTGGCGTCGTTGGTAATGTTGATAATGGTGGTGATGTTGGTTTCGATGGTTATGGTGGGGATGGTAATATGAAACGATATGTAAATTGAATCAAATTAATTTTCGTAAAATTATTTAAATTATTTCAAAAATTTTGAATAAATAATGATGATAATATGAGGTAGAATGTTGCCACACAACCATCTCTCTTTCAACATTTAGGTTCATTATCATTTCATTTATTTCTCTGATTGACTTTTCTGGAACAAATAAAATTCAAATATGGTCTAATATGGTCGATGTTGTGTGGCCGTCGTGTGTGTGTGTGTGTTTGGTCGAATAATAGTTGATGGTCCTTGGTGGATCTTGGCACTCGGTCTTGTTGGTGTGATCTGATTGTTTGGTGGTCTGGAGCGACGTGAATTTTTCAATTTTTCAAATTTTGTTCCATGGAAATTCACCATTCACTGTTTGCGATGTGTCGTTGCTGTTCGGTAATTATTCTGGCGACCAAAAACAAATAATCATTTCATCGATTTATATTCATATGAAACATTTAAAAATTGTGTGTTTGCTAGACATGTTTGAAATGGGAAAGAACTGAATTAAATTTGAATTAAGTTAAATTTAAATTAAAAATTCAAAATTAAACAGAACAAATTATGTCGCCAAGAAATGATTATAAATTTCAAAATATGAATAATAGCAATATTATTGATGATTATGTTAGTCGGGTCGCTATGGATGCGTTTGCCGTAATAATTAACCACGACTTTTGCTTAATATAATTTGCGTTTTCTTTCCGTGTCATTATCAATATTATTATTCATATTTACTTAACCCAAAATATTTATAACCTTCTTATTTCTTATCCTGTAGGTGTGTGAGTGTGTGACTGTGTGCGTGTAGGTGTTTTTGTTGACATATTTGAATTTCTAAATTAATCAAATTTAATTTGCTTCAATGAAAACCAAAGCAAACAAAGTTTAAAATTAATTTGAAATTAATTTTAATTCAATTTAATCTTAATTTTGACCCAATGATCATCACCGAAATACTCTTTGAATCAAATAATCGATGAATTGTGACCAATCCAATGGCAAAATCATCGTATTTTACCTTTGAAACATGTAACAAATTGTTTATAATCATGCTTTGATTATGCTTATCTCTCTCTCGGTTGGAAATAATCTGCAATCACTAAATACCAAATATGCCAAAATGCCAATTGTAATTTGTTTAGCAATGATTTACCAATTTTGAGATATCATAATTAATTTTTGTTCTTTGATGAATTTCGTGAATTGAACTCAGTTATTTATTTGTTTGCCATCATTTACCATTGTTTCAATCATGTTCTTACGGGATTCGAGTTGATACAAGTTGATTTCACTATTAATTATAATGATAATGATAGCGATAATAATGTCTATTTTGTAACAATATTTCATGATCGATGATTATGTACAGTGTAATGATCCATTTGTTTACATGTTTGTACATGTTATACACCTGTAATCATGAACATTATAATGATAATGATAATAATAATTCATTTATTGAATGATTCTTTTTCTTTTCATGGGAAATGAAATGATTTTTTCCATTTCAAAAAGGTTTAAATTAATTATTTATGATCATGAACAATGGTCGTATTGTTGGCGTACACGACCATCGGCGATCCGGCCATTTCAAATCAGTGAATTTCATCAAAAAAAAAAAAAAATTCAACTCTTCAGCAGCCGTACCAATCATCATTTGGACTGATGATTTGTTTCATGAATGATTAACATTTGAAATCATCATTCAAATCATTCGTTGAAATTATCATTCATTTGTTGAAATCTTTGATGAATTCTCATGATTTTAAATAATTAATAAAAGAAATTAATGATTTTATTTCAGATTGAATCGATTAAATATATGATTACAAATGATTTCAATAATCATTATTATCATAAATAATGATTGTAATTTATGAAATCTTCACAGATGATTTCGATTTTTCTGATTTTAGGTAATCTAAAGTTTCAATGATAATGATGATGATATTTGAAATCATCAAGAAACAAATCATTTCATCAACATTGATTGAATAATATTATTGAATCGAAATGGCAAATGTTCATAATTATGATTACCATTTTTTTTTTGTTTTGTATTTGTTTGCACCATTAATTTCACCAAAAACAAAAGGAAATTAAAATTAATTGATTCAATCATGATTCAATGATGATGATGATAATGAGCAAATAAGCCTTTATGTACCGTTGTTGCCATACGAATACACCTTCTATATACGGGTACCGTCGTTATCATCGATTTTATTTGTGAAAACAAACACATGGAAATCAAAATTCATCATCATTTATCATTGATGATGATGATTTTAATCAGTGATTGAATCAATGAATGATTGTACCGATATTCAATATCCATTCGGTCATTTGATTTGATCGGTTATTCGATTCAAAATCATTTGATTCATTGGGGGATAGGTAGTGGCAGAGTGGTGCTGTTAATATCTTAAAAAATCCAATGTAAAATATTTCGATTAGGCCCAAAAATCATCAAGGAATATCATTAAAATTAAAAGTTTTATTTAAAGTTTTATTAATTATTTTGAAATTCAAATTAATCAATTAATTTTCATTTAATGAAATAAATAAAATTCACATATAAATAATGGTGTGTGTGTGGGTGTATGGGTGTGTGTTCGCGTGTGTGTACTTAAGTGTTTGAATTTCAGGTGCAATCAAATCAAACAAACAAACAAAATAAATAAATAAACACATATTATTGCTTTCAATGCTTTTTCTTGAATTATTTGATTAATTGATTTATCAATTAATGATTGAAATCAAAATTGATTATAATTGTATCGAATTTCGATCGGAATTCAAATTTTTTGATTCAAAATTTGTCCAAATAGGAATTTGTTCAATTGGAAATTTGTCAAGAATCAATTTTCAAAAGGGTCGATTGCAGGTAATGAATGAATGAATGAATGGCGTTGTTGATGTTGCTGCTGTTGCTGTTGCTGTCGATTGTGGTGACTGATGATTGGTGATGATCTTTGATTGATAACGATGATTTCCATATCTTTGATTGTTCATTGATTGATATTGGCATCGATCTCAATTGATTTAAATGGTCACCGTAGTTGTCGGTATTGTCGTGGTCGTCGATAATGATAATGATAATAATGATGATCGATCTTCATCATCATTGATCATATCATTGACCATTGATAGTCCACCATATCGTTGTCCATCGCTTTCATTGCTTTCGATCGATTCTTCATTTTGTTGCTGCTGCTGTTGTTGTTGTTCAGTGGATGATAAATCTACTTGTATTTCCAATTCATTCATAGGTTTTTGCGATTTCTTTGTTTTACTATCATTATCATCGGTTATCGAACGTTTTGATTGTGGTTTTGGCCGCTCTGGCTGCGGTAGCTGCTGCGACTGCTGCTGCATCGGCTGCATATATGAAAGAATCGGATTGAACAGCAAAAGATCACTATTTTCGATAGGTTTTATCTGGTTGTTGTCATCGCCGACTAATAATATTGAATTGTCAATCATTGATGGTCCATCATAATCGATATTAGGATAATAATAATCATTATTATAATCATCATATTTATTGCGTCCAATTTGTCTTAAAACTTCATTTCGGTCAAGATTAGCTAAGGATTTTTTACCGAAACGCATCGGTTGACGAAAATCTAAACGTTTACGTCCAAAACGCATCGGTTCACGAAATGTTGATGCAAATTTTCCATTCGTCGATGATGAACGAATCGATCGTGATGATCGTAATGATTTGGTTGTTGATTTAATATTCGATGTTGTTGATAATAGATTCTCATCATCGCTATTATAACTACGTTTACCGAAACGCATCGGTTCCCGAAACAGGCATCTTTTACATAGATTACCTTCATTACGGCGACATATCGATAGGCAACGAAATGATGTTGTAGTGGATGCTGACGATGCTGCTGCTGCTCCTGCTGAAGATAATTCTGATGATAATGATGGGGATTTATTTGCTCTACCGAATGGATGTGTTAATCGTTTCATTGTTGTTGCTGATGATAATAATGATGATAATTCTGCTGCTGCTGATGACAATTGTTGTTGTTGTTGTTGGTCATGTTGAAGCTGTTGCTGCTGTTGTCTATAATTTTTCGATAATAATAATAATTTCAATAAATCATTATGATTATTGCTAATATCATTATTATTATTAATTGAAAATTCTTGATTATTATTATTGGTGAATGAAATTGTCGATTGAAAACATAATGTTGTTAATATTAAAAGTAAAAATAATAATTTTTGATGATTATTATTATGATGATGATGATGATAATTATTATTATTATTAAATTGTCTCAAACAATGATAATGATTATTGGGAGCCATATTAGTATTCGAGTCGGTGAATCAACGGTAGTGTGATCAGTATGATTAAATTTAGTTTTAAAATTTTTTGAATTTAGTTAACTCAATTTTAGATTGTGAATTGAGGTGAATTCAATTTTCGGTGTTTTCAGAATTATCGGAATTTCATTCAATCATAAATAATGAAATGATACTTTTGTCCAATCGATTTTCGTCCAAAAAAAAAAAATTTTATTTTATATGATTAATGATAATAAATGTTGTTGAATGAATCATTATTTGAATGATAAATAGAATCATTTATTTTATTGTTGAATTGTTTGAAAATCATTTATAAATGAATCATTTAAAAATCGACGACGACGACGAATCGAAATGAATCGATTTTCAATTTAAAAATAATCTCTCAAACAATCACAAGTCGATTTGTACCAAGAAAAAAAAAAATTTCAACAAACAGAAAATAAAAAATTTCACAATTCATTGGAATTCAGTTGAAATATATATTTATTTATGTCAATTGTTTATTCGGTTACGAATACAATTGAAATTTTGAAAAATTCAATGAAACAATTCTGGTAATTCTGGTGAATTCAATGAAAATTCTTTGGACATCAATACTTGTGGCTAACGAACGGCCTTCACTGACCACCATCGAAATGATCACGATTTCAAACGATCAAATATAAATTCAATTTTCAAAGACAAAAAACGATGATGATTGTACGAGGTTGCAAATATTCATTTATTGAATAATCATTGATGACTGTAAATTGATTTGTCTTAATATTTTTATTTTAAATTGATTTTTCTAAATGTTTTTATATCAAATCAATTGATTTTCAAACAAACAAACAAACAAACACGATTGAATGATTTGAATGAATGTATTTGATTCACATCAGGAAAACGTTTGACGACTAATGGTGATTGGTTGAATGATGAAATTTTATTGATTAATTTGTTTTGAATTTGAATTTCATTTCTTCGTAGAAAATCAAATAAGAAATGCGAAGAAATGTTCAAAGACTTTTTCATGTGAGAAATTCAAATGAAATTCAATTCAATTCAATTCAATTCAAAACAACAGACACATTTGAAATTTTACCGGTTACACAATTTTTGAACCGAATATATATGCCAAAATGATTATTTGAATTATTATTATTATTCTTTGAAATATATATTTCTTCATCAAACAACGATGGTTCATATATATATATATGAAAACATGTATTTGTTTTCAAAGAATTACACCAAACCCACGAACAATATCAAAGTGAATAATACAAAGTTATTGCGTAAACGAGATACAATAACAAGAACAAAGTGCAAACAATACATGAGAAGAAACAAAAATACGAAATTCTTTTGTTTGATCTACGGTGGCAAAACTTGCTTGAAATTTGTGCAATAATTCATTCACTTGATTCAATTCAATTTATCATTCTTTGATTCATTCAAATTGTGTTTATATTTCTGTTAGTTTGCTTGGATTATGCGTAAATATGCGATATTACGCGTGAATTTCTTCTTCTACTTTAAAGAAATATTCTTGAATTTCTTCAAAATTTTGCGATTCAAATTGAAACGCAAATCCACGATTATCATCATCATTGTTTTGCTCCATTGATGTCTACAAATACTGGATACTGCAATATGATGATATTTCAGTTCGGTTCTGATTGTAATTTAAGACAATGAATGAATGATAAATGGAGATGACTGGGTAATCTTGATGATGGTAATCTATGGAAAATTTGAAATCTTTTCTTCGGAATTCAATATAAATGACAAGTCGTTTCGTTTCTTCTTAAGATTTCTCAGAAATAAATGTTTCATTTTTACATGAGAATATTTGTAATTTTTCTCTCATGTGTCAATCAATGATTCATCGATTTGTTCCTTAAAAAAGGTTGGACATTCGATGAATCATTGAATCATCAAAATAACACTTATCACTAATCAAATTGGCCAAAAGATGAAGAGTTTTTGTTTCATTCCTTGCAAGATTAGTCTTTGTTTAACGTTCATGGAAACAATGAAAACAATTTTTTCATTCAAACTTTTAAATTTGAAGATTTAAACAAAATAAATTGAATCTTAAGCGACGAATGATGAATAATTTAAATGGTAAATAATTTTTATTCCAAAAAGTATTAAAAAGAAAATTCGAAAGATTCAGAAAATTAATTTTTCTATTAAATTTTAATAATAATTTGAATTTACTTTCGTTTAAAACATCATATTCATAATTACATTGAACATCGATAATCAATTATTAATCATGGTTATTCATGATTAGAATTTAAATTCAGGATTCAGTAGTCAGATGTATTTAATATCTATAAATGCTCAGAATAGTTGATTTTGGACTGAGATTTTAGATTCAAGCTTGAAAAAAAAAATTAATAAAATTAATGAAAATTAATAATGAATCATTAATCATCATGAGGATGATAAGGTTGATTTAATGATTCAATGAAATTCTATGATTTGATTTGATTCGAAAAAATTTTAATTCAATTCGTAACACCTTGAAATGGTATTTGGGATTTAATCTTGTCAGTGGGAGCTTATTCTATTAATAAATGTTTTCCATTTTTCATTTGCAGGTAATGAATCAAAGGGATAATACCTGATGATAATCAGGTTTATGAGAATAATAATTATAATCAAATAATCAATTATTGATCAAAATTGATGGCAAAAATATGAATAATTTTATTGAAATTTATAATATTCAAATTTTTCCATGAAATTTTTGTGTTTTTTACAATGTTTTTCTCCTATTTATTTATGTTGCTAATCCTTTGATTAATATCAATGAAATTAATAGCTTAAATAATCTTTATTCTTTATTTATGTTGATTATTATTATTAATGTATTAGTATATTTGTTGTTTGTTTTTTGTAATGTTTATATAAAATATTATCTTTTTTTAATGTAATTTTTATTCAATGCAAATTTCATTGAATATTTAACAATTTCAAATGAAATTTACTGAAATACTGATCGAAATTCGATCAAAATTTTTCAATATTTATTTGATATTGTTCACCTTGAACATTGACTAATCGATTATTGTTCGATGATAATATGATAATAACAACAGCATCAAATGATTTGAAAGGCCGTGGAATCATTGGATTTGAATTTATCATGGAATAATATTGGTATCTCGGTAAATTTCGTATACGATCAGCGAAGAATTTATAAAATTTTAGATTTATTGACCTAAATTCAAAAATCTTTGCTTCTCTATACTTATTTGATTATTTAGATAGCAAAAATTATGATAATATTAATCATTTATACAATTTTCAGTAAATACATCCATATTTAGCTATCGATAGCTAGATTCGAGTACAACATGAATGTGAATATGAACCAAATAACCGAGATCGATGGATTCATGACTGTTTATGTGTGAATTCGGATACAGAAAAATCCATACAAAATTGATGATTGAAAATTATGGATTTCATCATCAAAATCGATCAATAGCTAAAAAATGATTGCCAATCAGCGTGTACAAGTGAATGGCGGCAATTTTTCAAATTTAAAATTTTTAATAAAAAAAATTTCTAATTTAGTTACGATCTAACCACGACAGATGGCGACTGTTTTGCATTGTTTTTTTCCTTGAAAATTTTCATTTTTTGGCAGATTCATAATTCATAATTCACGAAAAAAATACGAATCTTGACCAAAATATGTCTCTTCGACAGTAATGGTAATGTGTTAAATATGTCTATAACTATCCATATATCCATAATGCACTTATAAGATATATATGCGCAGCCATAAATACAAATGATGATGAATGATAGGTGAAATTGGTGATAATAATTTTGGAACATTTGGGTCTATTTTGGTCTACTTCGTATCGTAATTATATATTTAGACACACACATGTGCACAGATATATGTTCGGACTGGCATTCATAGTAATTGTCACTCATTGTTTGGGTGCCTTAAACTAAAATCTACAATTATTTACAGATGTATACCCATGAGTTTGTATATAGATGATGATATCAACTCTATTGTTTCCGATACCTTTGAAAAAACCTTGATAATCTTGAAACAACTACAATAGCGAATTCTTCAATCAATTCCAGAGCAGAAAAGAATGCGCATGGCGTCATTTATCAAGGGGTTTAAGGTTTCATCGGGGTTTTACGTGGGCTTCCCAAGGGCTATTTCTACGATGGTTTGCCATAACCAACACAAATATTTCGAAGCCCCGATTTGAGTACACGATTCTTGGGTATTTCAATATTTCACCATCCACATAGGTCTATATACCATTATCATCGATGCGTATATAGATCAGTTGATTTCTTGAAGAAATATGAAAAATATGAAGAAACCCAATACCGAAACCAGCGGAGGGGTATACATACACAGGCATGAGGGGACATAATATGAGTATTATTAAACAATGAGCGACAATTATTATTATATTGATTGAAGCGAATATATTTTTTGGAGCGACAACATTGAAAGAAACATTGTCCATCTATTCTATTCTTACGTTGATGATATATAAATGATTAATGCTTGTCAAAAAAAATGAATTAAATTAAATTACCATTTGTTTTAATTGAATTGAATTCAATTAAATTGATGTGTTTAAATCTAATTTCAAATTAATCAATCAATCAATCAGTCCAAAAATTAATTCAAACGATTTATGATTAATTTTTTTTGAGCGCAATTTCAAATAAGTAAAACATAATCCTATCAAAGAAATTATTTTCGAAAATTATTAAATTGAAAATATTTGTGAGTCACTCAAATTACATTCACGGCCATCCATTTTCGTTTCGTCTTCGTATTCACGGTAGCAACACCGAAATCTGACCTTTAAGAAAATTTGGAAATAAAAAAAAATTCCAATGACAACAGCAGCAGCAGCAGCAGCAGTAATTATTTGATAAAATTTTTAAAAATTTAAAGAATTTAATCGAAAATAATAATTCTTCAATTCGATATCAAGTAATTTCGAGCAAATATCATTGAAATTATCATCAAAATAATCTACAAAAAAAAACTTTGAAATTTCATATTTCCATCCATTTCGAAACAAAGCCCTGAACAACAACAACAACAACAACAATCGAAATAATCGAAACAAACACCAACATTCGTATATAGTGATTACCATGGTTTCAAGATGGAAGTCAACAACAACGATCAAGATGATATGAATGACGACGATGATGATGATGATGGCAACGATGATGGTGATGATGATGATGGCGACTATGATTATGATGGTAATAATCGATGAAAAATGCAGATCATTTCCGAAAATTATTTAAAAAATTTCATCAAAAATTCGCTGAAATCCGCTAAATTAATCGAAATTTGAATCTAATTTCCCGATTCAACACATTCGACTCGAAAAATTCAAATAAATTTGTTCAATTCAATTTATTCTATTCAATTTGATTACAATATTTTCAATACAAGTTCAACGATTTTACTAAAACTAATTCAACAAAACGACATTTCATTGTTCATTCTGATATTGGACGACGACACATTTCAACGACATTCAAATGATTTATTGGCCAACATTGTTAATGCATGTTGATGAGTGCAAAATTTATAAAATTGTCGTTTGAAAATTGATAAAATTTCATGCAAAATTCAAATCAAATGTTTGAATAGCTTAATGAATGATAATAATAACAATGATTCGTGGCTCAAACGCTTCAAAACAGACAAATTATTGAGCAAATTAACAGACAATTTCATGTATTGCAACGTAACCATTTGATTTGATGCTTTCGCCATAATTGCTAAATTCTTCATTTGAATTAATATTTGTTTCAAATTAATCCTGATCATTTGAATCGAAAGAATATTTCTGGCCAAAAACAATGGCTGATTGTGTGAAAAAATATTTTTCACCACGTTTATTAGATTATATTGTTATTGTTGGCACCCGACAACCATCATCAACACAATCAGTACAAATGCCACAATTATTACGACGTTATCCACCTGATGATCATAAAGATTTTCCGCTTTCGCCTGATGTTGTATTTTTTTGTCAACCAGAAGGTTGTATTAATACCGATATAAGACGTTTATCACAACGTGATATCAATTCATTTGTATTTACGTTGACTGAAAAAGATACATCACGTGTACGTTATGGTATTTGTATGAATTTTTATCGTAATATTCATGTACAACAGCCACAACAACAGCCTTCAGCATCGTTATCATCAACGTCACCATCATCATCAACAACAATAAATGATGATCAAACTATCAATGAAAATAATAATAATAATAATAATGATGAAATACGTTACCAAAGATGCCTTTCACTCATATCATTATGTATTATTTCACATCATCCATTTTTTTCAACATTTCGTGAATGTTTAACAATATTACGTAAAATGATATTTATGTTTAGCCAAAAAAATAAAGATAAAAAACATCGAATGTAAGTTTGAATTTGAAATTAGATTGATTTTAATTATTCAAATGATTAATTGATTTCAGTGATCTTGTATGGACATTGTTAACAACAAAATTTGAATCTGAATACACCAAAATATTACCAGAAACAATACGTGATGATGTATGTGAAATTGAAAAATGGTGTTTACGGCTATTAAGTGCTCCAGTACCAGTACCGGGTAAAACAAAAATTGAATTAGAATTATTGGATCCATCCATACGACAACCATTAATATTAGCATTACCAGATCATACCAGATTTTCTTTGATTGATTTTCCGCTACATTTACCATTAGAATTACTTGGTATTGATACTAGTTTAAAAGTATTAACAATGATTATGATGGAACATAAAATTGTTATTCAATCACGTGATTATAATGCATTATCAATGTCTGTTATGGCATTCGTAACGATTATCTATCCATTTGAATATATGTTTCCTGTGATACCATTATTGCCAACATGTATGAATTCAGCTGAACAGGTGATTAATTAATTGATGATGATTAATGATTAGTGATTTCATTAATTGGAATTGATTTTCTATTTCCGATAATGACGATTAGCTTCTTTTGGCACCAACACCATTCATCATTGGTGTTCCTTCATCATTTTTTTTATACAAAAGAAATTTTAAATTACCCGATGATGTTTGGCTGATTGATTTGGATACAAATAAAATAATTAAACCAACAGCTGCCGATGAATTACCACCATTACCAGAACCTGAAGGTACGACATTGAAAAATCATTTCAAACAAATACTTCAATCAATGTCAATGTCAACACCAACACCACCGGCAATAACAAAATCAATGAATCCATTGTTACGAAAGCAATCATTGATAGGCAATAATTACAAACAACAACTTCAACAAAAGCAGCAACAATTTTTTGATCCATTATTACTTGGTAATGATATTGATTCAGTCGATATTGCTGTACGCATTGCTATGATTAAATTTTTCAATTCAAATGGTTTATTGTTGAATTTTTCTGAATACACTCGAACCATACGATTATTTCCACGGCCAGTTGTTGCCTTTCAAATAAATTCATTTCTACATTCACGTCCAAAATCATCCGTCTTCCTAACGAAATTTGTTCATACACAGGTGAAAATGAATAAATTATCTTCGATTTTTTTAATTCGATCATATATTTCATATATATTTAGGCCATAGAATTTTTCGCTGAATGGTCACTATGTCCAGATAATGTTGCCTTTATACGTGTTCAAAATGGTGTCTATGATCCAGCAATAATTGGTGATAAACCTAAATGGTATTGTCATCAATTGGATGCAATAAAATTTCGTATTTGTACAAACAATGATAATAATAATAATGTTGGTGATCGATTACTGAAATTATTTAAAGAATATAATGAAAAAGAATCTTGTAATGATTATAGTGATGATGATGACGATGATGATGATGATAGTGATAGTGATAATGATGATCATAGTAATAAGAAGAATGGTAAAAATAATAATGATAGTGATGATCAGCCAAGTACATCATCATCATATTCATCATTGAACGAGTTTGTTGAACAAATGTGTAATGCAAATCGTATAAATTCAGAATATTTAAGTGAGTATCATTTGTTATGAAGAGTCAAAGGTTAAGCCTTTTGTTTCCACGCATTTAGATACACTCAAAGATGCTTCAAATTCTAGCTTTACTTTATGTGATACAAAAACAATATTCAATCCACCCGATTCAATACAATTAACATCGCTATCTGATGATAATAGTTCCAATGTAGACAATACAGTTATAACAGCAAGGACAAAAATACGACGTCAATCATCGTTACAGCATCAATCGATAATAATGAAAAAATCTCAAATATCATCAAGCTCATCATCGAATACTGAATCCGATTCTGATGATCATGAACAACAACATGAATTCAAAACAACATCACTGTACACTAAAGCTAACATAACCTTACCAGATTTAAATCAAATAACATCAAATTTACCGAAAATTACAAGTAGTGAAAGTCAAGAAACAATGGAACCAATCACTGAAATTAGTCGTAGTTCAACACCTCGAGCATTAGAAACAATAAGTCATGCATCAAGTTCATCAATACCGAGCATATCACCATCAAATTCATTGGATAAATCATCGGGTACATCGACACCAACATTAACTAAAGCAATGTCAATATCATCTGTATTTAGTCGTTCACAATCACAAACGCATCGTGATTCAATATCAACACCTCAATCATTATTAGATCGTTTAACGAATGAAGCAAAAGATATGGCACGTGAAGCTAAAGCAGTGGCCAAAGAAGTTGTCACTAAACCGTCAACGCAAGCTGGAAAGAAAAAATTTTTAGCAAAATTACAAGATCTTGGTGAACCAATGAAAGAACAAGCAAAAGAATTTTGGCGTCATTCAAAAGAAGAGCTAGAACAACAACCACAGCAGCAGCAGCAACCGCAGCAGCAATCAAATTTAGATTATTCAGGTCAAACATTATCATCATCATCATCTTCATCGATCATATCATCAATGTCAAATGATTTTAATGGTTTTGCGGATAAAACAGCTGGAATGTTATCTGGTTTTTTTAGTAAAACAAATTTGGCCAAAGTAAAAGAACGGACACAGCAACCATTTGGACCATTTCCTATTGGTAAAAAAGGTTTGATTGAAAAATCAAATCTAATTCGTCATACATCAGGAGGTATCGGTGCTCAATCACCGCTTTCACAGCAATCATTGATTGAACAAAAAAATCAAAGTCACAGGTAAATATGCTGATTTGAATGAGCTGATTTAATTCATTTCAATTAAAAATTACCAATTCTATTTTAAACAGTGATAATCAATTATTTATCAAAGATTGCGTACAATCCGTTGTGAATGGTGATGGTATTGGTTGGCTAAAATTATCACGACTGAAAAAATTAATGGAAAATGAACAATATCGTTCAATGGTGATACAATTATTGAATAAAGCAATATCACGTAAAATTAGTCCTGATGATCATATTGAAGATGTTCAAGTATCGAAAAATGTATGGAAAGGTTTACTGAAAATAGTTACCGCAATGATTTATGGATTGGAACAAAATTATTTCCACCATAATCAAACAAATCTTAACCCAAATAATAATAATAACATTACTCAAGGTAATAGTAACAGTAATGGTATGGCAAGTACATTTGCAATCCTGGAAATTGCACACACACATTATTGGATTAAAGAAATGACGGCTGAAGAAAAGCTATCATCAACAACAGCATCGACAATAGCAACAACAGCCGTTCAAACAGCAACATGTTCTCAACGTTCAACACCATTTGGTTCAAATGATAATTTACAACAAAATTTGCAACTACTGCAATCAAAATCGAATGTTGAAATTATTAATGCTGATCAACAACAACAAATATCACCAGAATCATCATCAAATATAATTGATAATGATAGACAGTTATTATCTACAACAACAGCAACAACAAATGAAACAAATTGGAAACGTAACCTATTGTTGAATCAATTATTATCATTCGATTCTGATGCTACCACTAGTGATGCATCACCGTCATTAAATTTATCTGATGCTGGATCATTGACGGTAAATCCTATTTTTGGTACAAAAACATTATTCGGAAGTCAATCTTTTCGTTCTATTTGTTCTGATACTGATATAGAAGTAATTCTTTTTATTTAATTCAACTCAAATTTAATTTTATTCAATTCAATCATAATTATTATTGACGCATGATATGATTTGATTTAATTTGATATGATATTTGCTTGAATTTTCCCTTATGAAAGAATGAATGAATCAATACTGTTTCTATCCATTTGCACCTTTGAATAGCTCCTCACAATCTTCTTTTCCCAAAATATTTTCAGTTCAATTCAATCATAATTCATTTATTTCAAATTTAATTTTGCATTTCAAAATTATTGAATTATCATTCAAGATTTGATTTCATTTGATTATTCACACTAGATCGAATTCCGAAAAAAAAATCTCAAAATTTTGTTTTGATTTTATTCTATGAACTTTTCACCTTTTAACCTCGTTATTTTTAGGGATTACAATGTAGACAATCTCGTACATCTTCAGTGTGGAGTAGTAAATCATCAATATCAGCCGGTTTTCGTTATCATGGTGGTGCATTAATCGGTTCAATACCGATGGAAATACAACGTTATTATTTATTTGAAAATATTGTCACCAGCAATAATCGTTCATCATTATGGGATCAAATGCAATTTTGGGAAGATTGTTTTTTGGATGCCGTTTCACAAGAACGTGATCTTATCGGTATGGATCAAGACCCAGGTGAAATGATGAACAAATATCATACATTATCTGAAATTGATAAAAAACGCTTAGAACATGAAGAAGATCGTTTGTTGGCAACATTTCTGTATAATATGACTGCATTTATGATTATGGTTAATGTTGATCGTACTGAAATTAAACGAAAATGTCGCCGTTTATTAGGTGAGTTCCTATTTTCAATCAATGATTTAAATTATTTGATAATTTACAATTTCAAATCAAGGTAAATGTCATATTGGTCTTGTTTATTCGGCCGAAATTAATGAAGTATTAGATCAAATTGATTATCTTCATGGTAATGACATTGATCTAAAACCATTATCAACAAGACAAATACATCGGCAAACATTTACTGTACATATGGGTACAGATACAATGGGCGATATGATGTTCATGGAAGTACGTGATGATGGCCTTATATTACGTTCGATAAATGGCATCATCATTGAACGTTGGTGGTATGAACGTTTAGTTAATATGACATATTCGCCCAAAAATAAAGTATTATGTTTGTGGCGTCGTAATGGTGCCCATACACAATTACATAAATATTATACACGTAAATGTAAAGATTTATATTATTGTATCAAAGAATCGATGGAACGTGCCGTACAGAATGGTACCGGAACACTGCCAGGTAATTTTTTTCCCCAATAATTCAATGTAAGATCAATTCCATCTTATTTTTTCCTCAAATAACCCAACAATAGGAACTGAACTTGGTGGTGAATTTCCAGTACAAGACATGAAAACTAGTGAAGGTGGTTTGCTACAAGTTTGTATGGAAGGTGTTGGCCTTTTGTTTGCCAACAGTAAGGTAAGTAAAAATTGTAATTAATTATTATTGTAATTGATTAATGATTATTCAGATAATTATTAAACAAATCATTAACAAATGTGTTTTTTAAAAGTAACAATAATCAAAAAAAAAAAATTCAATTTCGAATACAAAAAATAGAATCATCAATCAATTGTTTGTTTTCATCATCGGATTTTATTGAAATTAATTTTTAATTGTGTGTTATGTGTTTTCAATTTCATTTCATAACATTCTTTTTTTTCGATCAAACATTATAATATTATTACATGATAACCCTTTGATTTTTTTTCTCTTTTTTGAAAACAAAACAAATCTGATCAGATTCATTATTTTTAGTTCCCGAATTTTCTTTTTTTTCCTTTGATCATATGGATACAGGTGCACAGGTGTTGAATGAGGTTTGACACCCGTGACATCCCTATCATATGTGTGCATTGATATTTGAACGAAATATTTCGAAATGAAATGACCCTTTTTTTTCGATCAAACAACGAAAATGTTAATATTTACAATTTTACAATGAATTGAATTTTTGAAAAAAAAAATTATCAAAATTAATATTTGAAATCTCATTTGATTACAATTAATCAATTATAATCAAATGTTTGTTCATTTTACATTTATGATTACTTTCGAATGGCCCTTAATTATATGAGAATGGATTACAATTTTCATTTTATTTTGTTTTATTTATATTAATTCTGTTTATTTGGTTTGGTTTGTTCTTGTTATCATGAATAAATTTCAATCAAGCTACAATTTTCATTTATCATTATTACCTCTAATAACACTTTAATTTTAATTAGTTATGATTAATTAATTGGATTAATTATGATTGAATTTTTTTCGGTTTTCCCTGCATTTTAGCATTTATAATTTTATTCTCATTTCAATTTTTTAAGTATTTCAGTTTGTTATTATTGATTTCAAAATTACACATTCACTAATTATATATCATTCGTTCGTCGATTTGTTGTTTTTCTTTTTATTATTAATTGAATTGAAATAAATTTAATTTAAAAAAAACAAATTTTTTGAAAACTTTCAGACAAACTGGACAGAACAAATGAATTTTAAAATTTTTAAATAATTTTAAATAATTTTCCATCATCATCCATTCTGTTTTCCTACCTTTAATATCTTATTACTTGAAGCCTAGCTAGTGAGCTTAGCGAATGCAAAAGATTCAAGGGTCAATTAAGAGGATTTTTAAACTTAAACTTTATCGCAAATTTGCAAAAAATTTCAATCATACAAATTCATAAATTTTATTTTTTACGCTTTAATTGATGACAATTAATTTATTAATTAATAATTATAATTATAATTAATTTTTTCTTCTATTCACTACCTTTCTCTCTATCTCTCATTCTATATCTATCTTATTCTCATCTAATCCTTTTTTTTGTTTCTTCGAATATTTCTTTTTTTTTCGAAAATTTTAAATTCAAATCAATCAATCCGACTATCGAAAATTTAATATTTTATAAATTATTTTTCTCTCCAAACAAAAAAAAATGTTCCAATAATTGAAAATGAAATAGGATTTCGAGGTATTTCATTTCATTTCATTCATTCATTCATTCATTCAAATTTTTTAATTATGTTTAATTTAAATGAAATTTATTTTTTTTTGATTTTATGATTATCATTTTTCAATTATTATTATTATTTATTTATTTAATTTCAAATTTTTAATCTTGATTTCGTTTCGTTTTGATTTGATTTGATTTTTTTATTCATTTTATTATTTCAAAATATCGGTCGGGATATGTGTGTACACATAATGTTGTTACACCATGACACAATTACACACACACACACACAAACACACACGCACACACATCAACACATTTATCTGAGTTGTAGCAAGTGCAAATATGGAAAATTGATAACTTTGTACGTGTTTTTCATCATTATTGTTTATATTTATAATTAATAATATAATGTAACGTGTTGCTTCTTTTATTGAACACCGTTACACCGTGAAACATATTCAAACATTTTGATGAAACAAACAATTACTTAAATAATACATTCATTTACTTTAAAAATTTAGCAGCATTAATGATCATTTGATCAATGAATTAAATTATTAAATTCAAATGAATTTTTTTTCTCTCATTTATCGTAGAATAATATTATAAATAATATTAAATTCAAAATTAGAATTAGTTTTTCGTTTTTTTTATTATTACTTTAGTAGAAGTAAAAGTAGTAATTAATTATTGATTGATTAATAATTAATTGATTAATTAATTAGAAATTTTATTTAATTATTATTATATTTTTTTTAAATATAATTTGTCGATTGTCTAAATATTTTATTTTATTTTATTTTTCTGTTAATTAATTGATTAATTCATTAATTTTTAATTTAATTCTTTTTAATTAATTAATTTCATTTGAAATTTAGTTTATATTTTTTGTTCTTGAATTATTGTTTACATTATTTCATTCTATTATTTATTTGTTTATTTATTAGTTTAGTTTTAGTTTTAATTTCTGTTCCGTTCAATAACTTTCATCGATTCCTTTTTCAATTCCGAAATGACCATTATTTTCCGATTATAAATCGATAATAATATGCACCCATATATACAAACCATCATCATCATCATCATAAGGTATATCGAAAGAAGGAGAATAAGTTTTGCGATTGATCACCTGTCAACCTTTAACCACTTTTCAAATCCTCCTGTTTCCAATCCAAATCCATTCGATGTTGATTCATTACCTTTCCTTTGTGTCCATCATTCTTATCTTCATATTTGAACCTCTTTAGAAATTTTTCGAGACAAAACATTATTTTATTATCATCATATTAAATAGTTGAAACGATTCTAATTCAAATTAGGTTCGACCATAAATAAGAAGTTTGATAAGATCTTAATTTAGAAATTTCGATCAACAACAACAACAACAACAACATCGACGACGACGATGATAAATTAATCAATTATTTTTTCAATCAATTTTTAGCAATCAATTAATGCATCGTTTATAAAATTAGAGAATTCACAATTTTTTTTTATTTAAAATTTTGTTTCAATAGTTTCATAGATTATTTATTTAATTATTTTCAATTTTTTTCAATTGCATCTTGTTGCTTGTTTTGATCGATTGATTGAATGATTGCATGTATTGATCGCATGTTTGTGTTTCAAAAAATCACCAAATGCATGTCATTGATTGCATGTAACAATATTTCCTTGCAATAGAAGTGTTTTTTTTATTCTGGTACAAAAAAAATTATCAAATCAACACATACACACAAACAAAAAAATTGATATACATCGCATAGATTATGATCAAAATAATTTTCAAAAAAAGAAAGTATAAACCAACGACCATGTATCTCGATAGAGAAACAAAAATAATCGAATTTCAATTTTAATATTGATTATCAATGAAATATCAATCGATTGATTAATCAAATTCAATTTGAACAAATACACACATTTTGATATACACAAATATATATATATCCTGATCGATTCATTTGATTTTAGTACATTTTTTGTTTATTTTATTTCATTTAATTTTTTCATTTAAATTTTTCAATTAAATTCATTTGCTTTATTTAATTGATTTAATTTATTAATTTTTTCAAATGTTTATCTCATCTGAATTATCTAATTAATTGTGATTATAATTTTTTCATTTTTATTCTCAAATATTTTCTTCAATAGTTTTTCATACGTTTGGAATATATACGAAAATGTTTCACACAAAAAGGTGGCATCTTTATTATTGAAGAATTTAGTAAGAATTCATTCATTTGTCTGTTTTTTTACCAATAGACCTGTATATTAATTCATCTATTTGATATTATTTGTATTTCAGATCCAAAAACTCGGCAAATAATTCAACGAAAATTTCGTTCACAAATGGCCGATCAAATTTGTTATTCAGTATTGTGTGTATTCAGTTATATTGCAGCCGGTTTAGAACAACATAAACGATTACAGCATCAGCAACAACAGCATCAATATCAACAACAACAGCAGCAGCAGCAGCTACAACAACAGCAACAACATTTTCAAAATCAACAAACGAAATTGGCCAGTAATCAATCATCGATCCATACATCATCATCATCATCATCATCGACAACATCATCAACAACGATCGGTACAATATTGGCACCAGGAACAACATCGACCGTAACAACCACATCAGCGACCATATCAAAAAGCAAATAATCAATTTCTATAGATTGAAATCCATAGATTAGAACATTTCGTTGATGATAATGATGAGTTTCGAATGTGTTCCACATATTGCTTATACATAAACACATAAATACTTAATGTTAAATAATCCATGAACACGTGTATCACTGCGAACGCACGCAGACACACACAGTAACATACATAGCGACCACACAGTTGCCACACGCAGTGGTACAAGATCGCTGATCGGCAGAGACACTTGTGACCCATTAGATTTCATAACATGGATCATCTTCCAATCATTTTAGCTTCGTAAATATAATTATAAATACTAAATAATTGTGTAATTATCATCATCATCGTTTGACCATTTGTTGTTGTTGTTTTTTTTTTTTTTTGATAGATAATGTATTGATTATAAGATTATGCAATATTTTATATGAATTTTAGATTATTTATTCCGTTAATTTTGTTTGATAATTTGTTGATTAATAATAAAATATATTGACTTTTGATTGATTTATTTTAATTGAAAATTTCCCTAAGATAATTTTTCGGTTTGAATTGATTTTACCGTAGTTTTTGTGGTTGTTGTAGTTTATTGAAATATTTGATTATGTTCCCTGATTATCACCGGTTTCTGGTAGCCGATTCCATGTCGAATCGACATCGCATTGATTTGATTCATTTTTCATATGCCTTGTTATGAAATTTTTGTGCACGACCCGATGGATCCATTGAACAACCCCAATCAGTTCTCGGCACCCATCGTACAATACTTTCAAGACATGCTTTTTGTGGGAAATGTTTTTCGAATATTTCACGATACAAATATGCTTCTTTGGTCATCGGTGTGTCGAATGGCCAACGTTCTTGACGTTTTTCGAATATTTCATCTGTAATCAGATGTTCGGCTTCTAATTTTAATGAATCAATCCATGAATAACCAACACCATCGGAAAATTGTTCTTTTTGACGCCATAAAATATTATCAGGTAAATATGGTTCTTTAGTTGGATCATCTGATGTATCGAATGCTCTATTGAATCATAATGGTTATTATGAATTAATGATAATAATTAATACAAAACATACTTCCGTAGAACATATTTTTCAATACGTTCTTTAGTGCATAATTTTTCTTTTGGATCAATATTCATGACAACATCTAAAAATGAAAGATCTAAAAATGGTACCCGAGCTTCGAGACCCCATGCCATTGTTGATTTATTTGCACGTAAACAATCGGATGTATGAAGATTTTTCACACGTTTAACTGTTTCAACATGAAATGATTCAACATTTGGAGCGGAATAAAAATAAAGATAACCACCAAATATTTCATCTGAACCTTCACCACTTAAAACCATTTTAACACTATTAGCCTTGATTTTTCTTGACAATAAATACATTGGTGTACTGGCACGTACTGTTGTTACATCATATGTTTCTAAATGATAAATGACATCGGATATTGCATCTAAACCTTCTTGAATGGTGAATGTATATTCATGATGTTTCGTTTTCAGGAATGTTGCCACTTCTTTAGCTGCAATCAAATCTGGTGATCGTGTTTATATCAACGAAGAAATAATTATTTTTAAATTATTATAATTAATTGTATTCAATCGTATTCAACTTATCTTTTAATCCAATCGAAAATGAATGTAATCGCGGCCAATAAATAGCTGGTTGTTCATCTTCACTACTACTACTGCTATCACTAGCGATTGATTTTTTATTCATATCACAACCATTGATTAATCCGGATAATTCATCTTTATCGGTCATAAATTCATGTTTCATCAAACGACGTGTTTCACGAGCGGCTATCGATGCAATTAAACTTGAATCTAAACCACCGGATAACAGAACACCATAAGGCACTTCGGACATTAAACGTTTTTTCACCGCTTTGGTCAATGTTTTACGAATCAATTCATAATCAACAATTTGTTTTGGTATGAATGTTTCATCATACCAATTTGGTTGATACCATTGTTTGAACTGTGAACATTCCGAATCATACATATGACCAGGTGGAAATGATTTAATTGTATCACAAATATCATTTAAACATTTCATTTCGGATGCAAAATACAATGTTTTCGGTTTGTCTTGATTGTATCCATAATATAATGTTGTTACACCGATTGCATCTCTTGCTACAATAAATTTTTGTTTCACCGTATCATACAGTACAAATGAAAATATTCCATCTAAATATTTGATAAAATCATCCGCACCAAATAAACGATAAATATGTATGATTGTTTCACAATCCGAGAACGTGGTGAATTGACAATCTTTCAAATATTTTGTTTTTAATTTTTTATAATTATAAATTTCACCATTAACCGATAATATGATCGATTGATCATGGCTGACGATCGGTTGGGCGCCGGAATCAACACCAACAATAGCTAAACGTTCATGGCACAGAATATTTTGGCCAGAAATTATGCAACCAGACCAATCAGGGCCGCGATGTCTGATTCTGATTATGAAATAAATTTGAAAAATTGTTAGTAAAATAATCAAAGACAACCAAAGAACAACTAAAATCAACAAAACCTTTTCGAATGATTCAATGCAATTTGACGAAATTTTCTCACATCACCATCATAATTTAATACGGCAAATATTCCACACATTTTTCAAGTTTCAAATCGTCAAAAATGATTCAATGATTATGGCACAACTAATATTTTTGGCAAATGACAACTTCAATAAAAGATTTTCTGTTTATTTTATTTCAGAAAAAATTCAAGTTCAAAACCCTCCAACGTGGCTCCAACATATGTTTAATCATGCATGATATTGAATATTCAAAACTATTCGTCGAAGATTGAAGATAACACGCATAGACACATAAAAACGCCAACCGATTTCGTTTTTTTTTTTTTCGATGTTGGAGAAGCAAAGGCAATCTTTTTTTTTTTGTTTTTGTTTTATTTTAGGTTGCTACCATCAATTGAAGAGTTTAATTGAAAAAATTTGAAAAATGTTGAAATTATAAATTGTTATCACTAATAATGAATACATTAATGATTATGTGGCTTATCTAATATATCAATAATGATAATATAACTTGAATATTAATGAATGTTTTGTGCAAAGGAACAAAATTTAAATTTGTTGCCAACCGTGGTCAAATCTAAAAAAAGAAATTATGTAATTCAATCCTTGAAGAAAGCATTTATTCTTAGATAATTATTATTATCGATAAATGGTTAGTTGAATAAATAATTCATATCATACATTCACATTATGCGATCATCATTGATTTCAAAATAAATTAAAATAAATTTATTTAGAAATTTATTGATCAAAAATTTTATTCATGATTAAAATATATGAACATTAAACAGTCTTTAACACAAAAAAAAATTATGATAATTAATAGTCTTTATAACTGAGAAGAATGTTGTCGTTCAACAGGTGTTTGTTTGTTCTTGAGCTCAATATCGAAAATATATCACTTATGCTGCTCGTACACATCTGATTCGTTGATCGACAATCTTTGCTGTAGTAATAATAATAATAAATGAATCTTTATTTATCGATGCTATGCTCAAGCATTTGCACCTATTGTATATGATCATATTAAAATGAATCAATCAATAATCAATCAATCAAAATGAAATACAATAAAAATGAGAATAAAATGAGTAAAATAAAATATGAATTATAGAGGTAGATGGAACCAGATCAAGATCAATAGGTTGAATTTGTAATAATAAAAATAATATTTTTATTCAAAAATACAACATTTAGACAATTGATTGATTAAAAATAAAAATAAACAACAATGAAAATGATGTGTTGTTGATGACATCTAAAACAACAATGAATAATAAAATGAAAAACAATGAAGATATGTGTGCAGCATAAGGCTGTCATATCACACTCAAACATTTTTAGTTGTTTGATATGCTGCTACAGAAGAATAAAAATAATGTGAATAAAATGAGATAAATGAAAATAAGAATAAAAATAATTGAAATAATATGAATGAAATAAAATGAAATGAAATGTGATGCATGCTGATTGATATTTGATTTGGCATTTTAGTTCAATTGAATCTTGAATTATTTCTTTTTTTTCGGTCATAAATTTTTACTAATTGACATATTATTGCTTTTTTTTTGAGATATACCTGTATTTCGGTATTTGCGATACCGGGATATCGGTATTAAAACCGGTATTGTAAATAAAAAATTCACTTGATAAAAAGATTAAATGAAAGCCCATCTTTAGCTACCGTGCGGGCAATTATTTTCGGTAGTTTCTCATTTTTATTCTGGAAATAATTAGTGATCAACAATCAGTGGTTTTTTTTTGAGGATTCGATTCGATGTCAATTTAAGGCGATTTTTCATTTTTCTTTTTGCTTTTTGTCGATTGAATGAGAATCATCTTTGCTGTAGTGACCAGGCTCAATGTAGTTAAAAATTGCAGTTAAAAATTGTTAAGAAATAGAATATATTTAATTAGGAACAACACAAAATAATAGTAAAGTATATTTTTGAATTAATGGAATGTAAAGCATTTATATATTCATAAATACTAATTTAATTAGAATTCCACAAAAATTGATTGCGCCTAGAGGTCTGATTGTTTATCTAGTCGTTGAAATCGGATCTCAATCTGAAATTCTGCTCTCTAGTTGATCGAATACAACCATGAAAACAGATAGTAGTATGATGTTCTAGCGAATACGCGAAAAAATTGCGTGAAATCGAAATTATCGTGGCTCGAAATTACACATTTTCGATATCATTATTCCGAAAATGCATTTTAGTGCAATTTTTCCAAATCGAAACACTCTGTCATTTGTTCAAGTAGTTCTCAATTACATTGTCTTATCAATCGGCAGTTTTCGATTCCTGTTACAGTCTATGCATTCGTGTATATGCAATGTGAAAAGCGTAATTTTATAACAGAGATTAGAGATTATAAGTTTTGAGAAGAGAACTATTCTCATATATGATGCTACTACGGCTGATTTTCGAAAACTTCCGTTTCGAAAATGTTGCGAAAACGCGTTGAAACAACGTGATTCACAGGAAATATCTCCAAATAAACGATTACGACCTTCTCAAATTTTGATCACTTTTTCCTTATCGTCATTTACACTTAAAGAAAAATTTTTAATTAATTATAATTAGTTTAAATAGACGCAAGGGCCGCCAGGCTTGCCGTCTTTTAATTCTCAATTAATTTTCATTCATTCATTCATTCATGAATTGATTTTATTTATTTTACATTTGTTTTCATTAGTTTAGTTTAGAATTAGTCTGGTGCAAGCTTAAAAAATTTATCGAGTTACACATCATCAATTGCTCACCATTTGAAGCATTATTCAATCGTACATCGATTATATCGTTAGATCATGAATTCTCAACAATCACGCAATCAAAATCAATTGATGTAGATTATCATAAGAAATATATCGAAAGAATGAAAAAGAATTACGATTCAAAGCATAAAGTAAAAAATCAGATAATATTGAAATCGGTCAACGTTTATTAGTGAAGCAACGTATCTCAACATTTCTTTAGTGGAAGATTTCAGATTAAGATTTAGTTGAAAAGGTTTATGGAAGTTTCGCATGACTGACTATAACCGGACAACTTTGCGAGCTAAGTCAATGATTAAGTCTTTTAAAGATCATCATATGATTTCAGAAGAACCAATGAAGATTATAACAAAAACCATGAAAGATCTGAGCGATTTGTTCCTATAAGACACTTTCACCATGCCAAATTTTGACGAATTATCTGAATTATTGTCCTAGTTAAACGAAATATGTACTAGATCGACAACTGCCATAAAATTACATATATATGTCACGGCGATCGAATCGGACATGTTTAATCAACTTAAATTTTATTTAAAACAATTTATTGACAAATTCACAATTGAAAAATATGATAAAAAATTATTATATGTTGAATTTCACTATTTTGTGTAAAAGCATGTGGGTGTGACGTCACTCACAAGTAGTATGCGATAACAATAGCCAACGTGTGTCGATGGCCGAACAGACCATTCCAAAAAACTTGTTCGGCGACCCATCGACAACGGCATAATTTATTTCAACTGTATCATTAACAACAAACGAATTAAAGCATTTTCGGATACAGGAGCCGAAATTACCTGTATTTCGAAATCTTTATTCGACCAACTAAAACTACAAATAATTTCTAATTCAATCATTAATATACGCCAATTAGATAACTCTACTAAGTCGTTGGGTCGCGTAAATATAAACGTCACCATCGGAAAGATAACCAGATCAATCAACGCTCATATAATTCGGAACTTAAACTCCGATTTATTATTGGGCTTGGACTGTTCACAATTGTTCAACCTAAATCTAGACCTGAACACTAACTGCTTGAAACAAGATGATATGATCATCAATAGCCATAGTTTTCGCTGTCAACATCACCATCTTGTAAATAATAGCAGCAACATCGAGTACCATATCAACCCAAATATTGATAATAATATAAGTACAAAATTATTAATTTTAATCAATCGATTCGATGTTTTCGCCAAATCAAAAACTGATACTGGACTCTATAAACACCTGTATCATAAAATTGAATTGACCAACAAAATCCCAATTTGACTGCCGAGATATATATATGTGACGCATATCACGCATGCTCCGACGAGTTAACCTTAGAAAGGTTAAAACAAATAACAACGGCCATTTTTAGGGCCTATAATCGTCCGGAAAGTTAAAATGTTAATCAATGATAAATCTTACGTAAGACCAGCGAATGGCTTAATTGTATTGAACTCCGATTGAACCGTTTGATCAATGCGATATAAAAAACAAAATCGCACAATAATTATTATCTGATGCATCATTAACACAAAAAGAAATCTCTGAAGAGTTGGCAGCTGATAACATCCAAGCAAGCCAATTCACAATATCAAGGATTTTGAAAAAAATGAAATATACAAGAAAAAGGCTAGTAATTGTACCTATGGAGCGAAACAATGATCGAAATATCGAAAAAAGGCAATCCCGAAGAATCCAATTCATCGATGATAAAAATTTGGTCTATCTTGATGAAACTGGTGTTAAATCTTCATCAATCAAGAAAATACGGCTATTCAACAGCCAATGCCCAAGCATACAAAGTGGTGCGAGCAAGCAGAGGGACCAATATCAGCTGCATGGTTGCCATAAAAATAACTGGCGTCGTTGCATTTACTATAAAAGATGGTGCATTTAACGGAAATGACATGAAGAAGTTCATCAGCGATGAATTGTGGAAACATTTTGATAACAATCCAGGCGACGTATTGATTTCGGATAATTGTGCATTCCATCGACGAGAAGATGTAAGAGTGTTATTGACAGAAAAAAATATCGCCGTTGCATTCTCACCACCTTACTCGCCACAGTTGAATCTGATTGAAGAGTATTTCAGCCATTTCAAGGCTTTGATATCACCGCGTATCACAATAGCGACAACACGTGATGATTTGAAACAAAGAATAAGAGATCTGTCGAGCAATGGATCATGTGATTTTGGAGGATGGTACCGGAATATGAGAAGATGGTTGGAAAAGGCCTGAGCAAGGCAGGAATTCATTTAGACGATTATTTTTTGGCTTTCACTAATTGGTTTTGTTGAAATTTTTTTATAATAGAATAAATATAAGTTTAATTAAAAATTTTTGAATAATTTGAAGAAAATTTTAACATAACCCTGTATGATGGTAATTCGGTTCCATTATCGTCTACATTGTACATCGGATCTGGTCGATCGTCGTTCGTACCTTCATCATCATTATCATTGATTTTTTCGTTCGAATCTTCAATCGGTTGATTACGATTTTTTTATCATGTTATTTATCTAATATATACAAATTGATAAGATTTAATGATAAGGAATAAAACAAGCATCAAATGATAGTTGAATTAATAATTATTTGTGTGTATGTGTGTGTGTTAGTATGTTTTTGCACATTGGTTATCGTTCGATTGTTTGTTTGCAAGATAAGCATACACGCTCCTGATAAGACCATATCACATGATTATCAATCTATGATTATCAATAAGTTGGATAAAGACACCAGTGATTTTTGTATATAAACCCTTTTGAATTTCAAATGAACATAAATCAACTGACTTCGATAATACTGTTCATTATTATTTGTGACATTGTATTTGCGCTATTGAATTTTTGTCATAATAAAATTTTTTTTATTGTTCACAACATGAATCGTTCAGATTTGCCAACAACTGAAGAAGATGCCGTCGCATTCTTGCAAGAGCACAATATATTGCCCCGGACGTACAGATGTACAAATGGTCATGATATGAAGATTTATTTTGGTGCCCGAATCTTCTGGAAATGTGCAATAAGCGAAGTTGCGATAAAAAAATTGCTATTAAAAAAGGAAACTGTTTCGAGGGGAGTTATCTATCTTTTTACAAGGCAGTAAACTTCATTTACGAGTGGTGCCATGAAAAAACGGCCATCAAGTATTGCAAGCGGGAACTTGAAATGTCGAAAAACGATATTATTAATTGGAACCGTTACATGCGTGAAATATGCGCGCTGGACATGGTGAGTAAAAACATTATCTTTAATTATTAATTACTATTACTAATTACTTATCATTATTACAGGCATCAAGGATAAACAGGAAGATTGGTGGCCCGGGACGTATTGTGGAAATAGACGAAAGTCTATTCACCAAACGGAAGAACAACAGTGGCCGGATGTTTCCCGAACAGTGGGTGTTTGGTGGAATATGCAGGCAGACTAAAGAATCGTTCGTCGTGACCGTACCGGATAGGAGGGGCCCCACACTTTTCTCGAAAAAATTGTGGAAAACATAGCGGAAACAGAACTATTCAGATAGTTGGCGAGGGTATCAGACCGATGAGATTATTGCAAGGGGATTTAATCATATGAGGGTGAATCACCGCTACAATTTTATCGATCCAAAAACGGGTGTTCACACTCAAAATATTGAGCGAATGTGGGGCAGTGTAAAGTTGCGGAACAAGAAACAAAGAGGGACAGCCCGACAACATTTGGATTCGTATTTAGCAGAATTTTCATGGCGGCAGGATCAGAAAAATGCAAAAAAGGATCCATTCATTGCAATGCTAAACTCTATTGCGTTCCATTTTCCACCATCAAAATCACCACCTGGACCATCAGATAGTTGGCGAGGGTACCAGACTGATGAAATTACTGCCAGGGGATTTAATCATATGAGGGTGAATCACCGGTATAATTTTGTTGATCCAGAAACGGGTGTTCACACTCAAAATATTGAACGAATGTGGGCCAGTGCAAAATGGAGGAGCAAAGTACAGCGAGGGACTGCCAGACAGCATTTAGATTCATATTTGGCTGAATTTATTTGGCGTAAAGATCAGGAAAATGCTAACCGAAATTTGTTTGAGGCTATGTTAGAAGCGATTTCCTTTCATTTTCCAACATCATCATCATTATCACGACGATCACCATCACAATAATCATCATAATAATCATAATCATTTTTACTTAACATGTTCGAAATAACTAAATTTATCATTAACTTTCAAACCAATATCAAGATTGTTTCAAATTTATTTTGTGAAATATGAAAATAAAAGTTGTTGAAAAAATGACCAGCACCTGTGATATAATTGCCACTTATGTGAGGGAATGGTTGGAAATCATCAATACGGCTGCGCATGACAACAAGCAAAAATGTTCTAATTAAAGCAATCTCATCGTTTGGAGACCAGTTTTTTATGTGTGCAGTTTTGGCGGAGGAAAAAAACGTGGTCGGTCACTTGTTGGTTGACTGTGGTCCAGAGCACACATTTCAATTTTTTTATTAGTATTGTGATTTACAAATGAGAAGAAAAAATTTCTTTTTAAAAAATGTGTTTTAAAATTACCATCAAATATGGATTGTTAATTGACGATCAGTGAAGATATTAAGAAACTGATTTTTTCATGGTATTGAATTCGAGAATCTTGAAAAAATATAAATTGCATACATTCTCCCATAATTATATCGATGACATTATTATATTTTCAAAAACAAAATCAGAACATTTAAAACACCTTGAATTGGTCTTTGAAACATTTATAAAAGAAAACATCAAATTGAAATTATCGAAATGTGAATTTGGACTATCGAGCATTACTTACTGGGGCCATAAAATATCAGATGAAGGTATATCACCAACCAGAGATAATGTGATGGCAATAATAAAAGCAAAACCACCGAAGAATTTGCGAGAGTTAATCGAAAGAAACTAGAACCAGAATTTGAAGGACCATATCCGATTATTGGAATGGATGGTAAAGCGATAGTAAAGATTAAAAAGGGGGAAAATGGAGAAAGTACATGTATCGCAAGTAAAACCAAAATACACCACCCCATTTAGTATAATGAATATCGTATTCGTAATGAATTTATTGCTGATAATGTTTGGAATGGCATCAACAAAAACAAAAATAGACAGTACAGATCCAGTCGTTTGGGAACTGACAGAACACACCGTTGCAAAAGATTTAATTAATTCCCATTATGTCATAAGATTGGTCAGTCCGTGTAACATCATGGAAAGAAAAGAAAGTTTCTCTCAATGTAATATGAAATACAAAGAGATGGTTTTAACACCCATAACGAAGCATTGTCAAAAAACCAATAAAAACCTAGACAATTATTCGATTGACGACGATCGAAGAAAAAGAGCGATTGGATGCGATATTATTGGGTGCGAAGTATCTATTCGAACATGCTGATAAAGTTTTTTATGTAGGACAAATGATAGTTGGATTCGTTTCAAATTGGCTACATCATCGAAAATATAACAAAGTAATAAAGACACAAAAGAAACAACATGAACAATTAAAAATCTTAATGAATAACCAAAATAATTTATTAAAAAAATTCAAAGAAAAACTTGTCGCAATGGAGAAACAACAAAATAAGACCAACCAGATGATTACAAGCATGATGGAAGAAGCATATTACGACTCCATAATATACGCACAAATGCTAATAATTAACCAAAATCTTGAAAGATTCTTTATACAGACAAAACATCAAAAAGTATCAATGGAAATAACATTATTATTCCCTGATTTGATTCATCCAAATGAAAATTTTGACCAATGGAGTTTTGTTGGCTGTGAATTAACGACAGACTTGGACCTAATTTTAGAAATAACAGAACCCGAATCGTATGATTCAATGAAGATATTCAAAGCATACCCGTTTCAATTATACAAACATCATGAAGATCAAATTTGTTCTTATGAATATCGCGGCCAGCAGTACATGTTGTATAATAATGAGAAGAATTGCACAAAAAGCTTAAAGATAAATCCGCATCATTTGAAACAATCAGAAAGTTTTATTATTGATAAGCCGGAAATTTGTGACAAAAATCAAACAAAACCCATGGTGGATATATGGCATAAAACAACATGTGAGAAAATCAAAAACAGTGAAGAAAAGGAAATCCAAATTGTAAACGAAGCTTATTAAGTTGATAATTGAATTAATATTTGAATCGTTATATAAAACGATTCGAAAAACGAATTTAAATTATTATTAGAAATTTTAATTATTTTTTATTTTTTGATTTGAAAAATTAATAAATTGTTATTGATAAACTAGTGCATCAATTACCCCCGAACGTTACTTTATATGGTGGCAGACTATCCACGTATTAATTGAGTGCATTTTTATTTATCAACAATTGTTATTATTAATTCATTGTCAAATCAAAATTATTACTATTACTCAAAAAATGGCTTCTGAAAATAGTGCACAAAATAATAATGTGCTAAATAATATTTTGCCAAATAATGCTGTGCAAAACAATAATTCAGTTGACAGTGTAAAAGCTCGACCGATGGAACGAGATGAAGATATTTTTGAATACATCAAATACTTCCAAAAAGTATCAAAAATAAATAATTGGTCTGATCAGCTTATGGCACAAATGTTCGAAATTAATCTTCCGAATAAATCTCGAGAATTACAATTCGTATCAAAATTGCCAGCTGCAATCCAAGACTCATTCAAAAAATTCCTTCATGCCATCGAAGAAGCAAATAAAGAAAAAAGAAACGTGCACATTCAAGAATTATGGTTCTTGACACGTAAGAACAATGAAGCATTGAATGGTTTGGCTGCAAGAGCAACAGATCTCATTGAAAAGTGTTATCCAACTTTTACGCCTGAAAATCAAGCATTATTAGTTCGAAATGCATTTATTCGAGGTTTGGAACCATCGTTGAGACAACACATTTGGAAAGTGATCGATTTGCCAGATACTGTTGATGGTATTATAAAAATCGTTGAAGCTATAGAAAGAACAGAAAGCCTTGATGAAAAAAAACAAGGAAAAAATTTGAATATTCTCAAATTCGATAAATGTCGATATTGTAATCGAACAAATCATGAATTGAACGATTGTTTCTTCAAAAATAATAATTCGAACAACAAAAATAAGTTTGAAAAAAATATTTGTGTGTATATGTGTACTAGTATGTTTTTACCGATAGGCTATAAGTTATCGTTCGATTGTCTGTTTGCAAGATAAGCATGCACGCTCCTGATAAGACCATATCACACGATTATCAATCTATGATTATCAATAAGTTAGATAAAGACACCAGTGATTTTTGTATATAAACCCTTTTGAATTTCCAATGAACATACACATTTGAATATTTGTCATAATTAAATTTTTTTTTATTGTTCACAACATGAATCGGATTTGCCAACAACTGAAGAAGACGCCGTCGCATTCTTGCAAGAGCACAATATATTGCCCCGGACGTACAGATGTACAAATGGTCATGATATGAAGATTTATTTTGGTGTCCGAAGATTGGAACATGCGTGAAATATGCACGCTGCACATGGTGAGTAAAAGCATTATCTTTAATTATTAATTATTATTACTAATTACTTATTATTATTACAGGCATCAAGGATAAACAGGAAGATTGGTGGCCCGGGACGTATTGTGGAGATAGACGAAAGTCAATTCAGCAAAAGGAAGAATAACCAGGGCCGAGTATTTTCCCCACAGTGGGTGTTTGGTGGCATATGTAGGGAGACGAAGGAAGCGTTCATCGTTAGGGTGCCAGATAGAAGTGGCCCCACACTTCTTCAAAAAATTGTGGAGAACATCGCGGAATGGTACCACTATCTATTCAGATAGTTGGCGAGCGTACCAGACCGATGAGATTATTGCCATGGGATTTAATCATATGAGGGTGAATCACCGCTACAATTTTATCGATCCAAAATCGGTTGTTCACACTCAAAATATTGAACGAATGTGGGGCAGTGTAAAGTTGCGGAACAAGAAACAAAGAGGGACAGCCCGACAACATTTGGATTCGTATTTAGCAGAATTTTCATGGCGGCAGGATCAGAAAAATGCAAAAAAGGATCCATCCATTGCAATGCTAAACTCTATTGCGTTCCATTTTCCACCATCAAAATCACCATCTGGACCATCAGATAGTTGGCGAGGGTACCAGACTGATGAAATTACTGCCAGGGGATTTAATCATATGAAGGTGAATCACCGGTATAATTTTGTTGATCCAGAAACGGGTGTTCACACTCAAAATATTGAACGAATGTGGGGCAGTGCGAAATGGAGGAACAAAGTACAGCGAGGGACTGCCAGACAGCATTTAGATTCATATTTGACTGAATTTATTTGGCGTAAAGATCAGGAAAATGCTAACCGAAATTTGTTTGAGGCTATGTTAGAAGCGATTTCCTTTCATTTTCCAACATCATCATCATTATCACGACGATCACCATCACAATAATCATCATAATAATCATAATCATTTTTACTTAACATGTTCAAAATAAAACATAACTAAATTTTTCATTAACTTTCAAACCAACCTTCTGACAAAGTGTATCGCCATCACTACAGTACCACATTTATTTACATATTCTTACATAATAACATGTTACATGTGCACAAAATCAACCACTCAAAAAAAAACTATCATTATCAAACCAAACGACAACATTCCACCACAAAATTTTCGAAATTTCGACTAGTTTCAATTCCTTTTCCTTTGTTCATAAACGACATAAACATTGTTGTAAATAGTGGATTGCTTAGTGCAAACATATGTTAAAATAGCCATATCATTATTGTGTGTAAATAGCCTACTCTAAAATCATATATAAGCAGACCACAATTTCAATAAAGTTTCACTGTCCATTTCAATATGGTAGCAGAGCTCATCAAGTTTTGACACTCTGGCTAAATTTTGACCTGTGATTTGCTGTGTGCAAAAAAAATTTTAATTTTGTGATTTCGATAGGTATTTCTGCTGTGTGCAGGTTTAATTATTGTGCTATTTGTAAATTTGTGATTTATTTGTACTGCGAAATTCTTACCAACTTTAATTTTGTGAAATTATTAATTTGGTTCAAACATCATTTTGTGATCTATGATAACGAGACAACAATCTAAAGAAATGAGTGCTGATTTGCAAACGGTTTTGGCTACGCTCATGGAGCAATTGAAAATTAACAACGATGAATCGAAATTGGAAAAAATGCGTAATTGTCCCATGTCCAACGTCCCTATTTTGGATGGTTCAAATTTTGAAGAATGGAAATCCCGAATCGATCAATGGGCCAGCATATCTGGATTTAAAGATTACTTGAAAATGACTGAAATATCTGGCGAGAATGAGTATATAGAAGTATTGAAATCTAAATTGTTATCGACGATGAAAATAGAGATCATCCAGACTGTAGAAGACCTTAAAATACCATCTGAAATAATTAAAAGTCTCGAAAAAGCTTTCAGCATCAATCCCGAAAAGAAAAGAGTTAAATTACTAATCGAACTTGGCGAAATGAAGTATCAACCTGATGATTCTGGCATAATTGGTTTTAACAAATTCATCCTCGATTTCAATGGAAAAGTGTCTGGTGCTAAACGAGCTGGAGCAGTATTAGATGAGCCATATTTGATATCGATTTTCCTGAAAGCGCTTCCTGATGATTTTGAATGTATTAAGAACATTGTATGGTATTCTAATGGCTCAAACAACACGCTGGATTTTGTGCAAGAAAAAGCACGTGAACGACAACAACGAATTGCTGAAGAAAAATCGCGCCAAATTGGTCAACACAATGCTTTCTTCACACATAAAAAGAGCATGGTATGTTATCGGTGTGGAGAAACTGGTCACGTGAAACGAATGTGCAATAAAAATATTGTTATCAACCAACGATCAAAGTGCTATGCCTGCGGGGGTGTAGGTCATAAAGCAGAAATATGTCCCAGCAAGAGAAATATTGTTCGACGAAATCAATTTTCAACTAATGTGCAAGCAAATAATCAGCAACGACCTTCAACTAACAATCGACTTGGCAACAACAATGCTTTTAATGTGAACATTGAATGTGACAATTTTAGCCTTGAAAACACTTCTGATAATTCAAATGATAACAATAAAAATACTTCTTCATATTATGTTGACAGTGCATGTTCTGATCATTTCGTTGGAGATAAAAATAATCTTAAGAATGTTCGAGCAAACAATGCTTGGGTACTGACAGCCAATGGTGAAAGGTGTCAGGTACCATTTATTGGTGATGCAACAATTGAAACAAATTCTGGATATCGTATGAACCTTCGTAATGTTGGCTATGTTCCTGGCTTTAACAATTTGATATCTGTTGCTCATGCCTGTGACGATAAAAATGTATTGATATTTAATGACAAAGAATGCTTATTCATCGATAGTAATAAACTTGATTTAAATGTGGATCCATCATCAATAAAAATGAAAGCTCCGAGAATCGGAAATTCCTATATTATTGAATCGATTAATGCTAAGAATGCATTCGCTGCAACAACCGATAAAATAAGAGAATGGCATAGTAAATGGGGTCACCCTGGTGTCCAGAAGTTATCGAGATTGATAGGGTGCTCATCTAACATCAAATTAAATTGCGAATATTGTCATTTGGCCAAAGATGTAAATACAAGTCATCCATCCCTTAATGAGATCTACAAACCGATGGAAAGAATCAGTGCAGATTTAATGGATATAAAGGACCATTTAGGTCAAATGGAAAATCATAGTGGTTACCGATACATATTGCACATGGTAGAGCATCATTCATCTTATGGTGCAGTCTATTTTATGAAAACTAAAAGCGAATCTACCAAATTTGTCATCGAGTTTATTGACTATTCTGAAAGACAAACCGGTCAGAAATTGAAACAATTTTATTCTGATAATGGTAAAGAGTTCGACAATTATCCTCTTCGAACATTTCTCAAACAACGTGGTATTATGTTTCTGACATCGACTCCGCATGTTCCCCAACAGAATGGCAGAATCGAGCGCAGAAATCGTACAATAATAGAATGTGCTCGAACCATGTTATTAGAATCGAAATTATCTGTTGACTATTGGGACCTGGCAGTGGCAACAGCGAATTATCTGATAAATCGATGGGTTACGAAAGGCGGAATAGTGCCAGTTGAAAGATTTTTAAATACTAGTGCTAAAAATGATCATCTTAAAAGATTTGGATGTCTCGCTTATTGGAAAAAGCCTGACATAATGAAGAAAAGTAAATTCGATCCAGTTTCAGTATCAGTTGTGTTGGTCGGTTATACTGAAACTCCTAAAAACTATTTAGTTCTGGATCCCAGAACTGGTAATGTGTTTAAATCATGCAACGTAACATTTGATGAGACTAAAAATGGCTATCCCACAATTATGCAAAATCGTGAGATCAATGAAAAATCAATTACTAAACTGGCAGCTGCAGTATCGAGAAGTGGCTCAAATCAGTCTGAAAATATTGACATGATGGAGAGTGATCCAAAAAACTATCAACAAGCTATCGACTCCCCTTTCAGCGATCAGTGGAAAGAAGCGATGAATAAAGAAATCAATGACCTGATCCAGAAGGGTGTCTTCTGTGAAGTGGATCAGGTCAATAGAAAACCACTGTCAACCAAGTGGGTATTTAAGAAGAAAAGTGATGGGAGATTCAAAGCCAGAATCGTGGTGCGGGGCTTTGAACAACCTGGTTCACAGAACAACTATGCTCCCACATTAAATATATCGATACTGAAGACATTCTTAACTTTGGCATTGACATTGAAGCTTACCATAAAGCAATTTGATATAAGTACGGCTTTTCTTAATTCAAAATTAGAAAAGGAAATTTATGTAACACCACCGGACGGTATTGATGCCCGTTATTGGAAGCTAAATAAGGCTTTGTATGGGCTCAAAGAAGCTCCTCGTGCTTGGTACCAAACATTGCACGATTATTTGGTTAATGATCTAAAATTTAAATGTTCGTATACGGAGCAATGTTTATTCGTGACTGACCAAATTATGATTGCAGTATACGTTGACGATATTATCATAGCTGCAGATTCGTTGACAACGGCTGATAAGTTTATTAATGACATGAAAAAGAAATTTGAGATTCATGATTACAGTGATTGCTCAAAGTACCTTGGTTTACAAATTGAAACTTATGATAATGAGATCACCATTGGACAAACAGAATATATCGATGATGTATTAGAACGCTTTGGCATGGTTGATTGCAATCCAGTAGTAACGCCGATGGACGCGTTTGAAGATTTCTCGACGTACGATAAAAATGATCGCCCAGTTAAAGAATTACTAGGATGTTTGAACTATATTGCGACCAGGACCAGGCCGGATATATCGATATGTGTTTCACATCTAGGTTCTTATGCTGATCATCCATCGGAATATCTGTGGAAAGCTTGTAAGAGAGTCCTCAGATATTTGAAAGGTACGAAGCATCGAAAGTTAAAACTCCTACCAGTTACAGATTGGGTATTGAATACATTCACCGACGCGAGCTTCAGATCGGACGCAGATTCAAGAGCAACGAGCGGATCTATAATCTTCCTAGATCAGACCCCAGTCTACTGGTCGTCTAAAAAGCAAACAAGGCTGACGCACTCAACTTGTGAAGCTGAGCTCGTCGCAGCATTGGACGGATGGAAGCATACCGAACCGATTAGACAGCTATTACAAGAATTGAATATTGCATCGAACATCAAGTTGCATATTGATAGCTCAGCAGCAGCGGCAATAATAGAAACGAACTCATTTAAAAAGTCAAAGTATTTTGATTATGATATGAAATTATTGCTTTCCAAAATGAGCCAAGAGAATCCTATATCAGTGGTAAAAGTTGCTACTGGAGAACAACTAGCTGATTCATTGACCAAGCCACTTACCATCCAGAAATCAAAACCACTAATGGACAAAGTATTCAAATGCTGATTTCATCATTCATTGTTAGAAAATAAATATATTTTATTTAAAATAACAGCAATAATAATCAAAGTATATATTTTTAATTAATGTAAAGTAAAGTATTTATATATTAATAAATACTAATTAAATTTATAATTCCACATATTCCCATCCTTTTTTTATTCATCGATCATATATTTAGATATCATTTTATCTATTATCGGTTTGAACAATATTTTGGTAAACAAATCACCTAATTGATGATTGGTGTCAATATACTCAATTGAGTATATTTTTTCGCTCCTGAATACCTCGATAAATTTTTTTATTTCTATGTCGAAATATCTCGATTTTTTCATTATTTCCTGCTCATTTAATATTTTTATTGCCGATTGGTTATCGCATAAGAACTTAATCTTATACTCGTAATCTATAAATTGAAATATTTGTTCGATAAATAAGGCCATTTTATATCCAGTAATTACTGCTGATAGTTCACTTTCACAACTTGACGTTGCGATTCTGGATTGTTTCGAACTTTTTGTTAATAAAATACATTCTCCGCATGTTATGATGATTCCACTTGTTGAATGTCTTGATTTTCCTTGTGCAAATGATGCGTCTGTATAGACTCTAATATAATTATCGAATTTTCCAATTTTCAGGGATTTGTTAATTGAACCTGACAAATACCGCAGTACTTGTTTACAAGCTTTGAAGAGACTTGCAGTTGGTTTTTTTGAAAACCTTGATATCCAATTTACTGCAAACAATATATCTGGTCTTGTTCGTAACGCCACATATAGTAAAGATCCAATTATTTGTTGGATTGGCAAATTTTCATTTATTGGTTCATTATCATCTTGTTCATAAAGAGATGACATTGGTAACGTTGTAGATTTGCAATTTTTCATATGATAGTCATCTAATAGTTTTTTGATATATTTTGTTTGATTTAAGATGAAATATCGACCTTTGTCGATGATGTTAATACCAAGATAATCACTTATTTGTCCGATGTCTGAGACTTCAAATTTTTGTTCAAGATCATTAATGATTTTATTTATTGTGTTATCATCTGGAGCGACGATAAGTATGTCATCGACGTATATTAAAATCAAAATTTTATTTTTACGAAATAGACATTTGTCAGTGATACATTTTTTAAATCCTATTTCTTGTAGGTACGATGAAATTGTCTTATACCACTGTAAGGCGCTTTGTTTCAATCCATACAAAGCTTTGTTTAATTTAAATTGACCATCACCATTAAAACCTGGTGGTATGTTTACATATATATCTTCATTCAACTCAGCATTTAAATATGCTGTTTTTATGTCTAACTGTCTGATTTTGTAATCATATGTCTTTGCATAACCCAACACGAAATTTGTGAGACAGTTATCGGGTGTGGGTGACATTTTTTCGTTATAGTCAATACCTTGTTGCTGTGAATAGCCACAAGCAACTAATCTTGCTTTGTATTTGCCATTTCTTTTCTTTGTGAAAATCCATTTTGTTGGTACAACGGTTCGGTTACTATCATATTTAACTTCTTTAAATACGTTGTACTTTTTTAATTGGTCAATTTCAGTCTTGATAGCCTTTTTCCAGTTTTCGCAATCAATTGATTTAATAGCTTCATTATAATTTTTTGGTATCGTATTCGATGAATTTTCACATTTATAGCCATATCGTTCTGGTGGTACACCTCTATTGGCACGTGTAAATACTCTGGGAGAAAAATTATCCCCACTATCTGATGATTGTTCATCATCTAATTCAATATTATAATCATCATCATTTTGATTTTCATTTTCAATGTGATTATCGTCATCATAATTCTCATTATCAACATTATTATGATTGTCATCATTTTCATTATTATCATGATTGACATCTGAATTATCATTACTAATATTGATGTTCTCATTATTTGCTGTACTGGGCACATTTGGTAAATCATTTGAAACAAAAAAATGATTCGATGATGATAATTCATCATTATTTGGTATTTTAAAATAATATTCATTTTCATTAAATTTTACATTATTAGTGATGATAATTTTCATTTTTGTAGGGTCCCATAATTTATAATTTTTTGTTGTCTCGGTATAACCCAAGAACATCAATTTTTTAGCTGTTTTTTCAAATTTTGATCTAAATTGGTGTTGTTGATGATAATATGCAATACAACCAAACGTTTTTAAATGATGATAACTGGGTTTTTTGTTAAATATTTTTTCAAATGGTGATATCTTATCATCTCTAACCCAAATGTTTATTAAGTAAATGGCTGTATCCATAGTGTTAGCCCAAAGTTTATGTGAAACTTTTGCTGCATTCATCATAACTCGTACAGTTGTGAAAACGGTTCGATTTGTACGTTCAACTATGCCATTTTGTTCGGGAGAATATGGAACAATTCTTTGATGTTCGATTCCTTTTTCAATACAATAATTCTTAAATTTTTTATTAATGAATTCGGTACCATTATCGGTCCGTATAATTTTGACCTTTTTTCCATAACATTTTTCTTTGTTGTCAATAAATTGAATCAATTCATCAGCAACTTCTGATTTGGATTTTACAGCGATTCCAAATATAAACCCTGAAAAATGATCTACAATGATAATAGCATATTTATTTCCTCCATAGGATAATATTGGGCTTTCCCATAGGTCTATATGCAAGAATTCAAAAGATTTTACATTATTGTAAATCATAGGTGTCTTATGAGGCATGGATGTTGATTTATTCAACATACACTCCTCACATTGGTCAAAATCAGCATTAATATTAGGCATAATTGATTTAATTCTTTTCAGAATTTTTTTTCCACAATGTCCAAGTCGATTGTGCCATAAGATTTTGTTTTCAGTGCACATATTGCTAATATTATAATTATTATTATTGACATTGTTTTGATCCATTTTTTCTTTGATTGTCCATATTCCGTTTTTGTTCCATGCGACGGCAATGACTTGTTTATTTTTTAATATCAAAGCCTTTTTTTCATAAAATTTAATTTTATATTTTTGTTTCAATAATTGGTATATTGAAATCAAATTGGAACTGAAATTCCCATATACGACGTTCGATAGTTTCAATTTTTTATTATTTTTTAACTTAATTACATAATTTCCAATTTTTTGACCTCTTATTTTTTCGGTTCCTGCTGTTGAAAATATGTAATCAATATCTTTTGCACCAGTGAGTTGATTTTTCACTATAATATGAGAGGTGCATCCTGAATCGAGAATCCATTCATTGTTTGGTAATTGTATATTCGTCAACAGAATGTTTTTCATGTGTTGTTCTCGATAATTATTGTAGCTTTTGTTATTATTAAATTTATTTTTATTTTTCTTGAACCAGCAATCGTTCGCTGTATGTCCATTTTTTTTGCATATTGTGCATTTGAATTTTTTGAAATTTTTATTAAATTTTTGTGTAGTTTTCTTAACTACATCGTATGTTTCATATGCATCATTATTATTACTGTTAGAATTCGTTGTAGCTGGTTTGATTCTCACTTTTTCGTCATATTCTATAAATTCATTTTTCAATGCATCGATTGTGCATATTGATTTTGATATTAAATTGTCAACCAGCGATTTGATTTTTTCATTTGATTTTAATATATGAATGATCATGATGCACTTGATTTTTTCGGTAAAATCTATCCAGTCTTTGTCGAAAGAGTCGAATTTGACCAGAATCTCTTCCAGCCATAATCGTAGGCTACCAGATACATACAAACAGCTGTAAATTTCGCTGTACTTGCGTACCGCCGTTGCTAATGTATCTTTGTGATCGATTGACATCAACTTCCAGAGTTGATATACCGTTTCACATTTTGCCACCACATCTAGTTTTGACGGTATGAATGTAGACTTCAGCATACCCAGTAATTTTTTCATTTGTTCATATTCTTCTCCATTGGTTGGAATTTCTTCCTCCAAGAATTTCGATTGACCACATGAGGCAAGTGCACAGGTTACTGTGTTACGCCATTCGATTAGGTTATCACCATTATACGATACTATTTTTGAAAACGCAAAGTTTTCAAATATTTCTGGTTTTTTTCTTTCGACTTCGATATTAGTCAATCTACTATTCAAAGATGTGAATGCATCAGTGATTTGTTTGATTAATTCATCCATTTTTCGTTTTTCAAACTGGTAAATAGATCTTTTTAACGCTCTGCTACCAAATTGTTAGAAAATAAATATATTTTATTTAAAATAACAGCAATAATAATCAAAGTATATATTTTTAATTAATGTAAAGTAAAGTATTTATATATTAATAAATACTAATTAAATTTATAATTCCACATTCATTCATCTGTAATATATTCCTCATCATCAACTTGAATATCAATTTTGTTATATTATTAATTTTCATTTATTTGTATATATTTGTTAATTTGTTAGTCACTTGCGCAATCCAGAAGGGTGTGTTGTAAATAGTGGATTGCTTAGTGCAAACATATGTTAAAATAGCCATATCATTATTGTGTGTAAATAGCCTACTCTAAAATCATATATAAGCAGACCACAATTTCAATAAAGTTTCACTGTCCATTTCAATAAACATGCTTGTGCTGAAACAAAATTCTAAAAAATTTACATTTCTAAATTCACCGGAAAACTTTTTCGCTGTCCTTTGACTGGCCGTATTTATTTTCCATTGTTTTAGATTTATTTTCAATTTATTTGACCAGGTGTCATTTTGTACAATTATTTCAATTTAATCCTTTCTGTCGCCATTTGCTAGTTACATTTTATCTTTGTGTTGCAGTTAAAAGAGACTATTTTTACACAGGTTAACCCAACCAACTCAAAATAGTAAAATCGAACGTTGCGTTCAATTTTTGATCTCAAGTCATCAACATTGTTAAAAAACAAAATTCAATCTTTTGTCATCAATTTACAATCATCAGTTTTTTGTTAGCATCAATTATCATGTTTTGATTGAAAGCATGACTATGTTTCAATAAAGATCGTTCAACAAAGCAAGAAATGAGTTCGTAATATTTGAACAAGTGCGAATATGATTGTCACTTTACACATGCTGAGCTGTAAAATCGAAAATAATCTCAAGGTCAGCAGAGGGGACGAGAAGCTCATAAGTACCGAAGCTCCTTGTATTATCATCATTATGCTACCATACATTTAGCCAATCCTTTTCATTTTCCATTTATCTTATTAAACGTTTGATAATATCGTATCATTCAATTTTATCTTATCTTATCTTCAGCTTCAGCTTCGAGTGTTCGAGCACAAGGTGAGTACCTCATTGGTTAGTTAAAGCCTTAGGTACAAAAGGGTTGGACTTTTGTAAAAAAGAAAACTTTATGTTTTTCACTTTGTATTTCTTGTATTCATGTTTAAACAAGATTGTTTCAAATTTATTTTGTGAAATATGAAAATAAAAGTTGTTGAAAAAATGGCCAGCACCTGTGATACAATTGCCACTCATGGTGAGGAAATGGTTGGAAATCATCAATACGGCTGCGCATGACAACAAGCAAAAATGTTGAAATTTCGGTTGAAAAAACGGGGTCTTTCACTTGTTGGTTGACTATGGTCCAGAGCACACATTTCTTTTTTTTATTTTAGTATTGTGATCAACAAATGAGAAAGAAAAATTTCTTTTTAAAAATTGTGTTTTAAAATTGACATCAAATTGACTGATTTTTCATGGTATTGAATTCGAGAATCGGTAGGATCCGATTACCTTCAGTCGCAATACATCCAAACTTTGTCGAATTTCATTGCACCTGTAGAACATAGATTCATGAATACCAACAAAAATTATTATTATATTCCAATCAAATCAATTCTTGAAAACTACGTATTGGACGATGAATTGGTTGAAACTATTAATAACGAAGAGGAGAATAATTGTTCGAAATATGTTATTGAGAATGAATTCATCAGGAAATTGAGGTTGATAATATATGGAGATGAATTCGGCATGGCGAATCCACTGCAAGAATCGAGTGTTCGGAATAAGATGTATGTATTGTATTTGGATGTCGATAATCATCAAATCATGAAGACCAAAAAAAGGAAATCAATCTATTAATTATATGACGTTCGGTCGACATGAAAGAATCGGGGATGTCGTGGGAAGATTTTATGGGGCCAATTACGGAAGACATCAGGAAATTAGCTCTTTATGGCATTCAATACAAAAATACTAGGGTTTAGGTTTGCCTATCGCATATTTTGGGTACGTGAATCTACTTTTTGTTTATAATCTTGTAATTTTTAATTTCGATTTGATATTCTAGGGGACAATCATGCGATAGCCATGGCCCATGTTGATTACAGCCAGTTCGAATCAATAATTTTGGGCTTCGCTGAATTGTCATTTAAAGAGAAAAACATTGGTCGAGCCATGAGCGATATTCGGGCACGTTTCAGCATGATGGAGAAGGAAACTGCCAATCGAAAAAAAATCACACTATCAAGAATATTATATTTTAAATCGAAAGACTACATAAGTTTACCATCATTCGGAATTGTCTTTGATTCATTAATGAGAGATTTCATCAAATCAGAGTATTTTCGATGGGAGTTCGCCAAAACACTTGTCAACTTTATCACTCCCAAAGAATATCCAATCGGTGGCAGCAACAAAAATTATTACATCCCGATCAAACAAATACTTCAGAAATACATCATCACCGAAGATTTAGTTAATGTGATCGATAAGGAAGAAGATCAGTTATTACCACCATATATACGAGACAATAAATTCGCCAAAAAATTTCGGCTTATCATATACGGTGATGAGTTCAACGCTTCCAACGCGTTGTGAGATACGAATCGCAGAAATAGAATACATATTTTATAACTTGATATCGACAGTTACTGCTAGCACAAAAACGTTCATTTATTGATGATATAGAGGTCAATTGATCAAAAGGACTCCAACACCTCTCCTAGTCAATTATTGAAACCATTGACTGACGATTTGGCACATTTAATCAAGCATGGAATAGATTTTAACGGCCGCAAAATAGAAGTATGCGTGAGCCATATCTTAGGTAAGAAATTTTTTAATCTCCTAATAATCATTTTAATACAATTAATTCGTCCATCTAGGTGACAATCTTGGTGTTGCCGAATTGCTCGGTCTGAATAGAACGTTCGGTCCCGGGTTTTTTTGCCGTTATTGTGGCAAAACTTATAAGAATCTTAACATTCCTGAAGAGAGAAATTGGACGATAACCAGAACTTATGATCAGTATGAGCAAGAACTTCAATTAGTTCAAAAAGAAATCCAAACTTCCGAAGCTTGAGCGGCATAAAAACGGATTCTAGAAAAAATGGTCGGTGATATGTACTTGATTCTATGGTTAGTTCGATCGAAACATATCAATTCCAAGACCTACAAAGTCAAGTATCTACCGAATGGCAATTGTATAGATGATATACTAGGCCATTATTGTACTTGTGCGAATGAGAACACGAACCATTGGTTCGTGTTCACATGTTGCAGCTCTGATATTTTATCTGAGTTATGGCAAGTACGAGAACCGTAGATTCCTCGCAGCCAAGGCTTTGACAAACATTTTTGATCATCGTGTTCCAAATATTTTTAAATGATGAAGAAAGTGATATTGATGTGTGATCTTTTCTTGTTTTGTTTTTTTTTCACTGCCCACATTAAACGAACACCGAAACAACTAGACAACATCTTAACATAGAATCAATTTATACATATTCAAAACAACTGCACACATTTAAAAGAAAAAATACATGACAACACTCCAATTTTGTATTTAATTTGTCATTTACTTCATTTATTCAATAAAGATACTATAATTAATTTAAAATACTAATATTGAAATATGCATACATTAAAATTGGTCGTCTTAGTCGATAACGTTTATAACAAAACAAAAAAAAACTAAATAAAATTTAAATAAATGAAATTATGATTTTTTTCCCTTAGAAAATAATATCAATACATGGTCAGTGAACCATACCGAATTTGAATCTGATTTCCCGTTTACTTGATTAACTTTGAAAAATTTGTTGAATTTTTCTTTCGAATGATCAAGCCTTATTATTATCATAATTTTTTATTTGAAATTCATGTAAATTATCGATTGAATGGAATGTAATAAACTGCCGAAAACTATATAAACTGAATGTGTTATTTAAATAAAATATCTGAGAAAGTTTCCTTTTTTTTTCTTCTTAAATATGTACAGAGGATTTCGGTTCAAAAAATAAAAATAATCATTTGAAATGAATGATAAATGATGATTACTTAGAACATTAGTATATTGCACAATTATAATAATCGATCGATAATTATCGATTTTACTCATTGGTTGTTTGCTGTTGTTTTGAATTTTTTCCAAAAAAAAAAAATGATTTTGGTTGATATTTACCGAAAGAGTAAACAAAGCAAAAATGATTATATTTAATTTAAAATTTTCAAAAGAAAATGAAATTCCCTTGGAAACCTAAAACAAAGAAATTTATTGTTGTATCAGGTATTTTCAAATGAATCAGAGATATTTTCAAATTTGAAAATTTTCTTGATCTTCGAAACAAGTGCAATTTCATATCTCATGAAACGATTTCGATGATCTCATGAAACTCGTACAATGGACAATGACCGTAATGATAATGAGTATGAACCGAAGCTTTCCACATCATCATCATCCGCTCTATCAACGATTATGACTCATAATCGATCAAAATCTTCATCAATTAAAATTAAAAACAATAATAATGATAATCGTAAATCAATAACATCGACACCAACATTGATAACTACACCAATCAAAATGAATAGCGTAAAATTGCTGCCAAAAACGGCTGCATCCGAATCATCATCAACACTGACATTGAATCAATTGAATGATCGAATAAATAATCATTATTCATCGCTGAATTCTTCAACAATTAACAAACCGAATAATGGTAGCAATAATGAATTCCAGCAACAATCAAACAAATTGAATAATAACAAAGCAATCAATTATGATGATTATTATGGTCTTAATCTTAACAATAATGAAGATAACGAAGCTGATGATGAAGAAGACATTGACGATGATAATGATGGAGATGACAATGATGTTGATGAAGAAAACATTTCAAATTTCCATAATGATATGGTGAGAAGCAGGGAAAATACTGATGTTTTCAATGATAATAATTATGATGATGATGACGATTTACGTGTTGTTGTTAAAAAGAATGTCAAGAATGTTGATCGTCAAAACGAAGATTCTAATGATTTAAATGATAATTCATTGATTTTCAATGCTGATAATGACATTGATAATGATCAATATGTTTATCATTATGATGATCAAGATGAAGGATTTGATTTTGATTATTATAATAATAATGATAGTCAAATGAATTATGATCAATTTTATAATGGAAATATTGATTTAAAATCGAGATTACAACAACAGCAACAGCAAAAACTAGATATGATCGTAAGTGTTAATTAATTTTTTGATATTTAATTGATTCAACTCAAATCCTCGATTAGATAACCGATCAGCCAACATCGAATGGTTATGATTTGAACGATGTTGATCAACATTTGTTTTTATCGAATCAAGTGAATCCAACAATCGAATCTTTGAATAATATTGATGATCGCGAAGATGATGCTATCATTGACAATAATGTCAATAATCGATCATCAAATGACAAATCAAATGACCAAGATCGTGATCGTATATCATCGATACAATCAACCGAATCGATACATATTGATAATATCGATGATAATCATGATGATGATAATTCAGTCATAAATATTGAAAATTTAGAAACATCAAAAGCAATAACAACAACAAAAACATCAAAAATAAATGCATGGAATGACAATAATAATGATAATTTAATATCATCAACAACATCATTATTCAAAGCTCCAATCATACCATCAACAACATCATCATCATCATTGTTATTATTACCATCCACAACAATTGCAATGAACAATCAAAATAATTTAAATGATTATTTATGGAAAAAAGATCGTATGACAATATTTTGTTTTTGTTCAACATCATTATCATTGATTGCAGCGATGGCCATGTATTGTTCCGAATAACAAATAACAATAACAATAAAACATCCAGTATTGAATGACAATTAATCAACTATTTATTTATTTATGATGTTCATTAATTTATTTATGTTCATCGATAATCTGTCAAACATGTTCGAAACAGCAAAACAAAATAAAACGGAGCAAAACGAAGCGAAAAAAAATGTCAAAACATGTCAAAATCAATCCAAATAATAATAATAATATTTCAATAATAATTGAGTTAACATTAATAATAATGATAAAAATAATTGACATGTATTTATATGAGTATTTATTTTTATAAATTTATAAATATTAATAAATTGAGAAATGTTGAGACATTTATTAATAGATTGAATTATCATTATTATTATGATTATTTTACGAGGATTATACATGTTTGTGCGTGTTGGAAAACATATTTTTGGCTCCTTGGTTCCTTGGATTCATCAAATTTTTAATATTTTCGAATTACGAATGATTTTGGTCCAATTTTTAGACTTCCAATTTTAGAATCTCTTGAATCCCGTGTAATTTGATGGCATTTCTGCGAATTGAACATGAACACTCCGATGTCCAGATCAAACAATTGATGATGAAAATGATCATGTTTTGATGTTGTTGTTTGATGCCCGCATCAAAATTTTAAAATTATCATTCCCATGAATCAAGCAAATCCAATCAATCAATCAACCGATTGCTCTCTTTTGTTTTCAATCTATTTTCCACTGTTAAAATATTATCAAAATTAATTCTGTCCGATTCGTTCGAAGAAAGATTAATCAAAACCATAATCGACTACGCTTGATCAGTTTTGAAAGGTTTCAACTTTTGATTTCAATCAGGAAATTCATTTCTTGGTAAACAACAAGGCAAACAACAGCGAGCGGGGGAAATGTTTGTTTCCAATTTAAATCATTCAAATTTCAATTTGAATCAATTGAATTCAAAAATTTCAAGGAATACTTTGATCGAAATGATTTGATGATCGTCATCGACGTTGTTTGATCATTTGATCAAACATCAATCGGTAAATCAATCATCGCATTAATCAATCACAAAATTCTTTGGTAAAATGAAAATATTTAAAAATACGTAAACTTGTTCGATGTTCCCCTGTCCATCCCGTCGACCATGGTGTTTGCGTTGGTTGCCCAACGAGCATCCATCGAACGAAAATTCATTTTAATAATGGTTCAATGACAATTTAATTTATTTATTTTTTCAATAATAATCATAAATTCACCATATGATCCATATGTTGCCATCATTGATGATTTAATAATTCAATTGTAATAAAAATAACAGCACTTGAAATGACAATTAAACAATATTACATGTTTAAACGAAGCTAAAATAAATAAACGACATGTTTTCATCAAAAAATTCATTGCCATATCAATTCAAAATTATTGTGAATTTTGAATGAAATTGATGAATTATTATTTGAATGAATGAATAAATGGAAATCAATTTATTTGATTTGTATTTCATTTGAAGGAAGAAGAAATGGTTGGGAAATTCATTCATTCATTTCGATTGATTTTCAATTGAATTTTGATTGTCATGGATTGTTTTCACTTGTTTTCGTTCGTTTTGTTCAATGTTTGTTGATTTGTAGATTTAAACGCATATATCACACAACAACAAATAGGAAGTAATTTGTACGAAACACGATCGATGATCATCTATGGATGCTGCGGTTGCTGCTTTTGCTGTTGCTATTTGAAAGTTGATTGTCAAATATTCAAAGCTTTCCAAGCTTTCAAAGCTATGTTTTTCTCATTTATTCAAAAAAAAAACTTTTGCTGGAAAATTTGTTTTTTCTCTTCAATGAAATCCCAGATTGATTTCGATCGTTTCGATTATTCAACAAAAGCACAAACAATCAATGAATTAATTTGAAAGCCTTAAATTTGAAATTTACTCTTTGCCATCCGATTACATACACATGTTTAACTCATTCGAAATACATTCGTGCATCGTCTATTCATTCATCGATACGTACATGATCTTGTATCCCACAATCACCATTCATCGATCATCATTCAAATCAGTGTCGTGTTTGAATGAAACAGTTGAAGCAGATTTCACTTGTTTGAATTCAGTGTTGTTCGATCGCTGCTGCTGCTGCTGCTGCTGCTTGTGCCAAAATGCTGTGGTAAATTGTTATGTCGTTCAAAGGAGACATTTGTTCTGATTTCAATTCCATTTTCAATTTAAATTTCAGTGAACAAAAATAACAGCCAAGCGAAACAATTTCAAGCTTTTAAATGATAATGAAAGTTAATTTTGTATTTGATTTTCAATCCATTTTGCAAAAATGACATTTGAAATTTTTGCTTAATCCAAGAAGCTCTCTAGCTGATCGCTGATTTCCAGTCTCAAATTTCCAAGTCTCACCTTTGCATTAAATTTTTTTGAAATAATTCAAATTCAAGCTTAAATCAACTCAATCTTCATTTCGTTCATCGAGATATACTTCAAGATAAGAAGAAAAAATTCAAAAATTCCAATCATGAAATTGTTACGATTGAAATCAGTGATCTTCAATTCATTCATTTATCATAATTATTTATTTCAAATATTATCATTATTGATATTATTATTCAATAATATTGATCAAACACTTTCATTATCACCAACAATAATTACATTTTCAATGTTAAATGATGACAATAATAATAATACAATTAATACAAATCCTTATAAGAATAATTTACTCGAAACAAATCATGTATCATCATCGATGTCATCATCTTCAATAGATAAACCATATATCAACAATAATAATCAATCATTATCACTTTATCCATTACGATCATTTAAAATATCATTATCATCATATTTACCATTGCCACCATCAAAGAGGATCAATTCAACTTCGTCAAAGTTGATTATGAAAGACGATGACCATAAAGATCATCAAAAGCATTCTTCAGAATCGGCCAAGAGTTTCGATGCCAAGAAGCTGTCATATGGTAAGAAATTGAATCGAAATAAACAAGTAAATCACAGTGGTCAATTGACAACGACAGCGGCACCGGCTGCAGCTTCAGCATCAACAGTGGCAGCGTCGACAGCATCCAAAGTATCGATACGTTTTAATAAATATCATAATTATAATGATATGACACGTTTGCTGAAAAATATTGCTAAAAGACATCAAAATCTGACTCGATTGTATTCAATTGGTAAATCACAAAAAGGTCGTGAATTATGGGTGCTACATTTGACTGAGTATGTTTGTATTGATTTATGATATTTGAATGTTTTGAACTTAAATATTTCGAATTAATTTCACTCATTTTTCCTCAAAGTAATACAAATTTAAATCAAGAACAAATAATTATGAAACCAAATGTAAAATATGTGGCCAATATGCATGGTAATGAAGCTGTTGGACGTGAAATGTTGCTACACTTAATTGCATATTTAATCAATTTCTCACAACGCAATTCTAATGTAAAAAAATTGCTAAAACATTCAAACATTCATATAATGCCATCAATGAATCCGGATGGTTTTGAAAATTCTTTGGAAGGCCGTTGTGAAGGCCCCGGTAGACGTAATGCAAATGGTTATGATCTCAATCGTAATTTTCCTGATCGTATTTTTCGTAATCGTACCGAAATCGAGCAACCAGAAACGGCTGCAATACGTCAATGGTTGGATCAAATACAATTTGTGCTATCAGCAAATATACATGGTGGTGCATTAGTTGTTAATTATCCATTTGATGGTAGTGAAAATATTGAATCCGAACATTTGGAAAAAACACCAGATCATGATGTATTTATACATTTATCACAAATATATGCACAACGTCATCGTAAATTACGATCACAAATAAAATGTCGTAAAGATGATAATTTTATTAATGGTATTACTAATGGTAATCAATGGTATCCAGTTCAAGGTAATTATAATGATATGTTATTAATTACATATGTCATTCAATCGATTTATTAATGAATATTCTCAGATCGATTTTCAATTTATTCTCAATCAATTAATACTAAATTGATTTTCACTTCATTTAAATTATTGATTAATCGATTTATTTTCCATATTAATCATTTCATTAATTAATATATTCAATTACACCAACCAATAATAGGCAGCATGCAAGATTATAATTATATTTTCGCTGGTTGTATGGAATTAACATTGGAAATTTCATGTTGTAAATATCCGAATGCCACAAATTTATTACAATATTGGAATGAAAATAAACTACCATTGCTTGCATTATTAAATGAATCAAATAAAGGTGTAAAAGGTATTGTTCGTGATTATGTCACTGAAAAACCAATCCCACGTGCAAACCTAACAATATTAGGCAGAGATGTTGGATTCCGTAGTGATCGCAATGGTATATTTTGGCGTATATTATTACCTGGTGATTATGTTATAATCATTAATTCAAAGGGTTATAAACGTCTACAAAAACAATTTACAATTCTCAAAGATAAAATTACAAAAATGGAATTATACTTAGTACCAAATAGCAATAATGACACTGATAATAATGATGATAATCATCATCAAAGAGACAAACAAAAACAATTACATCGATCAGAATCGCTAGCAAAGCAATCGGATAATACAGTTCGAGCAGCAGCAGCCGCAGCATCAAATAATCATTACGTTTATCACAGGAGAAATTTGCCGCAACATCAACCACCACCATCACCAACGCCTTTATCTTCACTAGCACCGTCACCATCATCACCACTTTCATCACCACCGCCATCGCCAGCTTCATCACGACCTCCACCATCGTCGTCACCGTCACCACCGCCATCACCACCAACATCGTCACGGTCGTCGTCACCGTCAACATCATCACGATCGTCATCACCGTCGACGCTTCGATTCGGTCTAAGAATATCACCACCATCACCATCATCATCATCGTTATTATTTAAACCACCAACAAATCGTTTCATTGATTTTTCTGAAAAAATTTATCTTCAATTAATTTTCATTGTAATCATATTATTTTTTGCATAATTATCTCGTTATTTGATTAATTAATTATTTTTTAATTAAAAATTTAATTTAAAAATCTAAATTTAGAAAAATTTTAAATTTTGGTAAAAATACTTGCCGCCAGATGGCGGTACTAAAATGTTTTTTTTCTAAAAATCATCTGTTTTTTGTTTTTCAAAATTTTTTTTGGCAAAAAAAAATTTAATTAATTTTTCTTATTGTTGTTGTTGTTGTTTTAATTAATTAATCAATCAATTTTCATAATCATTTTTAATTTGATTTTCTCATTGATGAAAACTTTATTTCAAAAAAAAAAAAAATCCGCGTTTTCAATAATAAAGTAAATCATATTATTCCGGATGAAACAACACAATTCACAATTGACAATCCAATCCAGTCTACGATAGATGAATATTTGATGAAATTAATTGATTGTCTTTTTCTGGTTTTCAATTTTTATTTGTTCCCATTGAAATTGAAGAAAAACAAAATAATTTTATCATTTATCAAGTTTTGAGTATTAAAAGTTCAAGTTTTCATTTAATTTATCTGTTTGTTTTGTATTTTTTGTTTTAAACTAAAAATTTCCAGATATAATATTGATAATAATGACAATACTAAATAATAGTACTGAATAATGATAACAATTTATTGTAATCAATCAATATATCTAAATGTGAACAAATAGCCAACCAAAACACAGAAAATAGAGAAGATATATATGAATTCATGATCATTTATTATGGTTAATTTATTACTGAATTATTACTGTTTCAGAATAAATGAAAAAAATGGGCCATTAAATTCAATGAGCAAATTGAAATTGAAATCAAAATGAAAATTGTAGTATCGGGAGAAAATTGGTGAATATAAATTTAAAAGAATTGAATAAAATAAAATCCGATAACTTCAATATAAAAAAAAAAGTAAAAACGAAATAACATTTTCCATCAATTCCAGATTTAAAACTATGAAGTGGAATTAATAATCCAAAAAATCCACCTCTGTTTGAATGACAATAAATTTCATGAAATTCACGGATTCATATTGTTTCCATATAAATGATTCCCTTTGAATTGAACGAATTGTCGATAGCATTGACGATCATTGATTATGATTATGATGATGGTGATTATATAGATGTTTGAACGTAGAGACGAATAAATCGAATAAACGAAGGATAAAACCTCTTGAAAAACAAACAAAAATCTTTAATTTTGGCTCGAGCAAATCCATAATATTGAAAAATCAAATCCATTTTCAATCATTCGAAAATATTCAATGAATCATATATGCACCAGCAGCATTCTATATACCCAAAGATTTGAATGGCATGGGCATAGATTTGCTTTTTTCCTTAAGAATAATTGCTGGAGATTTTCCTCAAGATTTCCTTTATTCACTGTTAGATATTCATCTCATTGATTGTCTCATCTTTTGTGTGTGAGCCAAACATCTTGAAAGTAAATCAATTGAAGAGTATGATTGTTTTGTTTTTTATTTAATTCCGATTCCACATTTCAATTCCGATTCAAATCGGTCCCAGACACAAAACCCTTGAAAGAAACAACGAATGATGAGAATAATTCATGACAATTCATGAAGGAGATTGAATCTTTTAAAACCATGAAAATGGTAATATGAATGAATAAATGAACGTATAGATGAATATATAAATAGATGAATAAATGAATAAACAAAGGAACACACAAACAATCAAAACATCTCGAGAATTAATTCAAAAAAGGAAAAAAAATTGAAGAATTTTAAACCAAAAAAACAATTCCAAGGTGATTCTAGCTGATTTAGGCAATTGAATCCCGAAGAAATCTGAGTAAAACAAACAAACATTCATTTCTATATAATAAGATCATTTCGACCAAAATGTATGAATGAATGCATGAAACTACTGCAAAATTATCATTCGAACAAGGCGAAAATTCCGATCATTCTATAGTTGATTACATAGTTTTGATGTCGGTTGGAATGGAGTGTATTGAATATGAATGAATCAGTGAACGAAGATTGAGAGCAGAAGCTGACACTCCATTGATAATAACGTTGAATAACGAAATAATGCTTCAACAGCCGTAGTACCACCATCGACATCATCACCATCAACAGCTACGGCGACGATCATTTGAATCGGCATAATCAACATTCGGTATTATCATCATCATTATTATTATTTGATAATAACCATTATATATGCGTGCGTGTGTGTTTATATGTGAATTTATGATGAAGCTCTCGACATGAAAAATTCTTCGTGAATAATTTTCAATTTCATTCCATTCCATTCATGATGATGATGATAATGCGCAATTGTTCCCGTTGTTTGATTGTGTTTCAAGAAGAATATTATCATCATCATCATCATCATTATTGTTATATCGTCAATATTGAATCGAATGAATTGAAGAGAAGAGGAAAATATTCTTTGGATGTTTGATATTTTTATCTCTGTGTGTGCCATTATTATGATAATAATGATGATGACGATAATATAATTGAATTTTTCAATTCACATCAAATGATTCAATGATTTTTTTTGAGTGTTGTTGATTGATAATTGAATTGTTGATTTTTAATTGAAATTTTGATTGAAATATGAATGTAATCAAATATTTTTCTTGTTTATTCTTTTACAAATTATTTAGTTAATTATACAACATCGAAAAATGAATCAAAATTGAATCAGCGAAGATCGTTCAAGATAAACGAATCATATTTTTCAATTTATTTGATTGTTCAATTATCATCGAATGTTTTTCGAGAGAAATGATTCAATCGTTTAAAATTTTGAAATTGTTACATTTTGAATCTCGAAAATTGAAAACTTCCATCAATTATCATCAGTGTCAATATGTTAATATTCCTATCATCAGTGACAATATGTTATGAATAATTCAACAATTATTAAGAAGAATTAATATTATCATTACGGTTAAATGAATTTTGTTTTGTTTTGTTTTCTGATTTTCAATCATCTTACATGTTCATTCATCTTTTGTTGTATTTGATTGTTTTGTTTTTCAATTGAATTCAGCTGAATAATTTATCATAATTTATTGATTCATTCATTTAATATTGAAAAATTAACGAAAAATGGAGCTTTTAATTGAGACCTTACAAAATGGTAATGATGAACAAATATCAACTGAATTGGTCAATTTTTATACAAAGGTAATTTGATGCTTATTTTATTTCATTTTAATTTATTTTTATTGAATGAATTTTCGGTGTTGATCTGTTCATTCAGTATGGAAACACAACAACATTACCAGAAACATTACAATTAAAAGAAAAATTAGTTGAAAATCTATTCAGAATATTACGTGATCAAAAACGTATTAATCTATATCCAACAACATTACAAGTATTGCGTATATTAACAAGAGATAATCAAATTGTTGATCAATTATTTATGAATGATAAACGTATCGATACATTGTTACATTTATCAATGTTAGTCGGTGAAGATGAAGCATTTATGACTGAAAATAATCAGCTATTTGATGCAAAAATTATTGTTGAAGCACAAAAATGTCTTTCAAATTTAATTGCATTATCATCTGGCATACGACGTTTGTGTTGTAATAATTCATGTATTGATGGTATCATGCTTCGTTTACGGATGCATCCTGATCCTAATTTACCATATGAGGTTCATATTGTGATAAATGAATTCATTTTCTCATTAGTTTTAATCAAAAATATCCATATTTCTTAGGTTAAATATTTTGACATGTTAATGTTATTCTTTTTGACTGCATATTGTGCTGAATTGCGGCCAAAAATTCGCGATGATTATCATGGTCTAATATATCTGATGGAAGCTATTGATTTGATATTGAAAAATAATGCCGAATATTTAGCCGAAAATATGCCATATAAAAATAAAAGACGTTCAAAAGGTTCTAGACGTGGTAAACGTAACAATAATAATACAAATAATAATGAACAAAATACATCAACAACAACAACAACAAATGAAACAACAACGGTGCCAAATGATGGAAAAAATATTGATGAAACAATTGGAGATTTACGTTTAGATGATACGCTTGTAGCATATTGTTTAGATGATTGGGAAATTAATTTAGCCATTCAAGTGATTAAAGTATTGTTCAATTTAACAATGAATATCGATTCAAACACGATGAACGAGGTGATTAATTTTCATTTTAATTAAAAAAATTTTTTATGATTGATTAATTTGAAATTTTAATTTTTCAATAATAATTTATCAGTTTGAAGAAGCACATTTTTTTCGTTTAGTATCAATATTACATGATCTATTACTCTGTGATACAAAAAATGAAGAACGAAAAGAAGATTTACAAAGCCATATTGTTAATCTATTAACAAATATGCCACAACAAAGTTATGAAGAGCTTTTATCTAAAATTGCTGAATTAGGTAAACCAGAAAATCCTGAACATGAATATATGGAAATGAATTTAGAAGTAATATCAGCGCTATTAGATTTCTTACGTATTCGTCTTGATGATGTATGTATTTTTGATATTGAAACTTAACGTGTTTCAATTAAATTTGAAAAATGATCAATGATTTTTTTTTTTCAAAACAAATATTTGATAGGCTGACAAATCGAATGCCCTTGAACGTTTGGCACCAATATTACAATGTTTAATAAGAGCTTGTGATTCACATCCAATCATAAGAAAATATGTACGATATCAAATATTACCACCATTAAAAGATGTCCAGCATAGACCTGAACAAGGAAATACAATGCGAAATAAATTAGTTCGATTGATGACATCTACAAATGTAAATTTAAAACATTTATCTGCACATTTTTTATTCATATTATGTAAAGGAAATGTTGGTCGTTTAATTAAATATACTGGTTATGGTAATGCTGCTGGACTGTTAGCCAGTTTAGGGCTGATGAAAACTGATTCAAAAATGTTGAATTATTCATCTGATTCAGAAGATAGTGATACCGAAGAATATACTTCGAATATTGATAAGTAAATTATTAAATCATTAATTATTTATCAGGTTTAAATTTTAATATACCTTAATTTTTAATTAAGAATAAACCCGATCGTAGGATGTGTACAAGAACAGGGGCCAGATCCATTAGCTGAAATGAGTGAAGAACAAAAAGAATATGAAGCTAATCGTTTTATAAATGCAATTGATCAATTACAAAGGTTTGACATCCGAGTGTTTTGAATTGAATTTGAATTCTTATTAATGTGATTTTTTCATCCGAATAATAGATCCGGTATCATACAACCATGTCGTATCGGTGAAGATGGTCGACCACAACCAGTTGAACATGTATTAGAATTGCAAGAAGAATATCAACAACAAGCGCAACAACAACAAAAACAAACGCAACAAACAGATTCTGATTCTGAATAATTCTTAATGACGCACGCATAAATCATTGTTTAATCAAATTTTTCTCATCATTATCCGAAACAAAACAAAACACTAAACAAACAATTTAAAACTCTCTCCAATCTCAAAATCTATTCAAATCTCAAATTATGATCCATGAACACAGAACTAATGGACATTTTTTTTTCTCATTTCATTTCTCAATTATGATCGCCATTCAATTTCCATTCATCAATTCATTCATCGCCATTTCCATTCTATTCTATTCATTCATTCATTCAATTTTCCCATTATCATTACAATCAATTAATTAATCAAATTTACAATTATTATCATTATTATTCGTATTTCAAATACAAATTTTCATTGATTATTATTCATAAATAATAACAACAAACAAACGAATATCATATGGAAACAAACATACAAAGACATATGGGAAATATGCTAAAATATAATCAAGATGATTTTAACATTCAAATTTTTTTTTTCATTTATTCATTTACTTATTCATTCATCGATTCATTCAATTTAAATGAATTCAAATGTTGTCGAACACACATGTGTTTTTTGTTCATTGAAAACAGAAATGACTAAATTGAAATGATCATTCAAACATATATTCATTCATTCATTCATTTATTATCCTTAAACATAAAATGACAAAACTAAATTAATATTCATACAAACATAAACAAAACAAATTGATTGGAACAACACCTTTAAAAATAACAAGCGAACTAAACTAATCTGATTGAATCTAACTCAATTGAACTCAATTAATTGAAACTAAGTCAATTTCTCAATTTTTGCTTAAACATTGAATAAAATATTTCAAAAAATAAAATGAATTTTAATTCGGATTTGAATTAGAATGGATTCTATTTATTCATTTTTGATTATTTACTAATTACAATCATGAAAATTTTTTTTGAAATTAATTCTAATTGATATGGTAAATTGGTAAGTAAGTTGATTCTTGAATTGTTTTTGGTTGAAATTCGTTGATAAATGTTTACATGAGTTTGTTTGTTTTTTTTTTTTGGTCAAAATCCATGCATTTCACCCATCAACAATATGGTGCCGGTACGTTGATGCCGTAAAAAATATAAAAATGGATGATCAAATGAAAGTGCTGCATTTTTTGATTGATCATATTGTTTTTGTTTCATCATTTTTAATCGATTTTTTTGTCGCTGTTTTAATTGCATTCTTGATTCAATATTTGGCCCTATACCATTTTCATCGAATTCCATTCGTATTTTATGTTTAATATCGGATATGAATATGTTATCATTCGAATTATTCAATGATATTTGATTTGTTATATTCGATCGTTTTTGATTGAATATATTTCTCAAGCCCATACGTTCAAATGTTTCACGTAAATCATATTCAGCATCGATACCGAACGTAGGTAATTCGATTAATATTTTTCCATAAATATTCATTTGTCTAATCGATGTTTCGATATACCATGGATTAATTGCACGTCTAATCAATGTTAAATCATCATTAATTCTTGATGGCAGTATTATATACAATGAATAACGTTGATCTTTGAATGGTAATTCAATCATTGCAGCATCAATTTCATCTAATGGTACAATAGCGACGGCTGCTTTTAAACGCATAAATGGTACATTTTCATATGTTACATAATTTGAGCCATAAAATGTTGATGGACGTGTATGTAGGATATCGAATTGATGTAACCATAGTCCATTGAAATATGCTGCATCTAATATCAGCAATGAATTCGCATTCATTTCATTACGATTATCATCATTATTGATTGGCAAACTATTTTCAATCACTGTTGAACCATTTAAAATGAAATCCGTGGATATATTATCATTGCTTATATCACTGTCATTATCATCGATATCATTATTATTATCATTATCATTATCATTATTTATAAATTGATTTAAAATAATTTCACCATTAAAATAATCACTTAACATTTGTATATAATCTAAATTAATTTTCAATGTTTCATTTGCAATTAATGCACGTGTATTTTTAAGATCATTTAATTTGAGCAATAATTTTTTAATGTAATCACGTATACGATCACTATCATCACCATCAATATTTGCCATATTGAATTCTAATAATGTTTCAATTTGTTGCCGTGATAATGAATCAGGATCAGTTGTTAAATGTAACATTGTTAGCGTTATTGTCAAACTAAATGGTGAAATGAGCAAATTTTTCTTTACATCATCATTTGATTGTTCATTATTTAGCTGATTCAACAATTGATAACCAAAATAATTTGATATTAATGAAAATTTACGTGGTATTATTATTGGACGATTTGCAGCAGCGGTGAAATGATAATTGATTATTATCATTACAATAATTATTACAATGAATAATGATTGATGATAATTTGTGGTGGCTGCCATTATCAATCGTTGTGATATGTTCCCGAAAAAAAAATGCTTTAAAATTCGAAATTTAAAAAAAAATTAAGAATAAATGATGCTCGAATGATGCGAAAGATGTTAATGATATGAATATCAGATGCGATACAACACGAATGCATGCAAGATGATCATTTATGATGACTGCGAATGATGATAATGTTGTTGTTGAAGAAGATGAACATTATTCATTATTATAATCGATTTGATCGAAAATCGATGGTCGTAATTTGCTTTGTCGTATTTTTCAAACCATTTTATCATTATTATTATTATATACGTTTGATTGAGAATAATATTATGTTTTCATGGACATCATTCGATGATAATAGTGACAACATTGAATATAAAATATGCCAACAAACATTGGACATTGATGATGATAATGATGATAATAGCACGTGATACACGTGTTGAATGATGAACACACGCACACACAGCTCGAATCTAACCAATTTTTTCGTTTGTTTTGTTTTGGTTATTTTTGTCAAAATCTCTTGAAATCAATCAATGAACACACATGAACACAATCATTGTCGTATGAATGATGAATTGATGAGATTGAGAGATGAAATATGCAGAAAAATATTCATAAAAATATGCACAAAAATATGTCCAATGTCAAAATAATATATGAAAATGTGTGTAAGTCGACTGTCAATCATAAATTGTTGTTGAATTACAATTGATTTCTTGTTAATTATTATCAAAATTAATACTAATCAAAACAAATCAATCAAATATTTGAAGAAATCTATTGATTACAAATCGAAAACCAAACAGACAAGTTGATCATTTGTCACGTGTAATGGATGGTGGTAATGGTGGTCATCTTCATCTTCAAATTAATCATTTTTCATGTGTTGATGGCGATGGTGGTGTTGGTCATTTTTATCATTATCATTTTAATTATCATAATCATGGTAATAATCATGACTATTATCACTTAATCAACTGAAAATAATTGAAAATGATGGAAATTAATCATCATTGACAGGTTTCACTTTTATCATTATCAATTGTCGATTTGCATTTTTGAATGATCAACTGGTGAATGTCAATTTTCAAATATATGTGCGAAAACAAACATTCGATGATGACAAGGATAAATTCAGTCGATTATTTTATTGATTTTAAATTTTTCAATAATGATAGTTTGATTTGATTGATAGATTCACAGACAATTTTTCTAATGGAATGATAATTGAAAATTATGTAAAAATCATTTCGTGAAGAATTATTCAATCAAAAATATCGCTAAAAGACATTAAGACACATTAAGAAACATGGAGATGCGTCAAATATTAATGACCATTGGCTATTTTTTTCTGTTGATCATTCAATGATTCAATTTCAAGTGTCTTTCAAGCCATTTCGACGTTGTTTTGTTGCTCAAAAATATTCAATCGAATACAAACACATTTTGAAGTAACCACTAATTATACGTACTGAGAATTGAACTGTGAACACTGTGAACGTACACGCGAGATAGTGTTGATTATGCTGATACATTGATGATGTTGATCATAATAAAATGATGATGATCATCATCATCATAATTATTTGATGATCATGGTAATTTGATGATCATAATAATAATAATAATAATAATGATGATGATCATCTTCATCATTATTATCATTATAATGATGGTAATAATAATAATCACACATTCAAAGACACTGAAGATGACACTGAGAACTTATATGAATGATGTACAAATGTCCATGTGTCTATTTGAGTACGTTTCTGTGTCTATTTCAATATTTCAATTTGAAAATAATGAATTCAGTGATAAAATTTTTTGAAACAAACAAAAGCGAAAATGAATTTTTATCCATTTTTTTTAGATTTCATTTTTCAAAAATGAAAATTTCTCCATCCATCCATCCATGGATGCATCCTTCCATTCATTCATTTTCAGTTGTTTTTGGAAAGAAATACAAACAGATTTGTACAGATACACGCGTAGAGAATTGATGAAATTTGAAATTTTACTTTTTTAACTTTGTGTTTTATCACTAATAAAATTCAAGAAATACGCACAGACACACTGATAACTGATGAATGGACATTAGTTTTTTTTTCATTGATGAAATATGAAAAAGAGAGAGATAGAACAATTTCATTTAAAATAACGGTAATTCAATGATCAAAGAAGAGGATTCAACAAATGTTGACATTGTCAAATGATGGCCAGATGGCCCGAATATCTCGAGGTTTTTGTCCAATAAGTCTCATTGCTAATCACTGTAAATTGATTGATCGAATACCAATCATAGAAAATGCGATGTGTGATGTGCCGAATCGAAACACAATCGATGTCAATGATGGTGACGATGTCAAACGATGATGATGATGATGATGGTGAACAATGATGATGATGGATGCTTAAAATTTTCAGAAAAAGGAACAAAATTTCATAATTCACTGAAACACGTGTTGTTTCTTGTGTTTGTTTTCATTTATTTATCTCATTTCAATGATAATCACTCGAAGACAATAACGCACATGATGATGACAAACAAACAATTGATTTGGACATTTAGGAAACATTTTATTATCATCATCGATTCAATTGAATTAAATCATTATTGGAAAAGATTCGATTAAATTAATTAAATTGATTAAATCATTTGTGGTCATTGAATCAACATTCAAAATCGATTGATTGTGATTGAATTGTGGTCATTGTGGTGATTTCAATGGAATCATTGAAAAAGCATTGTTCAAAGGTGAACAAAAACAAAGCAAACAATTCAAATCATTCAACATTTTAATTGTGACACCACAATTCGATAACTTTCGAATGATTCAAAGTAAATAAATCCAAAAATAATATTAAAACTCAATTCAATTCAATTCAATCAGTCAAATTTCGATGCGAAAAAAAAACATTGAAACGTTATTATTTTTGGATTTTTTTTTTGGCTCAAAATACACACATTGAAAAAACAAATACATGTTTCATTTTGAGTGCACGAATACATGTTTCATTTTCAATTGTGTTTCACAAAAAAAATCAATGGAATCAATCAATCAATTATCATCATCATTGATATTGATTTTCTGTAAGAAAGGAGCAAAAGCAAATTCTCTACGAATCAATTGTTTGTGGTCATTGTTTATTTCAAATTCAATACGATTCGTAAGTCGTATATTGTAATTTGTTGCATGGTAAATGTAAATGTATTCGTTTCTCTTTCTTCGTTTTGTTTGATTGTTTCATTTGAATGTGTTCAATTTCAAATATTGAATCACAAAATGCAATTTTTTTTTTAGATTTGAATCTGATCATTTGAATTTGTTCATGATTCAATTCAATTTCGAATTGATTTTGAATTTATTTACTTTCATTGCATTCAAAATTAATTCGATCCAAGGATGTTTCATGTTTGATTTTTTCGTTTGTTTGATCGTTTGTTTGTTTGATATTTGGCTTGTCAATTGGAATAAATATTATATCAATGTCATGCATGAACATATTGATACAACGGAAAATGTCATGCATTGAAAGATGATTAAAATTTTTGACAAACACTTTCGTATTGACAAGATTCATCAGCATTCCAGAAATCATCATCGTTAATGATGATGATTGATACACAAATCCAAATATTCAAAAAATGTCCGACCAAAAGAACTAATTAATCCCACCCCTACCAATCCCTAAAATTTTAATATATAAATTCAAACAAATCTGAAATAAAGAGGTTCATGATTGTTCATTATTGTTCATGTCAATTGAAATAAAATAATTGCTGCAAAAAAATTATTATTTTTATAAGCCAGCAAGATTGTTATCCTAAGTCTTCAATCAAACCAAGTCAAAACACCGCAGCTGCAAGCAAGTACCAAGAAAGTGATATCACCAAGACCCAAGCAAGATTCAACCTACAACCAAAACTACGACATCGAAGCAAGATTCAATTTGTGTGAAGAACGTGCATCAAGATAAGAAAATCAAGATTATTACAAGCAAGAAAAAAAAAACAAGACCAAGACCAAGACAATTTTTTTTGTAAGTCCATAATAATAATCTAATATTTTAATTTAGCAAAACCTCAAGATAAAGCAAAGCCATGGCACAAGAAAGAAAAGAAAACCCTTTAAAACAAAAAATCGAAGAGCTGATCAAAGCAAGACCAAGTGTGCGAAAGAGAATCACGGACGTATACAATGTTATTATGGGCGATGACATTGATGTCCAACATCTCATTATAAAAAAATACCGAATGGATTCGGCTATTGGCAACTATGAAACGAAATGGAAGACCATTCGAGAATATTGTATAAGACATAATTTAAAAATTGAAGATGAAAACTATGCGCTAGCTACCGAAGAATACAAAAGAAAGTTAAATCAAATTCACATCTTTATGACCGCGTTGGTCGAGAATATACAAAAAATTGATATTGACGAAGTACGTCAAAGATCAAAAGAAATAGCTCAAACCGAAGAATATTTGGTCAAGAGTATTGAATCCGACGATGACGAATGCTATACTAGCGCAGAAGAAATAATGACCACACCACAAGCAATGACAGCACCACCAGTAATGACGGCACCACAAGCAATGACAACACCACCAGTAATGACACCATCAGTAATGACGGCACCACAGGTAATAATAACACCACCAGAAATGACCGCACGACCAGAAATCGCAAGTGATGCACAAGTTCAGATGTCAAATGAACTTTTACTGAATGAAATAAGACAAACAAAACCCTTCTCGGGGAAATTTCTCGAGTTTGGGGAATTTTTCGAAAGTCTTACATCCATGCTAGATATTTGCACCTTGCCACCACAGAGAAAAATCGAGATCATAAAAGAGAAATTAGACGAGCCAAGTACTCGAACGATAAAGAGTCTCTGTGATAACAAAGATTATGAAACGGTGAAAATGGTCCTAAGAAGAAAATTTTACAATAATTATGAAGTAGAAAGCAGACTACTGGACCAACTTGAGAGTCTTCCGAGACTGGAGGATGATTTTGACCTGGTGGGAATAGAAAGACTCTTAGAAGAACTAAGAAACGCGTGGACTCTAATGCAAAAGATCGAAATATCTGCGGGTGGAGTTCAGAAGATTAAAAAAATAGTACTTCAGAAATTAACGACCTATATTAACCATCAGATGGGTGACGTTAATGAAAAGACATTGGGGGACATGATCCAAGTCCTAACCACAGAACATATGATGGCTCAATCCAGAAATTGGATAAGATTTACCGAACAACCTTCCTACAAAGAATATAAATCACAGCAGAAACGTATGAGTAGAAATTTTAATAAATCATGCTCAACACCACAACAATATTGTTATTTCTGCCGAAATGAGTCGCACAATTCTGCAGATTGTCTTAGCTTAATGGCAAAAGAACCAAGACAATCAATCATCTACCAAGAAGATTTGTGTATTAGATGTTTGAAGAAGGGACACAAAATGAACGAATGTAGGTCCCCAAGAACGTGCATATGCTGTAATAAAGGCCATCACGAGTTTATGTGCCGCAAGTATAAAATTCAATCTAATGTTTCCCCACAAGAACGAAGAGCCACACCAGTGAACCCCAAACTAAGATTTCAATACAGAGGAAGAACTGCAACAGGTATACCCAATCAAAATCAACAAAGAGTTAAAGAATTGTACCATCCATCGACTTCATCATTGCAGTACAGGCAACAAACTGCCCCAAAAGCAATAGCAACCAAAGAATGCCATGCGTATAAAACTGAAATGGCTCCCAAACAAGAAGAAAAAGCGGAAAATATTGATTGGAATGAATTGGTGCCTAAAGACGAAGAAGGACTAGTCGGTTTAGTCAATTTCGAAGTGAAAATGTTGCAGATGCCTGATTTTAAAATATGCTATGCAAAAGAAAATATAAAATTGAATCTAATACCACCAATCAAAATTAAAGCAAAAATCAATGATCAAGAAGTAAATCTTATTATCGATTGTGGAGCCAATATAAGTTTCATAACTCCGGGTTATGTTTCAAAATTAGGACTAAAAACAGTAACCTGTAGCAACAACATCGTTACAATGGGATCCAATGTCAAGGCAATTGGCTATTGTATTGCAAAAGTAAATTGCGAAAATATAGAAAAACAAATCATCTTCTTTGTAATGAATCACAAGCAAGAAATCATCGCACTTGGCCGTGATGCGATGAAAAGTTTTATCATAAATCTAAACAGTGAAGATGGAATTACCTGGCAAGTTGTTGTTAAAGCACGACCAAATTTACCAAATGAATTTAAAAACGAAGATTTTGCTGCAAAGATTCAAGAACTCATCAACACCAACCAAGCAGCTGCCAAAAATGGTAAAGTGCGATCTTGGACGACATACGCTCAAGAAGCAATTGATGAATACAACCGAACGATCCATACAACCACAAAGTTTACACCGTTGTACTTGCTAACGGGGTATGATCCTGATGGATTATTCGAAAACGAAGAAATTACCGAAGCACGTAAAACGGCATTGAAAAACTCATTGGTCGCCCACGACAAATACAAAGCAAGATTCGATGAACATCGAAAAAAATTCCCTGAAGATGTTAACGAAATTTACGTATCAAAAGGGAATAAGTTAAACCGAAAAAAACTGGACCCGGCTTACGAAGGACCTTACCCGGTTGTGGGCATAGAAGGCCAATCGATGATCAAATTTAAAAAGGGGGCAAAGGTCGAAAAAGCCCATATATCAAATGTCAAGCCTAAGTTCGTCAATCCATTCAATATTGTCAACATTGTTTTCATAATAAACGTATTAATGATGATAATGGGTGTAACGGGGAAAGTCTATGAAAACAGTACGGATCCGGTGGTGTGGGAACAAACCGAGCATACCGTCGCTAAAGATCTTATAAATTCATATTATGTAATCAAAGTGGTTAGCCCATGCGAAATCGTGAAAAAAGCGGAAAGTTTGGCCGACTGTCGTGCGAAATATAATGAAATGGTATTGAAACCAATGATGGAATATTGCCCAAGTACAAATAAAAGTTTGGATGAATTCTTGAACAGTCATAAAAATCGAAGTAAACGAGCCATCGGCGCCATTATACAAGGGGCTAAATACCTGTTCGAAAATGCCGATAAGGTAGTTTATGTGGGCCAGATGATTGTGGGTTTTGTATCCAACTGGTTTCAACATAGAAAATACGTCGATATTTTGGGGACGCAGAAGCAACACAGCAAGCAAATAAAGGTTTTGATGAATAATCAAAATGACTTATTGAAAAAATTCATCGAAAGACTTGATACAATGGACAAAAAGCAACATAAGAATAACCAAATATTCTCCAACATGCTAGACGTAGTTTACTACGATTCCATGATTTATCCCCAAATGTTGGTGATTAATCAAAACCTGAAAAGATTCTTCTTACAAGTGAAACATCAAAGAGTACCAGTGGAAATAACCTTGTTATTTCCCGGATTGGTTCGTCCAAGTGAGAATTTCGATCAATGGAATTTTATTGGTTGCGAATTCTCCACCAATATGAATCTAATATTGGAAATTATTGAACCTGATGTTTACAAGACAATAAAAATATTCAAAGCTTATCCGTTCGTATTATACAAACAACAACAAAATCAGATTTGCTCGTACGAATACAAAGGGCCGCAATACATGGCTTTTAATGAGGAAAAAAATTGTACAACAAGCCTCAATATAAATCCTCATCACCTACGAGAGTCTGAAAGTTTTCTGTTGGATAAACCTGATGTTTGCGATGATCAACCCACAAAAAACTTATGGCAAAGAAAATCATGTGAACAACTAAAAGAGCATCAAGGAAAAGAATTTCAAATTCATTTCAATAATGAATTTGTATATCTGTATTGTTACAGTCAAAATCTAACGATAGATAATCAAACGATGCCATGTAAAAACCAAATCTATAAAATATCAATCCACAAGGAATTTAGAGTCGGTCACTTCCATCATAAGGCTGACTCGAAGCGTCGTTTTGGAAACCACACAATACAGCATAATGAAAATAGGATTATCAATCATTACCTATTTGATAATTATCCCGGCTACGAAGAAAACAATAAGGAATTAAATTTAATCCTGAAAAACATCGATGATGATGCAGAAGTTATGGCTCATCCGAAAGTAAGATGGATTTTTTTTTACAACCATTGGTCTTGGTGCTTTCATCGTATTATTGGTGATCTTATACGGATTCAAACGATGTTGGCAAAGACGCAAACGAAACAAAATCCGTAAACAAAATATGGAGCTTCAACGTATTGAAGCTGAAGTTATCCACGAAATGAATAAACGAATCATGGCCTGAATGCTGATACGAATCTCCTAACGCCCTCCAACCAAAGATCTTTAGGGAGGGAGATGTCATGCATGAACATATTGATACAACGGAAAATGTCATGCATTGAAAGATGATTAAAATTTTTGACAAACACTTTCGTATTGACAAGATTCATCAGCATTCCAGAAATCATCATCGTTAATGATGATGATTGATACACAAATCCAAATATTCAAAAAATGTCCGACCAAAAGAACTAATTAATCCCACCCCTACCAATCCCTAAAATTTTAATATATAAATTCAAACAAATCTGAAATAAAGAGGTTCATGATTGTTCATTATTGTTCATGTCAATTGAAATAAAATAATTGCTGCTAAAAAATTATTATTTTTATATCAATGAGATGTTTGTTTTTCAATTGAATTATTCCATTTGCTTTGTACGATTGATATATGTGTGTGTGTGTGTTGGTATGTCTTGGTGCCGAATCAATGCATTCGAAATTCAGGTTCAGGCTTTTGTATCTGATTCAAATGCATCCATTCTTGACATAACCCATTTATTCGATGCGATTTAATTTGATTTGATTTATTTGATTATCCGATTGATGGAATTTTTGGTAAAAATTAACATAAAATGATTTGACCAGTTTCTTCCTTATTGCATCAAAACGCCATGACCAATACAGCATGAACAACCATGAATTTCTGAAAACCAGTATGAAACGTTTCGATGTTTATGATGGCGTTTTTCGGCAACCATCTGCCAATGATTGACCAGCAGCAGTCATTACAGATAAATCACCGTGGAAAATTTGCCACCATCCATTCTCTCACAATCATCATTCGTATTAATGATTTCGCTGGGACGAAATTCATTTTCCGTCATTTTTCGGCCAATTTTTTTTCCAAAACAAACAATCAAATATCTACGATTTACGAATTTAAACGATAAGATAATGATGGCTACCGATATTTAAAGTTTCTGAACTCAAATCAAATAAAATAATGATAATAATAAGAGTAATGATATCACCTTTGGAAAACGAAGATCATAATCGACAATTGTCCATCATTGATGATAATAATATTTGATTTAATATTTTCAAATGACTCAAATATTTCATACAAATAATTGAAATGAAATTCAATGAAATCAAACAAATGAATGAATCGACAAAACAAATACCGGAAAATTTTCCGTTTTTTTTCCTTTGTTTAAAAATAATGCTTGCCGTAGTGTCCAGTAAGTTCATGACGATTGAATCAATGGCGATTGTATTGAAAATCGAATGAAAAATCGTCAAAAACTTTTCGGACAAAATTCAATTTCATAAAATTTCAAATTTATTTTCAAATGAAAATTTTGACATAAAAGTGTGAAATTTTTTCGTAAATGAAAATGAAATTTAATTTTCAATTCAAATATTTTTATTTGATTCATATCAAAATAAAAAAAAATTGTTTACTTTTGATTCATTTAGTATATAATAGTAAAAGGAAAAATGGAAATTTCAAATCAATTGATTTATCATTTTATCGTTTGTTTGTTTGTTTTGTTTGCGAAAAATGATAATATTTTTTTTTAATGACGATTTTCAATTCAGAAAAATTCAATTGATTCAATTCAATTTGAATTCAATTGAATTTAATTTTATTCAACTTTGAATCGAATGAAGATATTGAATGTGGAAGATATTCAATTTTTTTTTTAATTTTCAAATTTTGGAATGAAATATCTTCAATTGAATTGTTATTATTTATATATTTTCATTCATTCATTCATTCATTGAATGAAATGAATTGCATTCATTTTAAAATGAATGCAATTCACCCAACATCAATAATTGTCCAGTTTGTTTATGACGAATAAAATAATAGAATGGATGATTGAGATTATAGAATAATGGTGCAGCTGCTGATAAATTTTCATCATTTTCTGGACGTTTTTGTTCATTTTCATTCAATAATAATTTCGATCGATACAATAGACCGGTTAATTTTAATGATTTATCAGTCATTGAACCAAATTGGGCTGTTTGTTCATCTAATGCATCATTCAAACCGAAATTTTTCAACACTTTAATCAATTGTGTTTCTTCATAATCCATATTGATCAATGGTAATTCAATTGTTGAATCTAATCGATATGATAATCGTGCGATCAGTTGTTCTAAATATGTAGCATTCAAGTTCTTTCTAATATCAGAAAGATCATCATTTGGATCACGTGGTAACAGTGCATAGAATGCAACCAAATCATTTTCGAATGGTACTTCAATAAGATCAGCTTCAAGATCTTCTGAATATGTAAAACCGAAACGGCCAAATCTTCTCATAAATGTAACATTATTAAATTGTTTATCATCATTACCAAAGAACACATCAACATGACTATCTTCTTGATAGAATGGAAATTTCCAATTACCATCGAATGATGTACCATCAGCCAATAATAAACCAGTATCATCACCAGGTTTTTGTAACAACATTTGCGGTATCATATTATCAGTTTTATCGGCAAACATTTTATTCAAATCATTCATATCAAGTGATGATAATTCATATGATTTAGCTTGAAAATAATCTTCAAGCAATTTTTTATATGCATCAGTGAATTCATGTTTACCAACCAAAGCATTTGCCATACGATATTTAACACCTTGTGTTGATCTCAATTGTTCATATTGTTCTTGCAATAATTTCGGTAACGATTCTTTATCAAGTGTTTCCAATTTTAATATATGAGCAAATTCATCGGATGTTTTACCATTTGCACCTTGGTATAACATAACCATTGATGACATTAAACCGAATGGCGATAACAGGACATTTTTTGGTTCATCAAACAATGCTTTAACTACATCATTAGCATCATCTGGTGGTGATAGATTTATGTGTTCCAACAAATTAATAGCTAAATCATTTGATGATTTAACCAATGGTTGTAATTCTAATGGTTGTTCGGATGTTTGACCATTGACAATCGTGCCTAATAACACGATCAATGATGATAATAAAATGTACATGATTTGAAAATTTATGAATTTCTGAATATATCAAAATCAATAAATGAACAACAAGAATAAAAAAAATTCACGAAATTCAAAATCAAAACATTATTTTGATCATTCGTTATGTTTATATAATCGGACAACATTCGAAAAATTTTCCATACTTTTGCAGACCATTTACAACCACCACCACCTCAACCATCCCCATCAACCATCATCAGTATTATCACCATCCTTTGAACAACAACCACTTGAATCATTCGAAGGAAAATCGAGTAAATAGAGAACAACAACAAAAAACAAACAACAACACCTTGACCACCTTTATATCTGCTTTCAATTTGAAATCGCTTTTGTTTTAACATCTTTTCATCATCATCATTTTTAATTGATAATTGTTGCCATCGATACTGTTTCTGAAGCTGCTGCTGCTCAAGATGTTGTTGCTCATCTTGCCTTTGATAACCAGAAAAAATCTTTTTCTTTTTGAAACTTAAAATCTTCAAAACAAACAAAATAAATACATTTTCAATGATAATATGCACTCTTAAAACATCCAATCAACAAAAATCAAGTTGTTGTTTACCTTGAAATTCAAAAATGGAAGAAATATGAAATCGAAAGATTCAAATCAAATTTATCAATGAACATCGACAACAACAGTATTGAACAAACACCTGGTGTGTGTGTTCATGCATCTTGAAAGTGGCCATGTTTTGAAGGTGGCCATGTCTTAAAAGTGGCCATCACCATCATCAAAGGTGATGGACATCCGGACACATCTGAATACAGGCACAAACAATTATACTCGAATGATATCACAAATTTGGTGGACTGTGTTTTTATTTATTTAAATTTATTAACTGATTATTTTCCGAAATTTTAAATTATTATTGCTGGCACTGTTGTTGTTGGATATTGTTATTGACCAATCATTTTTTTTTTGTTTTGTTTTTTGGTTAAATTGAAATTTAATGGTGGAAATATATGAAATTATAATCAACTAATTGTAATTAATTGATTAGATTCGAATCGGAACAAAGAATTTTCTTGATTTAGGCTGTAATCAGTCAATTAATTAATTAATTGTAATTTAAAAATCATGAATTTCACCAATAAATAACAATTGACCAGTTGGTTGATGTCGTACAAAATATAAGAATGGATGATCAAAACGTAATGTTTTTGTACTTTGTAATGATGATAATAATGTTAATTGAACATATGATGTTGAACCAGTTTCAGTACCTTGTTCAGTAACAACTAATTTTGATTTATGTAAAACATCTGTTAATTTTGGTCTCGGTGTTGTTCCAGTTGTTGTTGTTCCGGTTGTTGTGGTCATACCTGAAAGATTTGATCGTTCAGTGAAAACATCTTGTAAGCCCATTGATTGTAAAACTTCAGGCAATTCGACTGTTGTTTCTAATTCGAATTTTGGCAAATAGATTGTTGTTTGACCATCTTCAACTTGTTGTTGACCAACTCGATCAACAATTTCATCAACATATGTTGAATTGATTTGTTGACGAATATATTTCAAAGTGTTGGTACGTTCACGTGGTAAAATACCATAGAATACGATATCTTCGTTTTTGTATGGGATTTGTACTAAATCAGCATTCCATTCGGGCAATTCAACAGTACCGAATGGACCATCACCATTCAAATATTGAACATTTTTATATTCACGGCCATCATGGGAATAGAATGTGTTTTGTTCAGTACGAACTTGATCGAATGGTTTCAACCATTCACCTTTGAAATATACAGCATTAATCAATGATAATACTGTTTTTGGTGATGGTGTTTGTTCCAAAACAGTATCAATCAAGCCATTCGTTTTGTTTGAAACATATTGATTAACACGTTGTTGAACTGTTCGAGTATCTCGTTGGAAATCAACTGGCATTACTTCACCATCATAATATTGTTCAATTGTTTTACGATAATCATCTCGTACTTGTAAATGTTGATCAACTAACAACAAACTACCATAATCGAATCGTTCGGTTGTTCCTGTTGATTGTTGTTGACCAGTAGTTTGTTGTTGACCGGTAGTTTTTTGTTGCCAGGTAGTTTGTTGTTGTCCAGTTGTTTGTTGTTGACCAGTTTGTTGTTGCCAGGTACTTCCTTGTTGACCAGTAGTTTGTTGTGTTTGTCTAATTTGATCTTGAGTTTGTTTGACCAATGTTGCCACTGTTTGATAATCACCATTGTTCATTTCTTGTACACGATCATAATGCAATACACGTTTAAATTGTTCAGCAGTTGAACCTTGTGCACCTTGATGAATCATTGACAATGCAACAGCAACACTGTATGGCGAGAATACAACATTTTCTGATCGTCTACCAGTTCTTGATGTTTCTGATCCACCACGACCACCGCGGCCACCATGTGTTGTTGTTGATGATGATTCTGATCCACTGCTGCCACCAGTACCAGTACCAGTTCCAGTTGTTGTACCACTGTTTATTGTTGATTCTGTTGTTGATCGATGTTTGGTAATTTCATTCAATAATTGAAAACCAAATTCATTTGATGCTTTTGAAAAGCCTTCAGCTGGATGTGATTTTCGTGTTTGTTGTTGTTGATGTTGACCAACATGAGCTGCATTGACAGCAGCAATAATTACCAATAAAAATGTGAAAAAAAATTTCATTTTTTTCGAATCGCAAATTCAAATCAATAACAGTAAAAAACAATAAAATAATTATTGTCACCAATGAAAATGATATAAATACATTCCTTGATTTATATATGCATTCACACACATGTAATGCCATGGCCATTGGCGAAAATATGATCAGCAAAAAATTTTTCAAGAAAATCAAAGCTAATTTACCATTTCAATGATCACATTTTTTTTCCAATCAAAAAATGATGATGACAAAGCGTAAATTTGTTTTGAATTTGTTAAATTTAAGATTACAAAAATGAAAATATTGAAAATTTCGAGAAATCAAATCAAAATTCGATATTTGATTTGAAATTGATATCTAAGAAAAGTAAATGATGAAACAATTGAATCAATCCAAAATTATATCAAATCAATCAATCGAAAAATTTGAATCGCCCCGTCCCTTTCACCAATCCAGTCGAAAACATTTCGCATACCACAGCATAAAATCTTAACATAAATTGCAATCGATGCATTTTTTTCAAATTTTGCATCATATTAATTCATTGAGAAAATTATTTCATCGACGATCATCATCATAATGGTCATATAATGATCATTCGAAAATTTTTCACCCTTTTGATGGAATTATCTTAAATTATCACCAATTATTTAGCTTGAAATTGGCTCAAATTATGATGTAAATAAGAAATAATTTCCATAGATCTTTATAATGATCATCATTAGGGAGAAAAAAAAGAGTTAAAATCAATTGATTCAATCAAGATGATTTGACTAAATTATACTCAATTTGTTTCGAAATCAATTGAATTTCAATTACAATATCAAGTATTTTTATTTTACACTCAAAAATTTGTCTATCAACATGAACACATCAATTAATCAAATCAATCATAAACACCATCATCATCATCATCATCGTCATTATCAACAACAATTATTAAATCAATTGATTACAAATGAATTGTTGATGAGGCAAAAATACATCTAAACACTTTTAAATTTCTAAATTCAAACACTTTGAACATTATTTATCCTTGAAATTTGTGATATGTTTGTTCCTTTGATTATTATCAATACTCGTTATTATTACAATGTTTTCATTTTTTTTTTGGCTTCGCCAAAGACTTAATATGTTCAAAGACTTATGCTGTCGATCATGTCTATGTACATTTTTCAAAACAAGTTTTATTATTACTATGGTTGATGTTGTTAAAGCTACTGTCATTAATTTCAAATGGTCATCGTAATCATCATTATCATTATAAATGTAATTTTTTCAGCTGAATTATATAACATGAATAATCAATGATTGATTAATCAAACAAATGTAGGAATATGTTCATTCGTTTTTTTTTTGTATGCAACAGGTATTTGCATACATCGATTGATTGATTGCCATTTTTTTGTTGTATTTCTTAAACATTCGATGATCTAATGTGGCCAATGTTTTGCTGGTCAATTTAGTAAGAATATGCATTTGATCATGATAATGAATTGGCATCGGTTGCTAAGCAATTAACAATTTATTCCGATTTGTTAAGGAATTCAAAATTCAATTGGTAATATTTCAATTCAAAGGCAGACATGTTTCAAGTTTGAAGATGATTCAATGGACATCGAATGAAGAGAGTAATTCATAGACCAATTAATATTGAATAGACTTACATCATTTACATCACGTATACGAGATATTAATTCTCAGTATTTTTCGATTTGAATTTTTTTGAATTTAATTTATTTCAGTTAAAAGTAATAAGAAATAGAAAAATGATCGTAATAATGATAATAATAATAATCAAGCAATGATTCATTTCAAAGTAAAAAAATATTTCTTTTTTTTTGTATGGAATTACAAATTTCAAATTTTGAAAATTATTTTGATGATGATAGCTGATGATATGATTGTTGATGATTATGATCACTATGATTACAACCGAATGGATCAGATTTTTTGTCCAATATTTTTATGGCCGATTCACGTATCAATGCTAAGAAATCGATCAATTGTTCTTTAGTAAATGTAGAATATAATTGATGTTGTTCATCAGCAATCAAATCAGCTATACGTAAACATTCAGAATAATCATTCGAATCACGATATATTGAATGTAGCAGGAAACAAAATTGTGGCACATAAATTTTACGTATACCATTCAATTGTTTTGGACGATAATTTTGCCATTCATTTTGCTTACGTTCAAGTTGCTGTTTTATAATCAAATTCTGTTCGATATCATTATTAATGATATAGTCATTGATAGTAAAGTTATCATTAGATTGTTGATCATCATCCATCATTGATTCCATATTTTGTCTTCGATTATTTTCATAATCATAATCACTTGTTAGTTCGGTTGAAAATATTGATGGTGCTTCTTCACCAGCCGTAGCAGCAGCTATCGATAATTGTCGATTAACTGATTGACGATCATTATTTTGATAATCAAAATTTTGATCAATTTCTTGTATCAAATTAGAATCGATAACATCTTTCCATATACCGTTTGGAAAGCATAAGAAATCTAATATTTTTTTCGATGTATTTTTCGCTTGTTGATGTAATTGATTTGTCCATACTTCCAGATCATTTTCATATGATTTCAATCGCTGTTCATATAATACACGATCTGAAATACGATTAATTGGATGCTTTGGTTTATTCGGTTCACGTGGTTTAGTTGAATATAGAAAATGATGCCTGTTGAATATTTGAATAGAAAAAAAACAGAAAATCAGACGAAATTAAATTGATAAGACAAAAACTTACCATTTCTTAAACGATTCATTTGCATCGAAATATGTTTGATGACAAAGATATTCACGAATAACATTTTCAATATCGAAACCTGAATCAAAATTTTTCGACAATTTCCATTCATTATATGATTTATTGATTATATTTTTCGGCAAACGATCATAAACACTGTATGCTAAATCAATTTTCTGTTCCAATAAAAACATACGTATCAATGCATTTGATTGCCATAACAGTTCCAAATATTCTGGATTATCACCATCCAATAATAACCAATTTAATGAATTAATTTTACGATAATCTTGTTCAGTTATTTGATTTGATAATAAATTTGCTGTCAATAATGATAATGTAGCTTTTGATTCATTATCTGATTGTTGTTGATTATTATTATTATTATCAAAGTTTAATTGACCAAAATTTGCATGTGGTATAGATTTAGAGCTCAATAATTGATAACCAGTTTTATTTAAACGTATATTATCAAGTGTTAAAGTCAGAATTGCATTTATATTTAATTTTGCATTTTTAGCAATGATTAAACATAAACGACGATCTGAATCATCATCAATGGTTTTGAGTAATGTTGAAAATGTTTGTATTTGTTTGATTTCGGGTAAAAATTTTATATAATATGCAATCAATTCGATCAGTTTGAATTCAATCAAAAATCCAATATAAATTTCAATAATTTCAATACATAATTTATGTTTTTGATTATCATAATTGTTATTATCATTGCTGTCATTAATTTGATTTAAATTTTTCAAACATATTACAATATGAGCAAATAAACGTAATAAATTCGGTTCAATAACTTTGATCATTAATTCATCTTCCATATCACGCAATTTATTTGTAGCAGTCGTTATTAAATTACCATCGGTACCACTTAAATTGATCGATGTATTTAACCATGATGATGTCGATAATGATAATTGATCATTCGATGCTGATGTAGCTGATGTTTTCAATATTGATTTTTTCATCATACGTGTTTGTCGATTTGTTTGAATGGATTTTGACCATTCGTAGAGATTTTCAATCAATTGATCAACATTGGATAATATCAGATGTTTTACAATTAAACGATAACATTCTTCTTCCAAATGTGTAATGAATGTTGATGTTTGTAAGCTAAATTGTATTTCTAATTCATGGAATATTTCTTTCGGTGTTAAACGATTATCCCAATATGAATCGGGTAATTCTACATTAACTCTTGGCTGCATATCTGGTTTCGATATGTTCGTATCGATCAACAAATTTTCCAAGTGTACATCTAATGAACATTTAAAATATGCCCATAATTTATCCATCCATTTATTACATAATGGCATCAATATTGAACGATTACCACTGAATATGGCAAATATAGCACGTTCATATAGATTAGTGCCATCCATTTTTGAACATTTCCATGATGTATATTTCCACAAGTCTCGATATGGATTACCATAAATCGGTATCAATTGCTTGACAGCTGATGAATACATTGATGATGATTTATTACTGTTTGGTGATGATGTCACCGATTGTTGTTGTTCTCGATCATTTCGATTATTATTCAATTCATCATTATAATTTGGATCATTGAAAAATATCCAGCCATCCAATGCAGCCGATAACCAAAAATACCCGAAACGTTCAGCAATTTCTTTACCTTCTTGTAATTTACCAGCACGTATTAGCTTGAATAAATGATGAAATAAACGATTTTCATCTTCTTTATCCAAATCATGTAACGGTTGACCATTACGTATCGATGCATCTGGATCCATTTCTTGACAAAGAACGCGTTGATTTGTTGTGAATAAACATGATTGTTTTTGTTTATTTTTATTAATTTTCAATTGATGCAAAGTATTTTCCCAATAACATGGACCATTTGAATAGTAATTCATTTTTTCAACCGAAAATTTTTCATCTTCATCTTCATACATAGATTCTAACCAATCGATAACGATTTGCATTTCACGTAACATTGAATTTTTTTCCATAACACGTTCAACTAATTCAGAATCGTTCAAACGTAAACGCATATCTTCTTCGATTTCAATGTCCATACGATTATTGTCATTGTTAATATTCTGATAAATATTTATCTGTGGTTGTTGATCACCATTATTACCACCAATTGTTGATTGAAATCGATCAACAAATAATACTTTGAACAAACACCAAATATTACGTTCAAGACGAATTAATTGATAAAATTTATTCAAATAATTCAAATGATGTTCGGTGGTTTGCAATGGATTCAGCGTACTATGATTATTTTCTAATAAACGTTTAGTAACGATCAAATTATCATCACATGTATTGTGAAATGATTCAATCATTGAGAAAACATTTAAAATGTTTTGCTGTTGTTGATGTTGTGATGATAATGTTGATGCGATTGTACCATCTACGGTTGCATATGTAGATGTTGATAGTAGATTGAATGGTTGTAAAAATTTTTGATTCAATTCGAAAAATTCTTGAAATATACTTAAACGTGCCATTTCATCTTCGGTTATTTGATCATCATCGAAATTTATTTTCGGTGTTGCAGCAGTGGTAAGAACTGCTGATGATGGAGATGGTGATACGTTTCCTAGATTCATAGAATTATGTATCAACAATGGTGATTGTTGTTGTTTGATCATTGATAATTGTGAATTAATTAAATTATCAGTCATAGTTGAATCAATATTTGTTGATAGATTGGATTGATTCATCGAAACGGATGATGCGGAATCATTGGCCAAATTGAATGAATTATTTGTTTTGGTGCGATCTATTAATTTTAAGAAGATTAAAACAAAATTAGAACAAAAAAAAGGTAAAATAGACCCTAATAATCTTACTGAATGCAAGTTTTGAAAAACGTGAATGATTTCGCGGTTGTGCCATCGGCGAATCCATGGCCGCATAATATTGATCAATGATATTTCGACGATTATTTGATGATTGTGACATTTTGCTTTCCACTTTTTGGTTGTTTTTAATCAATTTTTGATGGAAATCAACGCTATGCTCAATATGACACCACAGTATTATCATCAACACAGAGAAAATCACATGGAATTTTCAAAGCCGAACAGGCTTGAAGAAAAAATGAGCGGCAAATCGTGAACAAAAAAAAACATAAACGACCGCCATCTGATGTAAGCCGAAACAATTCATGAAATTCAAATTTGAAAAATTCAAAGTTCATCATTCAAGACAATCAACATTGAAACACTGGTGATAATGATTATGATGAAAGTGTAACTGATCCTCCCACCACTGTTCACGTTTAAAGTTAACCGACTAATTATTACTACCGTGATTTGAATTCATAGACATTCATTTACTTGTCAACACATGTTACCGACGTAATAATCATTGATAATGATTTTTTCCAAAGGTAATACCTTTAAACAAAAATCATTTAATGAAATATGAAATAATCATCCATTCGGCAAGCGATCATAATGATCATACAACAATCAACCAACAAAGAATTTTAAATTCAAAATTCATTATCATTGTTGGGATTCATTGTCGGATATGGTGCATTTAATTTGAAACAAAAACACATTTTCAAACAAAACATTTAAAATGATTCAAAAAATGAAGAAATTTTCAAAATTTTTCGAATACGGGTCGAATCATCCTAGGGAGTAATGAAGGATTGAATCATGGAACCTAAACCTATGGTAGGGCCAATAAAATAATTGATATCATAGTTTAAATAGGCCAAATAGACGTTCAGTAAATATTTGAACCATTAAAAAAAACAATGAAACGATGAAATGATACAAAAACTTTTTAAATCCAACGAAGAAATCAGCAAAAATGAATTTTGATTTGATTTTATTTATGTTTATTTGTGTGTTTTTGCCTGTTTATGTTTCTTTGTTTTCAATTTCGACTCACACATCTAAACAATCGGTGATAATAATGATGATGATAATTGTGCTATGATCATAATTTATTAACGGGGTAGGATTAAATTTTCGGAATTGTTTTAAGGTTGAATTCCATTGGAATTTTTTCAGGGAACATTTCACGTTTAAATGTGCTTTTATATGGAGCGTAAAATATTCAAAGTTTCAAATTTTTAGAAAAAAATTGTTTGAAAGTTTTCAGGGTTTTTCATTTTTCAAACTCTTTGAAATCATGAATCGTTGTTCTTCCGAATTGGTCGCGAATTATCGATTGATTCATTGAATGAAATGTTTGTTCGATTAATTGATCAAATGATAGATTACATTCAATGATACAATCAGGTGGTGATGATTCTTCGATGAAAACAGTGGTAGTACTGGTAATAGAATGATTATCGGCGGCCAGGATTACGTCCACCTGGACGTAAAAAATCTTGTCCCAAGCTTTCACCACCTAAAAACGAATTTTCACAATCCCCGCCAGGTAATCCGCTTATACAATTCATGCGTTTCGATCGTTGATCATTGTTTCTATTGGTTTGCGAGAGATATATCAATGAATTTCATGAGAATCATTTATTGAGTTAAGAATTCGAATCAAGAATCTTACTTGATATCTTCACCACTCATAGCTGATGGATATTGTTGCGGCTGCGGTTGTAATTGCGACTGTGAATCGACCAATTCATAAGATAATTGATTCGATGGCATCGAATTCATCGAATAATCTTGTGATTGCAGTGATGAACGCTTACCGGGCGATGCTTGCGATTCCCATATTCGTCTGGCATTCGATGCCGAAATGTAATCACGAAAATCGCAATTATTCGACAGACCAGCGTTGATCAAACATGATCGTTTACTTGATTTTAAGTTGATTCATTGAAAACAAAGAATTAAATAGAAACAACAAAATTAAATCCCCGAATATCAGCAAGAAAATCAGTGAAAATCAATAAGGAAAACATTGAAATTGTCATGACTTACCGACTACTATAATTATTTCGACCATTTATAAGTTTATTATCATTATTATAATTACTCAGAAAATCAATCAATTCTTGACTATTATCATTATTATTATTATCATTGTTGTTGTTGTTGTTGTTGCGGTTACCATTACGTAATAACATGATTGGTCGTAAAAAATAGAAACGATCTTTGATTTGATTAAAAAATTCATCATTCAATGATCGTTTTTGTTGATGCTTGTCATAATCATTGTAATTATCATTGTTATTATGATTGAATAATTTTGCAATCGTTGTTGTTGATGATTTTTGTGGCAAAGATAAGCGGTAACTAATGAAAAAAAATCAAATCATTGAATCGAATCAAAGTTTGATCAATCAAAAACAATTCGATCAAAATCAATTCAGTTAGTCAATCAATCAATTGAATTTACCTTGATTTAGTTTCAGATGATGACAATGATGATGATGAAGGCGATAATGCCAATGATAATGATAATGATTCAATGATAATCAACAATATCATTACCATCAATAATGAAACGTTTTTTTTGTTTGATATTGACATGATTTCCATTTTCATTTCGATGTTTTGTGCTGCTTTGTCATTTGAAATAGTTAAAATTAACCTTTCAAAAGTTGAAATTGTTTAAATTAACCTTTCAAACTGAATCGAGAGTCAATTAGAGAGTAGATTAGATTGATAAAGGGTTAAATTTTCAATTAATTTTGATTTCAAATTAATTTGAAAACAAAAAATTTGTCAAATTGAGTGTCGCAGAGGAAATATGATCATCAATTGAAGTCATCAAATTTCATCAGATTTTTGGCCCGATTTTCACAGATTTTTCTCACAGAATCATTCAGAAAATAATTGAAATCAGGACTGGAGCGGCGAATATATATTTGATACCCTTATGGAAATAATCATCATTTGAAAAATAATGATGATTTGAAAAATGTATTCGAATTTATATATGAATAAGCGAACATGTTCTCATTATAATATTGTTTGAAAATAATAATAAATGTTTTTGTAGGAAAATGCAAACATGTACAAAGTGTTTATTATTATTGTAATCATCATCATCATAAAAAGCCTCTGAAAATGAATAGGGTCTTGATGATGATGTGCTTATGATGTCGGTAAAGCACCATAAAGCAATAATGGGTGGAATATATTGAAAATTTTTTTCGGTAATAATCAAAGAGAATATTCATATATTCGGAATATTCTGTTTTCTGAAACATGTATCCATATTTCAATGTGTATTTTAAATGTGGCGTATGCGCAATTCCATCCGAAATAATTGAAAAAAAATTTAAACAATTGATAGATTGATCAATCAATCAATCAATTTATTGATTATTATTCATTAAAATTGGGAGAGAAAAAAATATTTTAATGAATTGATTTGATCAGTGAATATTATTGCAAGAAAATTATGACGTGATGAAATGATTAAAATAAAATAATGAATGAAATGTTGAAATGCTGCGATTGGATAATCGATTGATTGAATCTGATCAATCGATAGAATCAACATGGATTATCGATTTGTTTATCGTAAATGATTTTGGTACGAATTAATGATTGAATGAGTAAACAAATGAGTAAATCAATGAGTGAGTAAATAAATGAATGAATAATTAATGAAAATCAATGAATATAATCAATGGAAAATCTATGAATATCACCTAATCAATAAATCATATTTCATTCATATTTGAATTATTTTGATTGTTTGATTTGATTGATTCGATTGAAGACAATTAAAAAAATTACTACCAATGATAGTAAAAGTAATAATTCGAGAAAATTTACGTCAATCGGAAACATAACAATAATCAATAAATTTGTATCAATAGTTTATTACACTGCATATGTCTGCAATGGATTGAAGAACTATGATCTATGATCGTCGCTGATTATTATTATTATTATTATTATTACTATTAATTCAAACAAGTTTAAATGATATTCGATCATTTAATTTGCTTCGATTCAAGTTATTCATATTCAAGATATGCAAAATATGGGAATAAATGAGAATTTCGAGCCATAATTGTTGAACAAAAGAATCGATTGAACAATATCGATCAAGATAAACACATTGTTAGTATTACAACAATATTTGAAACAATTGATTAATAAAAATGAGAATTAAAATTGATAAAATTGAAAAAAAATATTCAAAACATCTGTTTTATTGGAATTTTATTATTAAAGTATGAATTATCAAAATTCAAACTTGATTATCGATCATTATTGTTATTAGTACTTGATTATTTGTTGATTATCGATTATTATCAATATGGTTTATTGTTACGGTCGTTTATCGTTTATAATTGTTATTAAGTTAATTCATGAAAATCGATTTTCGTACATTCCTTAGTTTTACAAACAGTTTCATTCAATTTACAGCATAATACAATGATTATTATTATCCGAAAGAAATAAAAATTCAATGGCAAAGTCAATGTTGATTGTCATTGATTCATACTTGAAACAGTCACAATAACAATGATGATAATGATGATGATCGATGATTGAATAAATATTCATAAAATTAATCATAACAACAATGATGATAATAATAATCGATGACTTTGAAAATTTTACAATTTATCATCTCAATCTTTATGGCTTTTTGTAATTTTTGATTTACGACCAAATTGTCTCCAACAAACGAATTTCAATTATTACGAATATTTTATCACCATAATCATATTTAGTGAAACATTGTAATACAATAATAGTAATCGAGTGATATGATGATGATGGCCATGACGATGATGTCAATGGTGATGATGATGATCAGCCATAAACAACTACAAAGACCACATCATCATCATTACCATCATTACCAACATTACCATCACGGTCATAAATTGTCAGTGATAATGAGTTATGAAATAATAAATTGATCATGGATTGTAAAAATGAAACCGAATCGAATGATTCAATTATTCAATTAAAATGGAGATTCTTTGGCCGAGGATTTTGAAGAAATTTTCGATTGATTTTCATTGATAATTATCGAAAAAATGAAAACTGATCCAATCAATCAAATGAAATTCTTGTAATTCGATCAAAACTAATCGAATTTGACCAATATTTTCAATCCTTTCAAGGGTTGATGCGTGTAAACATTGAGAATTCTTATGGAAACAATCTTAACCCAACGTATCCAATGAATTCATAACCCTTTGATCTTTGAATTATTCTGGGAAAAAAATTTTTCCATTATCGCGCGAAAATTACCATCTTCACATCTTTATTCAATTAAACAAACATTCATTTGATTGGGGGCGAAATTAAGCTGAGAGAAAAATTTTAATCAGAAAAATTACCATAATCAATATGAAAAACAATGGAAACAAGAAAAATTTCCTAACGAACATCATCATTATTCATATTTACATTTTTTGAATTTAAAACTTCAAATATTTGTGAAAATTTGATTCAAATATTCATTTTGAAAAAATTTACATATTTTTTAATTCGATTCAAAGCCACGAAAGCCTTTTGTCATTGTTTTCATATTGAATTCATTTTGTTGAATTCATGTGATTGATTTCGATGATTCATCGAATCGCTGAGCGAATTAAAATTCATTTATTCATAAATTGACAGGTAATATACATCCATCCATAAAGAATTCATACACAACGAATGGATTGGATGGATGAATGATTGGTGGTGGTGGTGGTGGACTGAAGTGATGGATTGAGGTGGGATTTTTTTTACGGGGAAACTTTTAGAATCTTTGAATCTAGGAATCTTGGAATCTCTGAAAACTTTGATTCTCTTTTTCTTACCTGAATAATCAAATTCTGTGGAAAGCCAAAGAATTTTGATGAATAATTTTGCATAATTTTCAATTGTCTATGATCTCCTACACATATAATAAATCAAATATCGACGACTATGATGATGACAAAGACGAATATTAATAAATGTTTCGAAAGATTATTATTTGCCTTATGGAAATTATGAATTAATATTCATAATCATCATTATTATCATTTATTTTCTTATGTAAATACATTGAGATTGATTTGAATACATTTTTTTCAAAAAGTTTTTCTCGTTTTTTTGATGTATTATCATTCATATTATTATTATTTATATTTTTGAGCAGTCATAAGGTGTTTATTCTTTGCTATGTTTGCTCCAAACTTGTTTAACCAAACTTTTCGCGAATTTTCACTTTTCAAATACCTTTACTCCGTTGTATTACTAGTCTGTTTGGTTGTACCGAATGAAATCGGTGACGATTTCCAATAATGACACCTTAGTAATCACGCAATAGTGATTTATTGAAAGAGCCTACTCATTGGTCATTGTATTATAATTGTAATATCTGTCAATAGATAATTTTGTATTAATTTTAATTTGATTGAATAAATGCCAAAGAAATTTTTTCAGAGAAAATTCTTAGACATTTATCTTAGGGAGATTGTCCATTTAAAACGAATGAAAACGAATAAATTTGTATATTTTAAAGCGCGAAAATTTAAATTTAATTTTGGTAAATAATTCTGGTAACAGTACCATCTGTTGATGGCAGTGAAATGTTTTGAAAAATTTAAATTTTTTTCAAATTTTTTTTTTTTTTGAAAAATTTCAAATATTTCTTCATTTTTATCACATTTAAGAGATCAAATTGGAGATTCAAAATACTAAAGATGATGATAACAAAGTTGATGATGGGATGATGAATCTATCACATTTGAAAGAATGTGTAAAATTTCTAATAAATCACACATTTGACAACAAGTAGCAGCAGCAGAAACAGCCGAAGATGCAAAGGGCAATTGAAATTAAATAATTCAATCAATTCAATTGGTTAAATCGTTAATTAATGATTTGATCAGAATGTATGTATCGAAATAGAATAAATAATAAGTATTTTAATGAATAAATGAATTTTAAAATTTTCAAAATATCAATCATTTATCAGTCAAACTATTTAAAAACAAATAAACAGATGAACAGATAAGAATCATTGGAAATTTGCATCTTTGAAAGCTGCTAAAAGTTAATTATTTTGTTTTTCCAGAAATTTATGGATCAATTAATGGAAATTTTGCTGATAAGAGTCAATCAGCAATGTTGAAAGCATCAACAACAGTAGCAGATACTTACAAGCAATGTGAATTACAAGCAATGAATTAATTAATTACAAAAACGTACCAATGTAATTATACGAAAACAACAAGCATTTAACAAGCTATGACGATGATACCAATGGCGATGGTTCTATTATCTTTGATCTTGTTGTGATCATACTTGATGATCATACCATCCATCAGCAGGTACACACGCCGAAGTCAATTCGAGAGAACCATCAAATATTCATGAATTATTGTAACCATTTCCAATATCTCATCATTTTTATCGTCATCATCGATGAATAAACATGATGATTTGATGAAATCATCAATGAAAATTGGACAAATACAATGCAAAAACATCGATTAAAATCTAGTACAAAATTCATTGATTCATCAATCATTCAATTGATTGGTTCATAACCATTGATATGTACTTGTGTCATTCTCATATGTGTGTGTACATCAATCAAATCAATGTTCAATCAATCAATTATTTAAATATTCAAAGATTCAAAGATAATAATTATGAAATAAAATTGAAATTTCATTGAAATTTAAATTGTTTTTTGTTTCATTTTTGTTTATGTTTTGACTATTGTGATTTCAAACCTGTAATTTTGTAAATTTTTTTTTGACTGTTTGTGGGTTTTTCTATTACATTCATTAAATTCATGGCTTCTTTGTGTTTTTTTTATTTAAATTTAAAAATAGTCACCAAAATTTCACATTGTCATCATTCAATACAGATTTTAATGAACAGAATAAATAAATAAATAAATAAACAAACAAAGGAAATTTCAATTAATCATTCGAGAAACAACAATTGCTACATTAATGATGGTCACAAGCAACGATTGGTGAATGAACAATGAATCAATGATGAATCTATCAATCAATCAATCAATCATTGGTCATTGATGAGTGAATCAATCAATCAATGCTTAAAGAATCGACTGCAAACAATTTTGAATTTAAAATTGAATTTGAAATTGAATTAAATCCAACTAATTTAAATCCGATTTTGATCAAATCAAATTGAATCAAGTAAAGTGTTTTGATTTATTTTTTCTGTTGTTTGTTTGAACTTGTACTTCAACCAATTTGACAAGTGAATATTTGAAAATATTTGATAATTTTTTAACCCTTTCAACCCTTTGATTTAATGAAAAAAAAATTCTAATGAAATATAAAGCGGAATAGATTTATTTTTAAATTTAATCATCGTTCAATGGATGATAACTTTTGAAAGTCGAAATTCCAATCATATTTTCATATTTTTTTCAAAAATAAACATCATTTTTGTTGAATCAAATTAATTGATGAACAAAGACAAGATCAGCCAGAAAAACCCAATTAAACCGGTAATAATTTATCATTTCATTGCTTAATTAATCAACAACGAAAAAAAAACCCAAGTAAATCATCGAAGTAAGGTGTATCACACCATTGAAAGTTCATCATAAATATATGAAGATGTAAAATTGAAAATAAAGAAATATTTGAAGAATTTGTGTCATTCGCTGTTGTTATGTGGTGATGAATTTGATGATTTGACCATAAATACTCTCTCGTTATCTTATTTGAGAAATTTTCGAAAAAAAAACATTGAACATTTCTTCGATATAAAAACATTACGAATTTCAAAATCATTATCAAAGCTTCACTGTGGTACTGTGTAGTGCAGTGGTGTGATTTAACCCTTTACCCAGGTGTGTTTATGTGAAAATTTTCTGCTTTTGATTATCAAAACTTGAAATCTATAGACTCAATTCAATGAGCTAAGTTTTCTAATAGACAAACAAAAGGTATGTTTGAACCCTTTACCTATACTTTTGACCTTTGAGATTTTCAAATAAAAATATGGATTTAATGACGTCAATTAATTAATTTGTAACTAATTAAACCATTTACTTTAATTGTCATTAGAATAATGACAATCAGTGCTTAGGTGTAGACTCAATATATGACTAGTAGTAAATCATTTATGTAAGATTAATAAATATTTAATTTAACATCTGTGCAATATGGATTTACTAACAATTATTTTAAATTATTACATTAAAAATTATCGTAAATAACTTGTTGATCTAAATTTAGAACTCAGGCATATCATTTTCTACAATTTGCACGTTTAGTTTGCACGTAAATTTGACAATTTATGATTTTTAAATGATGAAAATGTCATTAGAATCAAAAGAAAAAACAGTTAATTCGATTTCAAGCATAATCCACTGAATTCTTGCATTAAAATTGACAATCTAAGATGTGAAAATCCATGATTATTATATGTGAAATCATGGATTTTCACATATTAAAAATTCAATTAAAAATTTTATTCAAATTTCAATTTAATCAAAGAAAAATTAATAATAATCTAATGATAATCGTTTTTTTTCAATTATCCCAACTGTCCAGATCATCAAATCATTATTTCATTGAAGCATTACAATTTCATTTTAAGAATAAATTATCATCAAACAAGAAAAATGCTTGAAAATTTTCGAATCTTCAATCCTCATCATCATCATGGCCGTCGTATACGTCGATTAAATCGAAGAAAATCATTAGTTGATCAATCATTTGATGATCAAAATGAAGATTTATATAATAATTCAACAATAATAATTGATAATAATCATCGAAGAATACAGCAACAGCTACCACAACAACATATTGATAATGATGATAATAATCAAATTTTAGATAATAATAATGTTGTTCACGATAATAATAATTATAATTATAAACATCATGTTCATCAAAATCAACATCAACAACATTTTCATTATTATAATCATCGACATAATCAATCGCATCAAAATTTACGTAATCATTTCGATGAACATGATGAAGATATTGAAGAAGAAGAAGAAGAAGAAGAGGAAGATAATCGAAAAGAATATAATGTATTCGATAACAGTGGTAAGCTTAATCAGCAGCAAAAACTCGAAGATAATGACAGTGTCATTAATGAAGATAGAATAATGGTAAGTAATAAAACCAAATATTCCCCAATAATGATAATGCAAAAGTTAATTGAAGCTAATCAATTATTGAAGCGTTTGAATTGTTATCGATTGATCAACAGGTGTATTGTTTATTTATTTGTTTTTTCAAAATTCTTTCTGTGGACCATTATCAATTTGAAATTGAAATGATAAAAAAAAACAAAAAGATTGTAAATTGAATCGATGCAATCGTTTGAGGAATAGAACATGATTTGTTCATTTTGAATTCAATAAATCATTCAGATCAATTCCATCAATTTATCGATCAAAATAACAAAAACAAAATCAATTTTAAATTTCAATTCATGACAAATTCAAAAACATTTTGACATTTTTTTTCTTCAAATTAATTTCATTTCAATCAAATCATATTTGTCAAACATCTCTTAGGCAATCGGCCAATGAATCAATGCGTCAAGCCGATTGCGATCGATTTGAATGATTTACATGTGAATGACTGATATGTATGAGTGATACAAATGATTTCAATCCATATGATTAATCAGAATCTCTAATACCTTCTGGAAAAATCAATTAATCAATCATTTCAGCTGTCAGATTTGATGATTTTGGTTTGTTTGTTTGTTAATTTATGAACACGTTTATTCGGTTTATTTATTGAATGAATTTATTGAATGGTTGAAAGGATTGTTGATGTATGTGAAAACAAGCTCAAAAATAGAAAATCAAAACAAAAAACCTATGAATTTTTGAAATTGAAAAAATAATGTTTTGAATAATCATCATTTGAATGATGAATGACACATTGTCATAGACAAATCACATCACATCACATCACATATTCATCATTCAAATACAAACAAATTATTTCAAATGTTTTTGTATGTTTTGTTTGCATGTTCAATAGTAATGTCTACTTGTGTTTATATGAATGTTTTATTGTCATGTTTTTTTTAATCAAATAAATAAATCTATGAATCTGTGATAATTATTTTTTTTTTCTATTCATTTTTCACCACAGAAACAAAAGCAGCTGCAACAACAGTATCAATCCGCTGAAATTAAACTCAATCATTCAATACGATCATCATCACCAACAACACCACCACCTTCAGCCGAATCAACAGCAACCATATCATCGTATGATCAACAATTAAACATTGATCGATTGAATGAAATGGGAATGAAAAATAATAATTGTCAACTGAATAATCATTGTACGAAACAAATATCATCACCATTGTCATTGATTAATCATAAAAATACGAGATTATTAACCAATAATTCATCAAATTTGATTAAAAATAATTATTCAGCCAAGAATATTACAATTACGAATAACCACAGTGGTGAAATGTGTAAAAAACAATGTAAAATAAAAAATAATGATGAATTTTTAATAACGAACGATGATGATGATGATGATTATGGTGATGTTGATAATGATTATGATGATAATAATATCATTATCGATGATGTTGATGATGATGATGGACAAAATGATTCAATTTGTATTGAAATTAATGAAGAAAATATGGATAATAATAGCAACTTAAGCAACTCGAGCAACACCAGCAATGATAAACACATATTTGGTGTGAATCTTCTCGATAATAATGGCCATAATAATCAAAGTATTGATGATAATCGAACGCTATCGTCAATTATGAGTAAAAAGAAACCAATATTTCATATATTTGATTCACCAATTGTGATTTTAAATGATAATGATAATATGACGAATGAGAAGCAAAATTCATTTGTTAAATTTCAATCAACAAAATCAACATCATCATCAATATTGACCAATGATTTAAATTTAAATCCCAAAAATGATTATTGTGATGAACAATGGTCATTTACAGGATCATCGATAGCAACAACAACAACAACAGCGACAACGAATGTATCAACAACATCAACATCTGTTGATCAACAATTAAGACAACGATATAAATCTGTGGACAGTGATAAATCATTCAATAAAAATCGTCAACTATGTCAACGTATCAGTATACTTGGTAAACCATTGCCTGCTCGTAAAGAAATTTCCTTTTATCGTCAAAGATTTTTCATTTATAATGTATTACAACGTCCAAAAGGTTTTTGGGCAAATTGTTATCATCAATTTGTGATAGCCGTCATAGTGATTGGATTAATATTGTTTGCCTTATCAACTGTTGAACAATATCATCGACAATCATTACAATTGTTATGTATTTTCGATGTATTCATATTAGCATTATTAGTGTTAGAATTTCTAGCACGTGCATGGTCATCATCATGTATTAGTCAATATCAAGGATGGCTTGGGCTATTTCGTTTTTGTACATCAGCATTTCGTTTAATCGATATATTCATCATTATTTCAGCTGCAGCAGTATTATGGATACATCAAATTGATCCATCCATTGCTCATCGTTTGAATTGGTTACGTTTTGCTCAAGCATTTCAAATATTACGTATTAGTCATCGTTTCAAGCCATGGCGTATTATGGCATCGGTCATTTGGAATCAACGACATCATTTAGCCATAGCTATTTATATGTGTACATTATCATTGATATTCATTACATTTACTGTATATTTTATCGAGCACAATGAACCGAATACTGATTTTACATCCATACCGAAAACATTATGGTGGGGTATTATATCATTGTTAACCATCGGTTATGGTGATATGGTACCATCGACGACTGCAGGCAAAATTGTTGCCAGTCTATTGCTGTTGATTTGTTTTTCATCATTTGCATTACCGGCCGGTATTCTTGGTACTGGACTGGCCTTGAAGGTATTTATTATCATCTCATCAACATTATGATTTCTAATAATTTGATTTGAATTCCTTATATAAAGGTACAAGAACAACAACGACAAAAACACATCAACAAACGTCGTGATCCAGCAGCCAGACTCATACAATGTGCATGGCGATCATATGCATCATCGAAAAATTCTCGATCGATTGCAACATGGAAAATATGTGTACGACAACAATTACATCATCTGCATAGATCAAAAACATCGATTTCAACATCAACATCGAATGATAAATTATCAATGGAACCGAATCAACAACAGCAACAACAACCAAATAATGGCAGTAGCACGTTATCGACTTTCGGTAGTGTTGTTGATTTGAAAAATTTACGAAATAAAATTCATAAAAAATTTGGTAGCGAATCACAAGCATCATTAGTAGATTTTTCAAAATCAATTAATCAACAACAACCAACAACAAATGTATCGACAATGATCGGTATTCCCAACAACAACAACATACAACCGACATCAAATCATAAATCACAGTCATTAAATTCAATGAATCATAAAAATAGCGGCAATCATTCTTCGAACAATAATCAGCATCGATTATTACATCGTATTACGAACATGTCGATTATGAATAATTTGAATACAATTACCACTAACAATAACTTAATTCTAAATGATGATGATCATGATAATGATGATTATTATTATAATTATTTCACTTCAATCGAAAAATTAATGATTCGCTTCATACGTTTGATTAAATTTGAAATGGCCAAGAAAAATTTTAAAAATGCATTTCGACCATATGATATTAATGATGTTATCGAACAATATGCAGCCGGACATGATGATGTTGTTTGTCGAGTGAAATCGATGCATCATCGTATTAATCAAATACAAAATTCATTAACAAACATAACCAAATTGTGTCAAGAATTATCCCTGGTACAATATCATCAAATGGAACGGCTAGAACGGTTATTGATGCAAGATATGAATCCAAATTCGAATCAAACACTTCGATTGCCATCACCAATGACCACAACCACAGGTGTACCACCATTGTTTATGACCAGAAATAATAATAAATTTTTATCGATAAATAATTTAAATACAATCGATCATCACTCAAGAAGTAATCATTCATCATTATTATCATTAAGATCTGTATCACCACCGACAACAACAACAATATCATCATCAACATTGAAACATTATGATGCAACAAAACTGATGAAACCATCATTACGTCAACATGTTCGACCGCAAAGACAACAACAACGAAATAATCATGATCCACCATCGCCAACATCATTATCATCACCTGAATCCTTGAATGATTCAGATGAAAATCTATTCGACAATAATAATAATGCCAATAACAATAGGCGTTTTAGTGAATGAACTTCGATCATCTTCATTGGTTTTAATTACTCACACACTCACTGATATCAAATGTTTAACCCTTTACTTACTTATAAATCCTTGAAAATTAATTTAAACTTTTTACTTTCGAATTAAATTTGTATAATATATACAAGTATTAACTAACCAATGTGTTAATGTGATTAAAATTGGCCAAATAACAGAAAATTGAATCAAATCAAATCTTCGATTGCTTTCTACGACTTCAGCGCGACCAAAAACAATGGCCGCAAATCAAGCGGGACTTGAAGAGTGCATGTTTATGCCCAAAATTTTCCAAATATTTTATCATCAATGTTTCATCAATGCTCTTTTTAAATTATTTAAAAAAATATTCAAAATGTTTAAATTATTCTCAAATGTTTATTTATTTATTTATTCATTTTAATTTTTTTATTTTCATTATTCAAATGATAATTTGTAAATTTAAAATTTCAATTCATTCATTATTTTATTACGATTAAATCAAATTTTAAAGCTAAATCAATGATTATAATTGATAAAATCGTTATGATTTAAACGATTTATCAATTTTCGAGATGATTTCTACAACTTTTCTCGTACATTTTTCCCATAGGTTTTCAATGTGATCGACTTTTTTTTCCAGGAAAACAAAAGTCGAATCGAAACAATGGGCCTGAAACTGAATTAATTTTGATTTGTATCATTTTTCCATTATCATTATCGAATAGGAAAATTTCAAAACATCCTTGAATGAACACATATTCGATCAAAGATTAAATCATCTGAAAGTGAGACAAAAGACAAAACAAACTGTAAAAAATCATTAATCAATCAATTAATTAAAGGAAAGAAAATGAAAATTGAATAATTGTGAATATAATTGAATTGTCAAATAGACATTGAAGGTTAATTCAGAGAAAATTTCTTTTGTTTTTTCCATTATTTAATTTTGAATTCCAATTTTCATGAGTTTCATTTTTGATCTTATCATATTGAGAGGTAACAATGTTCAATCAAACAAGATCTTTACCACGTGATGATGATGGTAATGATAGTTTGGTTGATATAATTTCTAATTTTAGTCCTAAAATTTCATCACATTTTCAATGGCATTGAGCGACAACAATTCATTATTTGATAATTTATTCGATAATTTCGATTATTATGGAACATCTGCAGTGTTTTAATTAACAATCTAAAAAATTATTATATAAAAGTTTCACATGATAATTTCGAGCAACAACAATGATAATGGCCAATATTGAACAATATGAGATTGTGAAATTCAGGAAAATATTTCACCTACAAACGATACAACTTTTACATAATTTAAGCCATAAACCACACGTGTGAAAATTATTATGAGAAATTTTCAATTTTCAACAATAAAATGATTTTTAATTACCACGCGATGAATTTAGAACAATATGATGATATAATTAATTGAAGGTTGATTAATTATCGTTGCTCTCTTTTGATGATTATTCTGTTAGAAGATTTTAATGTTCTAATGTTTTAATTATTTGTATTGTTTTGACAATTGTGTATGGTGCGTCCATCCATCAATCAGTTCATATTTGAAATTCAATCCTAAAACAAGAAATGAATCACATTTTTAGCAACATTAAATTTTTATGATTATCATTCAAATTCAATAATAATAATAATGAATCAATGACAAAATATTCAATGATAACTTGATCGTAATCATAGCAAGAAATCATAATTATTCGATGACCATATTGAAACAATCATTATCAATTTCAATGTTAATTTCATATTTCCAAAACAAAATTGTCACACATTCATTCAAAGCAAAATTTTATTGATTGAATCGACTAATTTGAATCCGAATAACATTCCAATCCCTTTGTAATTCCATGAATACATTATTATCATTTCAGAAGTCTAGTTCCAAATCAAATTCAATTCCGAAATTGTCATCAAAAAATGAACAAATCAAAAAATTTGATTCGAAATTGAAAATATTTCAATAATTAACAAATAACCATTTAAGATGAATCGTGTATGTGTGTCTTTATGTACGGAATTCCATCATGTTCTTCAACATCGTTTCAATCGTGAATTGAATTATTAACTGAGAGAGAATTTAACAAATTGAATTTCCATAATCGGAAATGAATCAATCAAACAAGAAAGAAATAATAAAACAAACATGAAACAATTACTATAACAACGAACAACAGCGACGATTCGTGAAAGGTTTTACCCTCACCGAACAAAAGGGTTTACTGGCGATAATTGAAATGATGGATTTTTCTATTGACTTTCAATTGATTTTTCAATCATTTCATCCGGGTACCGAGAATAATTCTAGCTTTCAAAGCAGCTGAATAAATTGATTTTTTCCATTCGATTTGATGACATCTCGAAAATACAAAATGAAAATCAATTATCATTGAAATTAGCCAAAGTGTTGTTGTGTAGCTTTTGGAAAATTTTGAATTTTCAATCCTTCCAACACTTGAAGTGATTTTTTTGGAATAAAAAAAAAATCAAAGAAAATAATTGAAATTGAATGATAATGAATGAATGATCAACCATCAAGGTTAATTGTTACTTTGATTTGTTTATTTGATTATTTATTCTTCAGTTAAGGCATTCATGAATACATATTTTTGACACTGACGTGAATTTGTAGTGTGTAGGCGTTGTCTGTGATATGATAATGATCATAATGATAAATATATGATCATGAAATGATCATGATATGATGTGCATGCTAATGCACAGTCAGGTAATGAAAAATTCCAAAGAGATTTGCCTCGCCATTTCCACGAATCGAAATTCACGATTCAAAATTGATTAATTTCCGAAACAATTATTCGAAGATAATTGATTCAATCAGATCAACGATGAGTAAATGAATGTGACTGGCGAGCTTTGGAGCCTTGATGAGCCTTGGAAACCCTTTTGATTTTCAATTTCCGACAAATTTCAATTGAGATATCTCTGGAGATGTTTCTCTGAGGAGACATTTCTCATCAATCCTTTGAAATTATTTCGATTCAAATAAGAAACGAAATCAAATTTTGAGACAATATAAAAATCGTAAATCACCTGAAATAATGATCATAATGATAAATTGATCATTATTATTATCATTCGTATTGTTGTTGTTGCTGATGAGTTTGCAATCATAATAAATGAATAAATGCTAAGTACTAATATTAGTAGCAAAACGCCTACAATCTTTGCTTGAAAATTGTTTTTTTTATTCGAAATAAAATCAAAAGATGACAATTGGGCGTTTGAATTTCAATTTGAATTGATTTCAATTCAAAATTTGAAATTTGTTTGTTTTTACAATGTCACATTTGAAATTTTGAAAAATTTCTCAAATTCTCGCACCATCACCTGTTATATATTTTGTTTCAAGAGGTGGACATACGCACCAACACACACATTGAACACGTATTTCGCACCACATTAAACAATCGTCTAGTTGATTTAATATCAATTTTAATGATAATCACACGCACACACACACACGTATCTATGACCACCTCCGATCATTTTGATGGTGGTGGTGGTGTCTGTGTTGAATGCGTTGCGGTTGTGGTGGTGGTGGTGATCATGATGGTGATGTTGTGGATGGTGATGTTAATGGTGGTGACGATGCTTTCATTATATATTCGATATCGCTGATTCGATTGTCGTATTTGGTTTTGTTTGTTTGAATTGAGAAAAATTAATTTCATTTCATTTGTTTGTTTTGTTGATGATTTGATTTCATTTCATTTAATGAGAATAATTGAATTCAAAATTTTCATTCAATGATTGAATTTTGAATCGACAACATCGCGACAAGATTTTGAAACATTTTTGAATTTTTTTTTGTGTATTTTTGAATTTAGTCATCAAAGGGTTTACTAGGTTTGAATGATGGTGAGTGTTTGTGTTTTGTTTTCTTGGATATAATCTGAGATATGAAATTAAATTTGTTCAATAAATAACAGCATCGATCCATAATCGTCTTCATATTATTAACATTACAATTATGTAATGGTTATTATTATAATAATGATGAGTTATATAATAATGGTGGCTATGGTGGTTATCAATTCTCTTATCAAACTGGACAACAAAATGAACCAAATTATGCACAAACATTTCGTGAAGAAAGTCGTGATGAATATGGTAATGTTCACGGGAAATATGGTTATGTTGATCCTTATGGACAATTAAGGTTTGTTTTTGATTGATTTCTATTAAATTCTTAATCATTTGAATTGAAAATTATTTATTTTCCTTCTTCAAAATCAGAGTTGTAAAATATCGAGCCGGTCCCGATGGCTATTACGCTGAAGGTGATGTTGGTGTTGATCAAGAAGCCTTACGACAACAACGACTGTTGTATGGTAGTGATCAAGCAACAAAAATTCAACAACAAGCATGGCAACAACAAGGTTATGATGCTCGCTCATCATCAGCTTCTTCAGCATCGGCTGCAGCTTCAGCTTCTGCTTCCGCATCTGCATCATCTTCATTCGGTGGTTTTTATAACGATAACAATAACAATAATAACAACTTCAATAGTGTCACTGATAATCAAAATGATCCAAAAACTACTGATTGGACAATACTTTCAGCACCCGAAGCAACCAATTCAATCAATCAACAATATAATGTAAAAGGTGGCCGTGGATCAGCAAATAATCGTAAGAAAACCTTTTACAGTGAACGCATTGTAGCTGCACCGATTCCATCACCCGTTCAATCATTGAAATATTATTCAAATCAACACAATCAACGTAATGTGTTGGCCAATAATCAATATACACTGCCAGTGGTAAGACAATACACACATACAACAATACATAATGTACCGAATGCAATACAAACACCAGCAATCACAACCAGTGGTCGATATTATCAATCATCAGGTGCATATAAACGACCACAACAACAACGTTATGGTGCATTAAAAAGTCCAACAGCACGTTTTACTGAAATATCACAAAGTCAGCAATCACAACAGCCTGCATTTAAATCACTGACATCAAGTTACAAATTGGCTTCATCATCAGCCGCATCTTCAGCTGCATCGTCAGCCGCATCATCAACATTTAAATCAAATTATTCATTAGCCAGCGGTGTCAAAGGTGGTAATTATCGTCAACAACCTGTTACAACAACCTATAATTATCCACAACAATATCAACAACGATTATCACGTTACAGTGCACCGAGCAGTGGTAGTGGTCATGCACAGGTCAATTTCAAACAATATGGACCAGCAGCATTTCAATATTCATATGGATTCTAAATAATGTTTTGTAATTTAAATTTAATTAATTTGGAAATTTGATTTAAAATCTTAATTTTATATTCATTCTCTGATAATCTTACAATATGATTAGAGTTTATAATGATCTATTTTATTATAATTATAATTAATTTTTGAATTATTATTATTATTCAATTATTTTATTAACATTTGAATCAATTTTGATTTTTTCTATTGATAATTATTTTAAATTAAATCAATTAAATCTTAGAGCTTTTTTTGGTATTTTGAATCAATCAAACATTGATTTAAAATGAAATAAATAGAAATCTATGGTAAACAATGGTTGGTGTTTAGTTGATAATGGATACGATTCAAAAACAATTGATTCAATTGTCCAAATCGTAATATTGCATAGATTAACTTGAGCATCAGATTATATGGATGGGTGTTTCATCAGATCGTATGGATTTGGATATTTAAACCATTTCGAAACAATTTTACGGCCATTTTTTTAAATTTTTTCTTGCGCAAATGATCATCAGAACGCTCAATGATCAATGATGGCCAAATTTATGCAATTAATTTTGGTTATAAATTCAATTTTTTTCACAATACAATCAATTGATTGTGATCAACAATCATCATCGCTACTACCAAGAAGTGAATGTAATTTTAAAAAACCAAGCGAATGTAAATGGACATTTTCCAAAAATTGGCATTGGAAATCACTGGAAGATCAGAATTATACATTATCATTAAATTCGACACCATATTTATCAGGTATTTATTGATTTGATCGAATTATTTGATTAATTTGATTGATTTCAATCAATTTAAAATCTATTTCAAATTAATTTTATTCACAGAAAACGGGTATCAATTGGAAAATCATGTGAATATCGATAATGATTACATTCTGTCACCAATATTTGAGTTGAAAAATGAATCCAAGAATAAATTTTGTTTTGATTTTTTCTATTATTTTATGAATAATGATATTTCTATCATCAACAACGATGATGAAAATTATTTTGCATTATATTTATTGAATAATTCAACGAATAATAGTGATAATTCATCAGATATTGACAATGAAATATGGCGTACAACAATGATTTATGAAGATTTTTGGCATCATACATTTGTTAATTTTGATTCCGAAAATGAATTTCAATTAAAATTTATATCATCAAGTAATCAAAGTTTAATTGCTGTCACTGATTTTCGTTTAAATGATAAATATTGTCGAAGAAAACGTAATCATTGTAATTTTGAAACAAATAATTGTGGTTGGACATTGATGAAATCCAATGCGAATGATAGTAATATTATCATTGAAAGACTGAAAGCAAAAAATACCGACTCAAATCAATCGATTGATCATACAACTTCATCACCGAATGGTTATGTATTGTATTATCATTATATGAAGATGAATAATGATACAAATACAATACAGCGACAGCCTACAATGGTTACCATCAAAAGTTTAACTATCCAAGATTTCAAGGGACCAAAATGTTTTCAATTTTGGTTATTTTTTAGCGGCAGTATCGGTGATGTAGATTTGAGATTATTCGAGGATAAGGATCAACAATTATGGGAATTATCGTCTGAAAGTAATCGACCATTATTGATAAATGAATGGAATCGTTTTCAAATAAAATTCAATATCAATAATGATAGTAATTATCTGAAATTTTTAATTAATCACACTGGTCACAATGATAATGATGTATCGATAAAATTTGATGATTTCAATATCATCGAGTTTAATTGTCCGAAAATAATATCATGTAATTTTGTTGATGGTATATGTGGTTGGAAACAAAATTTTTCCAATAATTTTCAATGGACATTAGGTATTGGACGTGTATTCAATGAAAGTCGATTGAATTTTCGATTCAATAATTATCGTGTTCCAATTAAACCGGTATTATATACTGATTTTACAAGATTACCATTGAACAAAAATAATAAACAAGAATCGATGCAATTAATTAGTGAATATATCCATGATTTACCGAAAATCGGTGCTTGTATACTTATAAATTATCAAATATGGTCATTTGATTATGATAATGATGAATTTTCATTATCATATCAAACATTTAATGATGAAACCAATAAAATGGAGAATGAAACAATTATATGGAAATACAAACTTAAAACAATCAAAAATGATCACCATGATGATGATAATCCATCTGGTACTTCATATGTTGAAATACATTTACCGAATACAAATGAATCAAATCAATCGAAAATATATCGTCTAATATTGACGGCCAAATCATCGAATCCATCGACATATATTTTGATTTATGAGCTAAATTTTTCAATCCGATTTGATCGTTGTGGTTCATATGTGCCGAATAAAACAATGACAACCGCAACAACAGCAACAGCAACGACAACAACAATAACGACCATCAAATCGACGACCGAAAAACCGATCACTAAGCCGACATTTAATTGTACATTTGAATCGAATACATTTTGTCTTTGGACAAATTTATCCAGAAATTTTCAAATAACAAATGCAACAAATACAAATTATAACATTTTCGAAGATCATACAACACACTCATCGAATGGACATTTTGCTGCATTACAAATTGATAAATATGTGCCATATCGTCAGATAACACCATTAATGATGATCCGGAATCCATTTAAAATTGGTCAAAAATTTTGTATGGAATTTTATTATTATTTCTTCACCAATGAATTCTATGAATATGGTTCAAATATACAGCTGTTATTATTATCAAGCCGAAAAAATCGTACATTATTTTATGGTTATCAATCAATGGAATTAAAATGGCATCGTACATTGATTGAATATGAATTCAATAATGAAAGTGATTATTATGATATATTTCAATTTCAATGTCAATTAAATGATGGTATTATCGCTTTAGATGATATATCGATTATCGATTCAACATGTGATCATTTGAGTAAAAATAATAATTTTAGATATTGTGATTTTGAATTAATTGATTCAAATGAATCAATTATTAATGGATTTGTATGTAAATTATTTGCAAACAATTTCAATCAATATCAACAATTTTGGCAAATATATTCCGTATCATCGATAATTGACAAAATTAAACATAATAATCAGCTGTATTATGATCATACAACACATACAAAATTTGGTCATGTTTATGGTTATTTGATTGATGTTCAGAATAAGATATTTCTAAATGAAACAACAACGATCACTATATATCGATTATCATCAACGAAAACATATTGTTTACGTTTTTCATATTTCCTTACCAATAATATTACATTATATTATCGTTCATCATTGATTGGATCACCAATATCATGGCGTATACGTGGTACAACTAATGGCATATGGTTTACACATCAAAAACAGCTGAGTATTTCGAATGATGGAAATTTCAATAACCGGCAAGCATACAATTTAATATTTGGCATCCATCCTGATAATGTTATTGACGTCGGTATGGCATTTATTGATGATTTTTATCTAGAAAATAATAACTGTGCCGAATATAATGATGATAATAATCTTTGTGATTTTGAAAATGGTGATATTTGTACATTAGAATTGGTGAAATCAAATAATCGCCGAATGAATATTGAACAATCAATACAATTAGCTCAAACCAAAAATTTTACATTTGTCTACATTGATTATCTTACCGATTACATTGATCGACAATGGTTTGTTTATTGTCCGATTCAGCAAAAAAATGATAAATTCAAACCATTTGATCATACAAAACAAAATATTTATGGTAAATATCTGATAATGAATGCACAAAATAAAGGTTTTCGTGGTATAGTGATAACTGAACGTATATCATTGAATCATAATCAAAGATCTGTGTGTTTAAAATTTTCTTTAATAACATTTGGTTCAATAATATTTGAAATTTATCAAGGTGATTCATCATTTATCAATCAAGGATTGAAAATATGGGATGTACAATATGAAATAAATGATTGGACCGAAGTGCAAATACAAGCCAATGCATACAGTAATAAGACTGAAGATATTTTCTTCTATCTAATTGCAACTGGATTAACATATGACACAGATTATGCAGCAATCGATGATGTAGAAATTCGAAATTCTATCTGCTCGAATCCATCAAACATAATTCATGATCATAGCAAATCAACAACAACAACAACAACCTCAAAAACTTCAGAAACGACCACCAATCATACACCATCGCCAACAACGAAAAAAGTACCCGATGGTTTTTTTGATTGTCAAATCGATGATCCTAATCGACAACAATTTGTGCCTAATGATCGAGTTTGTAATTATTATCAAGATTGTTCGAACAATATGGATGAAAAATATTGTGGTACATGTTCATTTGATCGACACAATCTTTGCCGCTATGAAATTGAACCGAAAGACAGCGATGATGATAATAATGAATTCAAATTCAGATTCACTGATCAATCAAAATATGGACCAAATGATGATTACTATCATCGATCAATGACAGCGAATGGTATTATTAAAAGTATTTCACAAACAACAAAATTATTGACACCGTTGATACATCAATCATATCAATATTGTGTATTGGAATTTTATTATCTGTACAAGATGAGAGATTTAAATCAATATAATCGTCGAAACTATTCATCAATATTCAATATTTATGTACAACAATATGATCCAGATATTTATACAAAAATATGGCAACAAAATGCAATCTATAATTTACCACCGAATCAATGGAATTTTATACGTATCAAATTGAATCGTATAATACATTCATTTCGTTTAGAATTTGTTGTTTATCCATTTAAAAAATCAATCAAAGATTATCAATCAATTAGAGATATATCGTTGAAACAATGTAATCCAAGTTCAAAATCAAAAGTTTGTCCGAATCAATTTCGTTGTAAAAATCAAGTTTGCATACCATATGTATTTGTTTGCGATTTTGATGATGATTGTGGTGATAATTCAGATGAAATAGTATGCGATGAACATTTACGATTTTCATTCGAAGATGGATTAAGAAATTACGCACAAGAATACAAGATGGATAAAAATAATTGGACATTGCATGAATCATCATCATTTGATGATTTACGTTCACAACCAACATTTGATCATACAAATAATTTTATTGGTGGCCATTTTTTGTTGGCAAAATCAACGAGAAATAAGCAAATCGTTGGCGCAATAATTGATAGTCCAACATTTAAAGTGATAGAATCGGAAACACTTTGTACGATACGAATGTTTATTATGAAAAATTCATTAAATTCAACAATTTGGCTAAAATTATGGAATCTAAAAACTAATCGTATACGAATACTATCAACAATTAATGGTGTATTTGATTATGTATCATATTTACCAATCACAACATTGGTTCGTCATGAATCAAACAGCTATGAATACAAGTTATTGATCGAGGCAAAATTAAATTATCATGACGATAATTACATGAAACCATATGTAGCGATCGATGATATTATATTTCGTAAAGGTTGTCAAATTGTTAATGATAATGTGAACAACATAACAACGGCGAAACCTTGTATTGGTTTACTATGTAATGATATCAATGATCACAGTAAACAAATTTGTTTACCAGAAAATAAAATCTGTGATTTCATTAAACATTGTCAAAATGGTGAGGACGAGATCAATTGTGGTGATTGTAATTTTAACAATCAAACATGGTGTGGTTGGACATCGGGTAATCTAAATGATGATAATTTAAAATATGAATTATTAGTGGCCAAAAATTCACCAAATATTTTACCGAAAAAAGATTTCAATGATTCACCAAATGGTGGATATCTGGCAGCATACAGTAAATCATTGGCAGTGCTATTTCAATCATCAATTAAATCACCACAAATCAATGCAAAAACATCTCGATATTGTAGATTAAGATTTTCATACTTGTCCAATTTCCGTACAATTGTTCAAGTAAAATTATTGAATAATGATCGTATAATTCATACAATTATCGGTGATTATAAAGCATGGATGTCATTTGAAACAGAAATCGGTGAACAATTATCACCACTAATTGTGCTAATCAAAACAAAATTAATACATTCAAAAATATTGTTTTTAATTGAAAATTTTATGATAATCGATAATATTCAATTTATTGATTGTAATCCAAATGATGATCACAATAAAATAAGACCAATTGATTATCAAGAATTAAATTGCGATTTTGAAGAAGATTGGTGTGATTGGATTGTGCCTGGAGTGGTCACCAATGAATCATGGATACGAACAAATTCACCATATGATGAACCTGGTATTGATCATACTAGTTTAATAATCCCGAAAGTCAGTCCATCTGGTTATTGGTTGAGTACAAATTCAAAATCAGAAAAAATCATTCGAAATCAGCTGCAAAGTATTGGACCAATTCCATTCGAAGAATACAAGCCAAATTTTTGTCTAATATTTTGGTATTATTTTTTCGGTATTCAATCATCAGAATTTCAAGTTTACATACAAAAAATTAATGATCAAAATCAAACGATCAATGAAATATTATGGAAACGAACAATACCTAATATTCGGAAATGGCAAATGTCGGCAATTGAAATCGATTTCGGAAATGATTTAAAATCATTGAAATATTTTTACATTAATTTTGATGCATTTGTATCATCAAATACAATTATCGGTATTGATGATATTCAATTGAATAATGATCAATGTTCAACATTTAATAATGAATATTGTGATTTTGAAATAAACAATTGTGATTGGATCATTATCGATGATAATAATGTCAAACGTATGAATGGTAATTATTATAATATCAAAGATCATACAACAGATACGATTGAAGGACATTATCTGGTTGAAAGCAATTATGATGGTAACAATGGTAGAATTGAAAAATTGATGAAAAATTTACCATTCTTTATGAACGATAATGATGATGATGATAACATTCAAGATTTTTGTTTGAATTTTTACTATTATTTTCATTATTTATCATTTCCATCTGAATCTTTAAATGATGATGATGATGATGAAGACACAAAGTCATCGATCAACATACAACTGATACATCGAAATAATATGATCGAAAATATAACCCGAATTAATTTTGAAGAAATAAACAATGATAAATCAATGAATATTTGGACATCGTTTACCGCCGATTTTCGTGCATCAATCAATGATCGTTTAATAATTAACTTAGAAAATTATCATCCAAATCTGATAATGATATTAGATGATATTCATTTGCGGCCAGATAAATGTAATGAACATGGTAGCTGTGATTTTGAACAAAATATGTGTGGCTGGTATAGCCGATACGTGAAGAATAATAATGCGAACGATAATTTCGAATTTTATTGGCTACGTTTACAGCCAACGAATCGTTTTGTTCGGCAAAATGGATTGGAATATGATCATACATTACATTCACGTTTTGGTAATTATCTATCGCTACCATTAGATTCACATCAACGTTTTAATGGTCGAATTGAATTGATCAATCTTTTCATTAAAAATGAGCAATCATCATCGACATCATCAAACAGAGATAATTTTATTTGTTTTCGTTTATATTATTTTGCACAAACATCATTCGATTCGGAAAATGTTACAGCATTACGAATACAGGTCATTGATAATGATCACAATGACAATATTATGGATGAATATCGAGCCAATGCAACAATCAACGAATTACAATGGACAAAATTTGAACAAACATTTAAAATTGTATCAAATACCAAGGCATATTCAATACAAATTGTGGTTGAACACACATTTCACATCAACAGTGATATTGGAATCGATGATATTTACATACATAAAGGGTCATGTCAAACCGATGACGATCATAAAACATCATCCACAACAACATCAACGACAACCAAAAGTCCAGATAATAATGAAAATCGTGGAAATTGTAATTTTGAACGTAATTGTAATTGGAAATATGATCGCAAGCGTTGGAATGTTACATCGTTTCAGCAAGAAATGGCCAGAAATATTTATGCACCACAAATTGATCATACATATAGCTCGAGTTTAGGTCATTATCTATTATTTATTAATGGTAATTTCAATGATAAAACATCATACGAATTACAATCACCTGAATTTGTGAATGATAAAAATGATCGTTTCCTTGAATTATGGTATTATATGGATGGTGAAGATGTTTTTTATTTAAATTTCTACGAACATCTAACATACGGTAATGATAATCGTAAATTACAAAAACTTATTGGACGTTACAGTTCATCAACATCATCAATGATTTCTCGCCGCTGGCAATTGATAAAAGTTGATTTACCACAAATAATTGATTATCATATTCAAGAAAATGTGAATCAATTAAAAATTTCATATAAAATTACATTTGAACCATATTTATCAGGTCGTTTATTCGAAGTATTTGCCATCGATGATATTGTTATACTTCCAAAACAATGTGGACATTATCATAATTATATTTATACATTTACAAATGGTTTAGAGAGCAACCTACAATTTCAACAATTACAACCGAAAAATGTTGAAAATTATTCAAGTATTATTCATCCTAATCATCATTTACAGAACCAATTACCTGATGTACCATCGTTTGATCATACAACATATCAACCGAATGGGCATTATTTTCTATTTTATCCATCAATCTTTGGCAATAATCAATATTATACAATCGATACATTACAATTGCGTAATTTACCAAAATATTATAGCTATGAAATATGTCTACGTTTTGCATATCAATTTAAAAATGATGGTAATGATGATAATAATTTAAATTTTTCCATATATCACATGCAAGAAAATGAACAATTGAATGGAATCGATGGTGATCGTTATCGACCGATTTGGAATGAAAAATATTCAAAATCAATGTGGACAATTAAAGATTTGAGCATCAACAATAATTATTATGAATCCAAATTGATATTCTATATGACATCAGATCAATCATCTAAATCTAAGTCATCAGCAACATCGACTAATTTTGTTGCAATCGATGATATATCAATATTGTTGCATAAATGTCCATTAGCTATTGATTGTTCATTTGAATTGAATACATATTGTTCATATACTAAATACAAAGATGATGAATCAAATTATAATTTTGAGGTGTTCAAGACACCAGCAATCGATTTGGAGTGGCCAGGACCACGTTATGATCATACACTCGGTAAAGATGGTGGAAGTTATCTATTTTTAACCGATTATCGTTGTGGGCTACAATCACAACCATTATATGCGAAAATTATTTCAGGTGCACGAAAAATTCAAGCAAATAATGAATATTGTTTAGAAATGTGGATCATTATGAATAGCGATAATTCGAAGCTATCAACAACACTGTTACGTTATGGCAGCCATTGGAATGATCAGAATCGTGAAATGCTGTTATTTAAATTGACGAATGTTCATCATAATGAATGGACACGTATACAGTTTACATTGAATAATACGATACTGATGGCCAATGGTGGAACGGATGAAATCCAAATAATAATTGATGGTGTTTTATTGAATGGTAAAAATGGTAATCAATTTTCAGCGATTGCAATTGATGATATCAAATTATTGGATAATAATTGCCTTAAAAATGATGATGGTTTAGTGTGCGAGAATGGTGTAAAAATTCAGCGTAAAAATATTTGTAATTTTATCAAAGATTGTCCCAGTGGATTGGACGAAGCTGAATGTGGCGATTGTAATTTCGAAATCGATATGTGTGTTTGGGTTAATGTTGCAGAAAATAAAAACGACATACCTTTTGAACGTGTTAGTGTTCAAGAGCTGATATCGAAAAATTCATTTGCACCAAAAGTTGATGGTTCTGGTAATCCGATTGGACATTTTGTCATTATGAAATTTAGTGATAATGATATGAGCGATCATTCAATGGTTAAACAAGCAGCGCAATCACGAATGGCAAACAATTATCGATTGAAAAATTTTTATCTTAAAAAATCATTCAAAACTTGTATGATTGAATTCGATTATTACATGCACTTGTCATCAGTAGATCAAGATAATTACAATTTAAGACTGTCAATCGGTTATGGTTCCTTTGTTAAATCAACCATTTATGAATTACCTCATGATAAACAACAAATGTGGCGCCATGTATCGTTGAATATTGGACAAATATTGACACCATTTTTCGTTGAATTTGATTTATATCAACAAAATTTTAAACCATCCGAATCAATATTTGCTATTGATAATATTCAATTCACCAAATGTTCATGGCCATTACCATTACCATTCAATCATGTATGTCCAAACAATGGAATTCTGTGTAATCAAACGCGTATTTGTATAACAAATAATGAAATATGTGATAATAATAATGATTGTATGAATATGGAAGATGAACATCAATGTTTTGATTATCGAATTTGTACATTTGATACATCAATGGATGATTGTAATTTACAGCTATTCAACAATACAAACGTTCAAACAAATGTTTATTGGAAAATAACAAGCGGTAATCAAATTATTGATCGTACTAAAATGATTAATTATGAACCATTTGTTGATAAATCAACGTAAGTATTCATGTTTCTTTGTCTTTAATTGAATCATTAATATTTTGTGATCAATCATACTTCAAAAGACGATTAAATGATGGCCGATATCTTATTTTGTTACCGAAATTAAATGTATTCAATAAATCATGGTCGAATTTTGAAGAATTTGGTTCACCAATTTTCGAGAAAACATCAGCAAATCAATATTGTCATTTACGATTCTTTTTGTTTATGAATTCGGCGATTAATCAAATAAAAAACCAACGCGTGACGGTTTATGTTCGAGAATTTCGAAACAATAATCATTTGATGATTGGTGAATCAAAAACAAAATTGAAATCGATCATAACTGGACGCAAAGATCAACAACAAATTTGGACCAAACATATTGTAAGACATAGTTCAAAAGGTTTATTTCAATTCATTATTCGTGGTTATCTGGAAGATTCAGATGTGCGCATAGCAATTGATGATTTAAGTTTTAATTTAAATTGTAAAATATATATAAGATATACGTAGTGGTGAGCGCAATTTTGGTTGAATTTAACCTTCTTTTTTCACGAAATAAATTTTTGACACAACAACAAGTTTTTTTTTTTTTTTTTCGTAAAAGTTTTATTTATTGATAAAAAATGATAATGACAACATTTGATGAAAATAACGACTGACTGAATAATAATTGAAAAATTGACAATTTTGATTAAAATGACGGAAAATATATACATTATGAGAAAGGAATGTGATAGAAAGGTAATTAAATCGAGGATGTTTTGAATACTTTAAATCATAATGATGTGCATGTTTAGCCAATGTGATTAGATTGGAATTTTTGCCAAATATGGTAATCAGCTAAACATTATCATCATTAAGCTAACGATTTAAAAATTAATGATGTTAAATAACATCTCTTTAGATCAATAACTACCATTTCTATTACATCTCCCCTCTAAAAAAAAAAAACAATACGGGGGGGGGTGAAAAAGCGCAACTTTATTTTGGATTGACATCAATTTCGTTTACACAGCGGTATCATCTACTTCTGGGCTATTTGATCCTTGTGATCTAGCTTGATTTTCCAACTCGATGAATTCTTGCGATCGTTCTAATATTTTTCTCTTCTTCTTTGTCAATTTTATCCTTCTCAATATTACGATGAGTACACCAGCGATAATAATCAATAAACAGACTCCTGTTGGAATAAGCATCAACCATTTATTAAAACGATCTTCTTCAGGTTCATCAAGATTATTCATTTCCGCTAGTAATTGATCTATGTTTTTCGTTTGGATCGAATAATTATAAATTCCACTGTATAAGTTTTTCCCAATCAATTCGTTTTCATACAAATGGAATGAATGATTTCCCAGCGTTTTGCGTACTGATGGTCTGTGATGGAAACTTCCAGCGATAAACTCCTTCTTCTGTGGGATTTTATAAATTTTGTTTTCGCATTCACTTGTTATGTTTTCGATCGTTATCAATTGTTTGTAACAATATACAAAAATAAATTTATTGTTATAATGAATTTGTAGTTCTTCTTGATTGAATTTTGATTTTGTTTCACAAAATTTCTTTACCCATAATTTTTCGATTTCATCATCCTCTTGACAGCTTGTTGATTTATTTATAATAAAACTTTCTGAACGTTTCTTATGATGAGGATGTAAATGGAGTCTTTTTACGCAATCTTTTTCTAGATTATACAGCATGTATCGTGGGCCACTGTATTCGTACATACAAAATTTATCTTCTTGTTGTTTATATAAAGTAAAGGGATGGCTTTCATATACAATTAATTCGTCATACGGTTGAGGTTGTATAAATTCCAAAATTAAATCGGAATGTGATGACAAATCACATCCAACGAATTCCCATTGTTCATATTTATCTTCGGAGGTAACGATTCCGGGAAACAATAATTCAAATTCTATTGGGATTATACCACGAGCCAATTCATTAAAGAATTTTTTTAGATTTTGACTGATAGTCACCATTTGTGATCCCACCATAAGGTCATAATGTAGACCATCTATTAAATCTTCCATGGTTTTTCTGTTGTTCATTTGTATTTCGCCCATCTTATCCAACTTGTCCACCATTTCTTTCAATATTTCTTTTTGAGAGTTCATTAAAACCTTGATTTGTTCTTGCTGTTTTCTTTGTGTTTCTTTCAATGACTTTATTTTCTTTCGTTCAAACCAATTAGTTACAAATCCAACTATCGTTTGTCCAATATGTAATACCTTATCGTAATTTTCGAATAAGAATTTCGTACCTTTTAAAATACTTCCAACAAATCTTTTTCTTCGCCGGTTTTCTTCCATAAAGTCATCATATGTTATATTAATCTTATCGCAATTTTTATTTATTGTTTCCATTATCCAGAAATCATATCTTGCGTTACATTCAAAACGTCTATCCGTTCTTTTAAGGATACTACATGGATTTACTAAACGAATATAATAATAGGTATTAACTAATTCTTTTGTGATAGTATGATCGGTTTTTTTCCCAAACAATAGGATCTGCGACGGAGGGTTCATATTTCCCATTAGCTAGGTGTATCAGCATTAGTAAAGTCAATAGCACCATATTAAACGGATGAAATTTTGGCTTGACTTGGGAAATGTGAACTTTTTCTAATTTTCCCTTCTTCTGGATTTTCAGCATTGTATTCCCTTCTTTATCGATCACTGGAAACGGGCCTTCAAATCTTGCGTCCAATTTTTTCCGGTTCAAAGCGTTTCCTTTGGAGACATACACTTCGTCGATTATTTCCAATGGTAATTCTTTTCTTGTTTCATCATATTTTTTCTTATTTTTTTCATGCATTAAATTTGAATTTTGAAAAGCAATTTTTCGTGCTTCTACTACTTCCTCCGGTCCTAATATTTCTTCAGCATCATACCCTGTCAACAGAAATAATGGGGAATACTTTGTGACACTATGAATGGTTTTATTGTATTCTTCAGCTGCTTTTGCAGCATGCGTTGCCCAGGATAACGTCCTTTTTTCTTTAGATGTTTCGTATATTTTATGACGGATTCGATCGCAAATTGTTTGGTTTACACGTTCGACTATCCCATTACTGGAAGGATGATCCCTCGGGATAAACATAATACCTATGTTGTTCCTCTTTAAGTACGTTTTGAATTCGGTTCCTTTTTATTGCCGGATATTGGTCAGCAATAATCAATTTTGGTTTCGTTACGCTTTGAATTTTTTTGACCAAATTTATCATATCTTTTGCCGTCTGCGTCTTTGAACAAATAATCCATATAAATCTTGTAAAAGCATCGATTGCTAGATGTAAAAATCGTTTATTTGATCCAAAACTTTGGAATCCTCCTATTGTGTCGATATGGATGATTTCGAATGGTAATTTCGCTGGTCCTATTTGACCCATAAATCCAAAACGATAAGAGTTTTTCTTGGTGATGTTACACACCTCACAATTTTGCACCACTTTTTTAATGATCTTCATAATATCTGGGGTGTAATATCGTCTGGAATAATGCTCGTATAAATGGACTGAACCTATATGGCCAAATTCGTGGTGAATTCTTCTGAGTTCGTTTTCCGCTTCCGCCTTTGGGATGAAGATTTGTTCAAAATTCTTTTTCTTTCGATAAATAATTCCATTTTTTTCATAGCATTTATTCAACTGTTTCGGATTATAATTTTTTTGAATTGCAATAATTTTATCAGTATCTTCCCAAAGATTTGTAAACATGATCATCGGAGCTTTGGCCATCTCTTCTAAATCATGGATCGGATGGCGTGAGAGGTAATCGGCTTCTTGATTATCAGCGCCCTTTCTGTACACAATAGTAAATTGATACGAGCTTAGCCGCAAAGCCCAATTGAACAACCTTGTTTTCGGCTTTTTTATTTTTTTAAGGCTTTCCAACGGTTTGTGATCAGTAACAATAGTGAATTTTTGTCCAATTAACCAATAATGCCAATACTCTACCGCTTCAAGAATTGCTAAGCATTCTAATTCAGATGCTGAATATCTTTGTTGATATGGCAACAATTTTTTTGAAAAGTAAGCGACAGGATATTCTTGTTCATTGGGATGAATTTGTTTCAATACCGCACCAATACCTTTTAAACTTGCATCTGTGTAAATTTTAATTTCAAATTTAGGATTGAACAATTTTAAAATAGGTTCTTTGATAAGCAAGTTTTTCAAATTTTCAAATTCTTTTTGTTGATTTTCGGTCCATTCCCATTTCTGATTTTTCTTCAATAATTCCGTTAGATAATACGTCTTTTCCGCTCTATTTGGAATGAATTTATGGTAATAATTAATTTTGCCAAGAAATCCCCTCAAATCTTTCAAATTCTTAGGTGGTTCTGCTTTTACTATTGCTTCAATATTTGATCTGCATGGAGCAATTCCATGTTCAGAGATCTTATGTCCCAAAAATATAATAGATTTCATACCAAAGATACATTTCGACAATTTTAATTTTATATTTTCTTTCAACAAAACGTTCATTACATTATCCAAATGCGTAAGATGTTCCTTCTTTGTTCTTGAGAAAATAATAATGTCATCAATATAGTTGTGACAGTACATGTGTAGATTATTTCTTTTTATTAATGACCATATGATTCTTTGGAAAATCATCGGAGCGTTTTTTAATCCAAATGGGAGTCTTTTCCATTGATACTGGTCGTATTTTGTCACAAATCCTGTTTTACCACGATCATCGGGATCTATCATCACATGATAGTATCCTTGGCTAATATCTAAAGTTGTAAAATACGTCGAATTTATTAAGCGTTCATCAATATCTGATATTTTCGGCATGGGATAATGTTCTACAATTGTTACGTCATTCAATTTTCGATAATCAACACATAATCTTGTTTTTTTTCCTTCGTCTTTCTTATCAACCAGTACTATTGGAAAACAGAATGGTGAGTTTGATGGTTCAATAACATCCATTTTCAATAACCGGTCAATTTCTTTATCGATTATTTCCTGGTCCATCGCTGTACAGGGGTAAGGACGGCATGTGATCGGTATTTCATTTGATAGATGAATTTGTGCCATTTCGTTTTTTATACATCCAATATCTTCTTTATTTTTAGCAAAAACATCTTTGTACTTTTTCAATAATTTTCCTATATCGTGGTCTTCAACGTCCTTTTCTTTACCTTGACCAATATTAATTTTTACTTTCCATTTGTTTTCATCTTCTGGAATAATACTTATTCCAAAACTTCGCATTGCATCCCTGCCTAAAGCGATTATATCTTTTTCATGCGGCACCACATAAAATTTAACTTCATGTTCAATATTTTCAATTTTTACTGTTGTCGTACATATGCCTTTTATATGAACATTTGATCCCAGAGTGATTATATTTTCGTTTGATGGTTTCTCTTTTAGCAACAGTTTTTTGACATACATCGGTGTTATGAAGCTGATGTTTGCTCCGCTATCAATCATGAGTTCTTGTTCAAAACCATTCACTTGGGCTTTCACTACCACTGGTTCTTCCAAATCTTTTCTTTTAGCCATATCTGTTGTTTCCGTCTGAGCCATCATCATGTGGAGCATATTTGATTCTAGATTTGATAGACCAATTAACTCATCCTCCATTGTCTGGACTTCATAATCATCGGGTTTTGTATCTTTCATTTCTTTTTGTTCATTTGTATCGGAATTTTGTTGAACATGGGACTTCATATCATTACTTTTTGTATTCATGGTTTCGCACACATAACTTTCTTTAACTTTTGTTCTTGGGGTATTCGATCTTTGTTGTGGGTATTCAATCATATTTCTTTGTGGAGACGTAATCGATCGATAATTTCCTCTGTTAACATTAGATTGATTAGTCCATCTTGGATTGTCTTGCTGAGGTGTTTGGCATAGAATTTCATGATGACCACTTTTACAAATTTGACATATTCGTTTTGAATTACAGTTTTTCATACGATGTCCTTTTTCTAAACATCTGATGCATAAATTTTTTTCCCAAATTATATTTTTTTTTGGTTTTCAACGGTATTTTAGCGTAGCAATCAATAGATTTATGTGTTGGATTATTACAAAAATAACAATAGGTTGACCTTGTATTTTGTCTCTGTGGACTTGTTTTAACAATTGGATTGCAATTCAGGAAATCATCAAAGAGATTCTGATCTTCCCTTCTACTTCTAGCCAATTTATGTTCTTTTTCCAATACTTCGATAATGATACTTAAATCGGTTTCGCTAACACAACCCAATTTACTAATAATTTCATATGTCAATTTTTGATAGATGATTCTTTTGAATTGATACGTGTAAGCGGGATTAATATTAACCTTTATCATTAATTTTTCAGTTTTCTTTATATCTTCCAGTATTCGTTCCATACCCATTATATCAAAATTATTTGTCAACTTTGGAAGACTTCTTAACTGTTGAGCTATATTTAATACGACTTCATACGGATCATAAAATTTTTCACGCAATATGGTTTTGACCTTCTCGTAGTCGTCTTCATCGCCCATACTATTTATAAGTTGTCGACTTGGTCCATCTAATTTTTCAGCAATTATATCGATTTTTCGTTGCGGGGGTAAACAGCTAAGGTCTAAAAGTGATGTTAGACTTTCGAAAAATTTCCGAAAATCTAAAAATTTCCCCGAAAATGGTTTAATTTTTTCAATTTCTTTTAGAATAAATTTTTCAGGCATCGTTTTTGGTTCAGCTTCGGTTGTCATTGTGATTGTTTCCTGTTGAACTTGTTGATTAGTTATATTTGACTTACTTGGTTCATTTTTAGCTTTAGTTGCGTCGTCTTGGATGGTCATTTCAAATATATTTATTTTTTTGATGTCCTGCTTTGTTTTGTCGGCCACTTCGTATATTTTATCAAGTTTCTGATGATAATCTGTATTGATCAATTCATATTTTTCGGAATCAAACGGAAGTCCATGTTCACGTCCATAATCTGCTGATGCTTTGAATTTGGCTCGATAGTCTGCGACTCTCTTCGCTAATTCCAATGTTTTCTTTACCAAATCGTAAGCATCAATCGTTTTTTCGTTAATTTGGTTAAATACTTCAGTTATCATTCGCCTAATAACTGGCTTCTCTTTCTCCAATTCCTGGAGATTCTTCATCAAAACGTCGGAGGTACTCATCTTATTAATATTTTGTAATGTTCAATCTTGCTGGCTTATAAGATATACGTAGTGGTGAGCGCAATTTTGGTTGAATTTAACCTTCTTTTTTCACGAAATAAATTTTTGACACAACAACAAGTTTTTTTTTTTTTTCGTAAAAGTTTTATTTATTGATAAAAAATGATAATGACAACATTTGATGAAAATAACGACTGACTGAATAATAATTGAAAAATTGACAATTTTGATTAAAATGACGGAAAATATATACATTATGAGAAAGGAATGTGATAGAAAGGTAATTAAATCGAGGATGTTTTGAATACTTTAAATCATAATGATGTGCATGTTTAGCCAATGTGATTAGATTGGAATTTTTGCCAAATATGGTAATCAGCTAAACATTATCATCATTAAGCTAACGATTTAAAAATTAATGATGTTAAATAACATCTCTTTAGATCAATAACTACCATTTCTATTACATATATAAAACAATTTCAACAGTTACAGCAACACCAACAGAAGCTACAACGATTTCGCCGCCATACGAACGGAGAAAACATGGTAAGTGGATGAAAAAACCGGGAAAATAATTCATTAATTTGAATTCTCGAATCTTTGACAGCTGGTTCGATCATAGCAGCGATTATGATAACAATTTGCCTGATAATAGGTGTATTATTAGGAGTGTTTGGCTATCATAGCTGTAAACGGCGATTAAACCTCAATGATCATCATATATCGACAACAATTTTTAGCCGCTCAGATGATACAATAAGAATGATTGAAAGAAAATAATTAATTGAATAATTTTTATTTGAATATTTCAAAATATAATATTTATGTGATTTAATTGTTAAATATATATAAAAAATTTTCAATTCATTTTAGATTGATTAATCATCATCATAAATTTAACCATAAAATGATTCTTCAATTTGTTTCATATCGAACGAATTCTTTGCACCACTTACGTCTTGATTATTTGGACTAATAATTTCGGATAATATTTTAGTGTAATATGGTGAATAAACGGCACGATTATATGAAACGAAACGTGTAAATTCACTGGCTATGTTGACTAATTCATCGGAAAATGTACTTAAACCTTTCGGTACTTGAATCGATAATATTGATTGTTGTGATTGTTTTTGTGGTTTTGATTGAATGACACGTTCAATAAATTCCAATATACGTCGTTCCATTACTGAACGTATACGATTATTATTCGATGACAATTCGGTTATTTGTAATTTTAATGATTCTAATTTTTCATCAGATATTTGCGTCGGTGCTTTATAATCGACCAATGCTTTACGAATGGATTGTTGTATGTGTAATGCTAAAGATTCTAATAATGATTTCAAATCATCCGATTTCATAAATTGTAGTAATTGAATTTTGTCGAATGATGACGATTTTGGAGCCACTAAAATTGCTTCCAGCTCTTTTTTCAATTTCATACGATAATCTTTAATCGATTGTAATGGTTCACCAATGGCAGCGAATGTAACCACAAATATACTGCTAATCATTGTTACTTTTAATATTTTTTCTCTTACTAAATCAATACGATTACGTATCAATAATAAAGTTTCTGGATAATCATCTTCCAATTTTTGACTGTTATCATCGATTTGTTTATAACAATTAAATGATGGATTTGAACAATGTAATAGTTCCATATATGATGACATCAATACTTTATTACAAACATTTTTCATATCATTTTCTTGTAATTCTTGTTGTAAATCTAAATTTTCATAATTACGTCGCAGCCATTTGGTGGTAAATTCTAATACATCGATATGATATTCTAATTCGTGAGGTAGAAAATTCATTGATCATTTCAATAAAAATATCAATAATTTAATTGAAATGACTTACTTTTTTGTGTTTCAATTAAATTTTTAAATTTTGCACGTTCATATTCAACCGAAGCCAGTTGAATATGAGGACGAAATTGACGAATATAGAAATTGGCAAAATCTAATTGCATCAATTCTAATAACTCGAATATTCCTCTGTTTAAATATATAAAAGAGACATAATTATTAGATCAATAATCATATTTCAAAATGTACTCACTTGAATAATGGTATCAATTCATCAACTTCATACAATTGTTTTATCATATCATCTCGTGATGGACAACATAACCGACCACAAACATTCAAAATATAATGTGCATAATGCTTGTAATCGAAACTATTATTTTTGATTTGCTGTTCAATCAATTCTAAATCTAATATTTGTTCAATTTCTTGCCGAAGCTGCACATGTTGTGGCATCAAAAATGTAAATAATGTTTCTTTTATTTCTTGTATTAATTTTAATGTTTGTATATAATTTGGTGGTTGCTCATTCAGTTGTTCTTGCAGAATATCCCAAAATGCTTTTTTCATTGTTTCACGTACAATTGTTTCCAATTGTGATGGTGATGATATTCGTTGATGTTGTGGCGGTTGTGATTGATTTGTATCATTGGTCATTGCCGATGTCGTTGATGATGATGTTGGCAAGGTATCTTCTTTACGTTCCAATTTAAAATCTTGATTAAATATTATTTCATTCATCAATGCCATCCGATTCATTTCGTTTGCTGTTTTCATTATTTCTTCAAATTGAATAAAATTCGGCGGTGTTATACCGAATATGGGCATAGAATTGACATTCGATGATGATGTCGATCGTGATGATTGTTCTTGATCATCTTTATCACCATCACCATCATCATTGTTGTTGTTGTAATTATTCACCGGTACATTTGATGATGATGATGATTTCGAAGTGGTAGATGATGTAACATCATTATCAATTTGAAATATTTCATTATTTTCCAATCGTTCTGATACATTTTCATCATTATTATTATCATTAGAATTATTTCCAGGCATTTTTGGATTTATTATATCGATCAAATTGAATTAGAAAAGCTATTTAAATTGGAAAAATGAAATGAATTTAGTGAAAAGTAATAATTGCAATTATCAACAATAACAAACATTTTTGGATGAATTAACAGCTAAATTAATTGATTGGATAGAAATACACTTAAACAGAGTTATTATTACACAGAATCTATGCCAAATTATGAGGGAATAATAAGGAAGAAATTAGGACAAGAATCACTTGAAATTACTGAGAACAATCAAATAAATAATGAATGAGGAAATCAGCGTATCAACACAAATGAAATAAGGACACCAGTTCTATTTTCAAAGTAAATAATCTTAATAATGACGAACGTTGATTCATAGAAATGTTCCTCGAAAACACAATTAAAACACGTATACGGTAGGATTTGAGCTCAAAAATTTTTCGCTTTTCCAGGAACAGAAAATAATGATCTTTTCCCTATTTGAGCGAAATAGACCATTTCTATTAATTTAAGAATTTACGAAAAGAGAAAAATGTGGATTTTCTGCCCCCGATTGTACCGATCATTTTCTGTTCACAGCTGATTTATTGGGAGATGCTGAGGTAAATTTCGGTTCATTTTTTTCACCGAAGAGAAACTTTTCCTTATTCTCAAACTCTTCGCTAATATCTCAAGATTCAAATTTTTAAATTCAAATTTTGTCAAAAGCCAAAGAAAAAACACAAAGTGGAAATACTACGCAGCATATAATTCCATAAATCGATTTATTTGTTTATCATGATTATCTTAGAACCAATCGATCGATCGAAAATAAAAAAAATAACTTTAAAAATGATTAAGCAAAATTAAGCAATCATTATTGTCATGAAACGAGTCAAAATGTAACACGTAGAATGACAAATCACCTTTTTTTGGGCAATTAATTTCAATCAAAATTAATTAATTACATTCAAAAATGAGTAATCAGTTAATTAATTAATCACTTAATCAATTCATTCGTTAATAATTTAAGGAAAATTTGAATTTTTAATGAATTTCAATTTTAAACATCTCTGTTTGTTTTGATTCATTTTTGTGTTTACAGATTGTCAAATTGATAAATACAAAAAATAAACAAATGATAGCGTCATCTGTTGCGGTGTAAAGTAAACATTTTACTTGTTTATTTTTCTATTTTTTGTAATTTTTTTCTGAAATTGGTCATATTTGAAAAATTTGAATTGAATGAATGGAGGGGGAAATTTAGAATGAAAATTATTCAAAATCAATTCATTATTATGCATTGCATTGCATTTTAAATGCAAATATTCAAAGATTGCAGACAACAAATTTGCTTCGGAATGAGAAATGAGAGAAATTGCATGCATTCAAGTCATTAATTTTTCCATTCATTAATTCAAGAATTCTTGGCAAAGGTAATCATGTTTGTTGGTCTGGTTGCAGCAGCAGCTGCTGCTGCTGTTGCTGCTGCAATTGTGATTAGTTCTTGGCTGACTGGTGGCGTAGATGGTGGTGGTGGTAGTATTATTATCATTTGAATTTATTGTTGGTTTGTTGTTACGTGAAATGACGAAAACAAGAGGAAATAATTGAAATGAAAAATTGAATGAAATGAATGAAAAAGAGAAGAAAATTAATGAATGAAAAGAAATATTCGCGAAGAGTAAACAAGTGAACAATTGCTAGCAAAGAGTAAACATTGAACATATACAGCCGAATTGATAAACAAAAAAAATTAATTTATTAAGCATTCGTGGCCACCAAAATTAGTGACGAAGACGAGTTATTTATCATATTATCATTGAAACAAGATTTTATCAATGATAATTTACATTGAATCAATGTTTCAATGATTTAAATGTTCAACGATAGATACTCAAACTGAATCATCAAGTTTTAATCAGAAAGGAATTTGGTTACAATCATTGCAACAACACTGCCATTGATTTGATTGACCATAAACGGAGTGTTGAGAGTTTGTTGTTGATGTTCATCACGACTCAAGGCTCATTTTCAAACGTTCACGATCAGATAAATCAATCAAACAATCATCGATCGATCAATTGGCATCTGATCAGAACTATTGAAGGAAAATTTGAAATATTGATCATAGAAAACCAAATATAAGCAAAAATGTCATCATTATTGAAAATGAATCAAAAATTTTTATCAAAAAGTAGTTGGACATTACGTGGTGGTGGTGGTGGTAGTAGCGGTGGTGCTGGTGGAAATGATAGTAATCATAATTCATCAAATACCAATCATCATCATCATCATCCACATCATAAATATATATCACCAAAAAATAACAACAATATCTCAATCATAAATAATTCACCAGCACGTTTTAATCATAATTTTAAACATCAACAACAACAACAACATCAGCAGCAGCAACAACAACAACAACAGTCAAAACACCCACAAAATCAACAATGGAATGATGATCATAAATCAAATATAACTAATAATGATAATAATAATCTAGTCAATTTAAATGCAAACAATTTATTATTAATGAAACAACAACAACAATTAAATCAAATGAATAAATCACATTCAATTACGGATTTACGTGAGCTAAAATCGGCTAAACATAAATCAATGAAAGGTGATAATAAAAATTTAATGATGAATAATGAACAATTTGAATATGAAATTAATGAACGTCGTATCGATATGTATATTGCTGAAATTGAAATGGATCCAGTGTTTCAATTAGGATCGACCATAAGGTAATGTGATTTATTGTTGATTATTTTGATTAATTTATCGCATTTAATTTCAACATAATCAATTGAATTGCATTCTGATGATGTCTGTTTACATTGAACATTATCAATAATCGTTTTGAATTTCAATTCACAAGTAATGATAAACATTGAGCAATCAAGAGCAATAATCAGCTGATAGTGTCATATTTTTTTTCTGGGATTCGGCATACATTTGTATTTGATCATTTTTTTTTATTTATTATTTTGGTTTAAACCAAAATAATAATAAAAATGTATTTGAATACATCCAATCCTCATATATCTATCTATATATTTATGACTGTGTTTGATAATGCTTATTACTGTGCTGTAAATGTTTGCTGTTATTATTGTTTTGATTTGTTATATTTTTTCTGTTCTCATATTTCATATTTCGGTTTATGAGTTCCGTAGACCGCATAAATTTCAATTCAGTTAGTTTTAAATGCTCGAATTTTGATGTGCATTCTGTCATAATCGTTATTAATCCATTCATCGATCAATCATCATGTTAAACACGACTAAAACATTGTTTTGTTCAGATACAAAATTTGATCATTTATTGCTGGAATTGGAATCGACTGATGCCAATACGATTGCATTGGTGTTAAGGTTTGAATTTATGGAGTTTTGATTGCAAATTTATCCATAAAAAATGTTTTAAATGATTTAAATTCGATTATTAATTTTTGATTTTCTATTTTCCCATAGAGCAATCTACGATAGTGATGAACATGATCGTTTTATGGAAAAATTAGATTTACGTATAAAAAATCATGATAAAGATATTGAACGTATGTGTAATTGTCATTATCAAGGTTTTGTTGATTGTATACATGAATTGTTAAAAGTACGGCCACAAGCACAAGATTTAAAACAAGAATTAAATCAAATAAATGAAGAATTATTGAAATCATCTGAAAATATTCAACGTAAAGCTGATGAATTAATTAAATATCGTCGTATTCTTTGTAATACAAAAACAGCTATTGAATTTCTGCAAGAATGCTTGCCAATGTTGGAAACATTTTCCAAATTAGATCAACAAATGAATGAAAAAAAATATTATTCAGCACTGAAAACATTGGAACAATTTGAACGTTTATATATGGTTAAATTTAAGAAATATCGTTTCACCCAGCAAATGTGTTTACGTGTGCCTAAAATACGTGAAACAATTAAAAAAGAATCGATGAAAGATTTAAAAGATTTTCTAGAAAATATTCGTCAATCAACATTTAAAATTGGTGAAAAAGCAATGAAAAATATTGCGATCCGCTATAAATCAAAAGATTTTCAATTAATATTATCATCATCATCATCATCTGCAGCCACCTCAATGACATCTAAACGAAATCTTATTGATCATGATTTACGTTCTAAATTGAAAAATCAATTGAAAATAAATGGTACCATTACAAATGGTAATGTAGATAATGATGTCAACAATAATAATAATGATAATTCAAATAGTAATAATGATGATGATGATGATTATTTATTGATGCAAGAAGAATTAAGTGCAACAGATTTAATCGATTTCAGCCCGGTTTATCGTTGTCTGCATATATTCGGTTGTCTTGGTGCACGTGAACAATTCGAGCAATATTATCGACAACAACGTAAACAACAAGCAAGATTAATATTGCATTCATTTTCAGTTCAACCTACAAATACATCAACTGTCCAACAACAACAATTACCATCAAATGTAACAACAACAACAATATTTAATCGTGATAATTTTAAAAATTATCTGTTCGGTGTTGTTGGATTTTTTGTTATCGAAGATCATCTACTGAATACATCGAATGGTTTAGTTACCAAAGATTATCTGGAAGAAAATTGGAATGATATTATTCAATCATTAATTGAAACAATAAAATATCAAACAAAATTATGTAATGATTCTGAACAAATGTTATATATTAAATCAATGTTAATATTATTTTGTGAAACAACAAAAAATTATGGTTATCAAATTGAACCAATTATGAAATTATTGATTGAATTAAAACAATTATATTTGGATATTCTCCTAAAACAATGGTCAAAAATATTTCAAAAAATATTCGATTCAGATACATATCATCCATTGATTATAAATAATTCAAAAGAATTTGATGAATATTTCGGTGATATGACCCCTAATGAATTGAAGGTATTCAATGATAATGTCAGTTGTGGTGTGATTAATGGTGATGGAAACAACACGAAAGAAAACAATGATTCGACTAATACCTCATCAGAAAATCAATATCCAAAACGTTATCAATATTCACAATTTGTACCGAAAATATATAAAACTGTTAAAGAATTCATCCATACATATTTGAAATTTTTAAACGATTTAAATATGAATGATAATGATAAAGAAGATACGTTGCGTAAATCAACAAATCTATTATTAACAAGAACATTAAGTGATTCATTATCAACATTGATTAAGAAACCAAATCTAGGCCTACTGCAATTGATACAAATATCAATCAATACTAATTATCTGGAAGAAACAAATATATTGCTAGAATATTATATAACTGAATTAATACAACAACAACAAAAACATTTAATAAATAATATGAATTATATGAATGATAAAATTTTATTATTATCATCATCATCATCATTAAATGGCCACAAGCAACAGCAACAGCTACCGCATCAGCAACAACCTCAACAATCATCACATTTACAACGTTTACAGGGGCGAACAATGTTCAAAGATTTACGATCCGAAGCTGAATCACAAATCTATATTCAATTGAATAATAAAATTGAAGAATTTTTTTCATTAGCCAACTATAATTATATGTTATCCGATTCACCTGGTAAAGCATCATCATACATTTTAGATTTGATGGCATTTTTGAAATCAACATTTGAAGCATTCACCAATTTACCATCAAAAGTTGCACAAACAGCTTGTTTAAGTGCATGTAAATTTATATCATCAAGGCTATTAAATATATTGCTTGAAGATGAAGTCAAAGCAATATCACATGGTTTTCTACAACAATTCAATTTGGATTTAATGCAATGTGAAATGTTTTCCGGTAATGATCCGGTAAAAGAATTCGAAGAAGGTGCCCTACAATCTTGTTTTGCTGAACTACGGCAAACAATGGACTTGTTTATTGAATTTGATTCATGGAGCACTTATTTTGCCGAGTATGGTAAAAATGAATCAAGATATTTGCGTGTTAATCCACAAACAGCATTAATATTGTTGGAAAAATTAATACGTGGTGATAATAAGAAAACAATATTTTCATCATTATCTAAAAATGAACGTGATAAAAAGAATAAAATTGATACAATATTGAAAAAATTGAAACAATTAATTAATTAATTAATCAAATTGATTTTGATTAATTAATGTGCCAATATTAATTGATTATTGTCATTTTTTTTCGAATATTTTAATTATATTTATTATAATTTATTCATAATATTTGTAATTTTTATACAGAATTTTATATTTATGATATATCCACCACCACCACCATATACATGCGATTCTCCGGTACATTTGTATACAATTATTATTTTTTTTTAAATTTACAATTAACCCCAGAACCAGATAATAATACCAGTAAAAACCAGAGTAATTTTGTAAAAGTTAATAAATTTTGTTAATTAAAAGTGATTAATCAATTTATTGATTGAATTTTCACATGGTGTTTAATCCATGTGGGATTAGTTCTTTGTTGGGCTTTGTTCCAATTTGGCAAAATTAATAATAATTTGGTCGCCAAAAGACGAAAATTTTTAGCCATAATTCAAGATTAAGATTGAGATTGGGGATTCAGGTTAATCCTTAATCAGTGATCCTATTAGATGATTTTCGATAAAATTTAGATCTTGTTCCAATGATATTTAAGTCGGTTGATTTAAGGTGGTTGATTGTATGTCTTGAGACAAATTATTTTCATTTGTGTTCTCGTGTGAAAATCTTAATTTTAAATAAAAATGATTAATTTAAAACTTACAATCTCAATAATATCATTGATTACAATTGTAAATTGTATTGAATATGCACCAATAATCGGAATCGATTCGGGTAATGTTCGAGGTTTTGTTCGTCATCTGAACAATGGTAAATCTGTCGATGTTTATCAAGGAATACGTTATGGTAAGTTTTTATTGATAAAAGATTTCATTGAATCATAACTAATTATGGTTACAAAACAAGGTCAAGCGAATAGATTTGAAAAATCAGAATTTGTACCGAAATGGAATGAAACATATGATGCCATTGAAAAACGTTATGCATGTCCACAAGCGGATATTGATTTTTTTCCAAGATTTCCAAATGTTAGCGAAGATTGTTTATATTTGAGTGTATATCGTCCAAAATTTAATAACAATAACAATAATGAATCGATTCCAGTAATGGTTTGGATACATGGCGGTGGATTCATTATTGGTTCAATTTTTGATACGATTTATGATCCAAGTTATATTGTATCGATCGGTAATGTAATCGTTGTTACCGTTAATTATCGATTGAATGCTTTCGGTTTTCTTTATGGTGGTCAATCATCGAAAGCAATCGGTAATCAAGGTTTACATGATCAAATATTAGCTTTGCAATGGGTACATAATAATATTGAAAAATTTGGCGGTAATCCAAATCTCGTAACATTGTTCGGTGAATCGGCTGGTTCAATGTCTATATCTGCTTTGATTTTATCACCATTGACACGAGGTTTATTTCATAAAGCAATTCTACAATCAGGAGCAGCGAATTCTTATTTAGGTTCAAGTAATCTTACGACTGCCTTAGAAAAAACAATTGATTTAGCTAAACGTGCAAATTGTATGGATAGCGATAGTCAAACATACGACGAAAAATTGGTATTAAAATGTTTGAAATCAAAAAATATCTCTGAAATATTAACTTTGACTAAAAATGATATATTTAATGGAAAATTAATGATACCATTGTATGGTGATGATTTAATGCCGATGAATCCGGTTAAAGCATTGAAAAGCAGACAATTTAATCAAATTGATATCATGTTTGGTGTTGTACATAATGAAGGTTCAAGTTTTGTTACACAAATATTACCAATTTTGAATCCAGATATTAAACATCCAAATATTACATTACAAATGACAAAAACAATTATATCATTGATGATGATGACGTTTGAAAAATGGGAACAAAAAATTACCGATTCTGTTGTTGAATTTTATACGAAAAATTTAAATGAAACATCTGATGTTGATGTATTTAGGTAAGGTTTTTAAGTAATATTTGATTGAATTAATATTGATTTATATGTTTGACAATACAGATCGACAATAGCCGAAGTATTCGGTGATTATCATTTAGTATGTCCAACAATATTTTTCGGTGAATATGTATCGAAAAATAATTTCCTACTCAAAAAAAATAATGAAAAAAATCAAACATTTTATTCATATCGTTTAATGTTACCATTACCAAAAGGACCATTCAATTGTCATGGTTGGGAAGGTGTTTGTCATGGTGAAGATGTTATGTATCTGTTTTATGTACCATCACATCTAGCATTATATTCATCGGCACAAATACGATTAAGTTATGATATGATACGATCATGGACACGATTTGCATGGAGTGGTCATCCAAAATCAATGTTAATGAACGATAAAAATAAATTAATCAAAACAATTAAATGGGAACCAGCAATTGATAATGAAAATGATGATAGTATACAATTTATGGCATTAGATTCAAATAATTATCGAATGATACGAAATTATTATGATGAAAAATGTAATCAATTTTGGAAACCAATCATATTCAAATAATCAATTTTGAAAAAACCTTGATAATTTTCAATGATCATTGATAATAAGAAAACAAAAAAAAAAAAAATTAAATTGAAATCAAAATTAAATGAATTCAAACTTTCAAAATATATTGAAAGGTGGAATGATTTATGAATAATCATTTATGAACAAGTTTCCTTTTTTTTTCGTTTCCAATTTCTTTATTGCCTTTTTTCCGTTTTCCAATTCGTTTGTTGCCTTTTTACCGTTTCAAAAATTTCGAAATAATAATATCGAAATATTTAATAATATTAATTACAATTAATTAAATAATATTGAATTTATATTATATATCATTTATTTCAAAAATGTATTGATATTAATTTTGACAAAATGAAATATATTATCATGAAAATTATATTGATCGAATGTAATCTTGATTGATTTCTGATTTTAACATTGTCAACGATCATGCCTAGAATTTTAGATGGCGAAAAGATAGGACCATTAGAATATGGCCAGAATTACAATCTATCTTGCCTGACGAATGAGAATGATGCAAAACTGAAATGGTATGCCATGGCTTCTGGTGATGTCAATCAAAGAGAGATGAATGGCACGTTCAAAATTAGAAATGGCAACATCATTCATCACAGAATAGAAGCCAACAATTTAACATCCACTACCCAATATATTTGCCGATCTATAACAAAGATGAAACTTGATCGCTACAATTTATTAATCACTATTACATCTATCACAACAGTGATCATTATGATGGCATTGGCAATTATTTTTTATTATTTGTAAACAGAAAATGAATAAATTCAAAACATTTATCAACAAATAAATAAATGAATTGTCGAGACAAATTTATCCCTTTATGAGCAATCACTAACCCGATATATAACACATGAAACTAATGTTAAAATTTTTTAAAAGTCATTGATGATTTATTTATTGATTTTACAATTAATCGAAATAATTATCGAAAATATAAGAACAAATATACGATTCCATTCAACAGATGGCGATCAACTTACAATTTTTAAAATTTTATCCACGAAATTTAAAAAATGATGATTTCAAATATTTTTTTTCCCTAATTTGATTATCATTGATTTGAAGATTACTAATCATGAAAATATTTTGATAATGTATGTTTGATTTCGATGATGACGGATTTCTTACATCTTTTATGATCTTTACATAAACACTTTTTGATGCAATCAAATAAATAAAACGATTTGAATTTCATTGAAATTAAATTTTATCAAAATCAGATTTCATTAAAGAAAATATCTGATGTTTTGATGAAAGATGGCTAATGATAATGATTTATTTATGATATTATTCAATTTTAATCAAAAATATTTTCGATGATTTATTTGATTTATGTGTTTTCCCATTTGAAATTTCAAACAAATTTTTCAATTTGTTAATATGATTATTGTGATTGTGAAATTCTTAAAAAAACATACATTTCTTTGCTGTCGCCTATGATTTTACTCAATCGATTTTGTCAATAATCATTATTGATTTCAATTTGCTTCGAATATTCCAATTTCAATTTTGTCCTTTATGTCCAGATTTCATTTGTATTTTAATTAAAAAAATTTTCAATTGCGGTGACAAATGGCGAGCTGTCAAGCTATAATTTCAAAGCTACATGAGAAAATCAAAAGATTGAAAAAAAACAAATTCAAAGAAATTTGTTTTTGTTTCGTTTCAAATAAAAAATATCATTGAAAACATCAATCGTATCGATTGAATTAAGCTGTAATTATCGCAATACGTACAAACAAGTACGTGCACACACGTGTGTATCTATATAATTATTAAATTTTAATTATCATTTTCAATAATCATTCATTATGGAACTTTATTTTCATTTTAACCCTTAGAACTCGAGGCATTTACAGCGCAAGCGAGCCAGCAGTTCGACAATTTTTCACACTCATGTTAAAATGGTGACTGAGAGGCGCCTATCGAGTTGCTGCATTACATCTTATGGTGAGCTATGCTCACCGCTCGAGTTTTAAGGGTTAATTTTCTTGATTTTCCAAACGAACAAAAGTAACGATGAAAAATTCAATGATTATTTCAATGATCACTGATTATCATTGAATCATTGAATAATAAGGTATAATTTGATAATGACAACAGCAACAACAGCAACAGCAAAACAACTAATCGAATAAAGTAAATAACGGCAGCCGCAATTGAGCGAATCAATGAAAGAATGAATTGAATGAATGATCATCATCATCATCATCAAAGCATCGAAATGATGAATTGGAAATCAATTTTTGAATTTTCTTTGATTTCAAAGCCTTCAAAATATCCGTCGAATTACTTGTTGTTGTAAATAACTTCAAGGCAAAATTTTCAACAAAAACAACAACGAAAAAAAAAGCCGCAAAACAACAAGTAAAATGTAATTAGTGGAAAATACATATGAACAAAACAGAAACAAATACAAATCAAGTACAAATACAATGATAACTTTAAATTCAAACAAACAAAATTAATGGATACCACCACCATACACACTGAATCATTATCTATGAATGATTGTGGTGATGGTGATTGTATTGATGCTGGTGTAATGGTGATGCTGTTTGATGATGAATAATTTGAGGTAAAGCAACATCAGCAACAAGCTTCGAAGCTTTCATTTGAATTCGATTCAATTTCAATTTTTCCAATTTAACCAAGAATAACTTGATGTTCAACTTTATGAATCATCATCATGATTGTCAGCATCACCATCACCAGCAGCAACAGCAAATATGATGGTGATATTATTCAAGATTCAAATCAACATCATCAATACGTGAATCATTCATTGGTAGGAATACATCGTTCATGTTTATGGTTAATTTAAATCAGCGAAATTGAAAGAAAGGTTGAAATTCATCCATCAAACACTGAAAGATCTGACAAACAAGGCCTTCAATGAGTTTGGTTCTATTCTAAGGTTCATATTATTCAAGATTTCAATCGAAATTCTCGGTCAGTGTCATCCAGCCAATCGAAAATACAAATGGACAATGAACGATACAAAGACCAAATAATGGATAGTTCATAGTTTTATGTCTTTGATGTGTGAGATGAGTAATAAAGATGGTAAGGTAATAAAGACACATAGATGGACTTTTTTCGACTAATTTAACGAATTTCTGAAATACAAAAAAAAACGAAAAAACAAGTTAGTTATGATAATAATAATAATAATAATAATGTTAAAAGAAAAAACCTCATAAATTCAAAGGTTTTTCATTTCAAAAGGTTTTCGATCAAAGGTATAAATGAAATTCAAATGCATCCATTTGTTTGTTACTTTTAAGTTGTTTTAGTATTTATTATTTGTCATCATTTTATTATCATTATCATTACTTCTAGTCAGTATTATTACCATTATCATCATCATCATCAGTTTTTACCATTAATTATGAGATTTTTTTTGTATATTTTCCTAGCAAATTCAGACAAAAAACATTGAAGATAATGATGAAGATAATGCAATAGGTAAAGCAATGGTAATGGTCATGGTGATTCGATTTGAATGTGAGAATAGAAAAGAGACAATTGCAGAATATTATTCGTTTTGTCTATCTTAATTTTTTAATTTCCCGAAAGAGAATTTCTAAAAATTCAAATTCAAATTATCCTGCTACTACAACATAGTGAATGTGTGAATTTTATCAGTCGCAGACGTACAAAATACAACATCGATCAAAGGGTCTTCAGCGTATTGATACGGCTTTTTCATCGTAACATTTCGAAAATAACCGGCTATCGGCCATTGTGAATCGAAATTACTGCTGCAGACATCAATACAATGATGGTCGAATGATGATGATTCAAATCATTGCTACAAATGTGTATGAATAACCCGAAAGCCAAATATGCATTCAAAGCCAATGAAGATATTTGTGTATTCAAAATTGAATTTATGTATTTTAAAATTGTAAAAGCAGTGGTACAATGAACAATGTGATGAATACACAGAAGTTGAATATATGTCCAAATCTTTCAGCTTGTATACACATGGATCTCTTTTGATGGTTTCAAACAAAATTGATTGTGGTAGAAGCTTTGAATACAGCTGAAGTAATTTATATGTAAACAGTGTTAAGCGTATCTGTCTTTGATTATTTTCACATTTCTCATTGTCTATTTCTCATATAATTCACAGCATTATTTGTTGATGTTTCCAGTATTCGTTGTTGTTTCATTCATAGCTGTTTTGCTTGCATTTGAATTGGATTGAATGTATTGCTGTTTGGCATTATTCGGCTGCAGTGTTTTCATGTTCAAAAAAAAAAAAAAAATGATTTTATCATTCAATCGCATCGTCGTCAGCCGATTTTTCTTCAACCATCGTGCATCAAAACATTGAAATTTCGTAAAAACAAACAAACAAATGAATGAATGAATAAACAAAAACATATTGAAACAAATATAATTTCATTTGTTTTTAATTAAGATTTTATTTTTCCAACTTGTTTTTCGTATTTGTTTAATCACCTGCCATTTGGTGTATTGGCCATTGGAAATCTTCATAAAAATTATTTATTAAATTTATTTATTTAAATTATTTAATCAAAAATATTTTCTTCGAAATTCTTTAATGAATCATAAGATAAACAACAGCAACAACAACAACAACAAATCAGCAATATTTTTCAATATGATTGATTCATCAATTCATTCAAATTATTTAATAACAATGATTAATTCCAATTCATCCGAATCATTCATCAAGCCTCTTCCAGCATTACAATTATCTTTTAAATGTTTTATGATTTAATCTTCAAATGTTTTGAAATGTTTTTGAATCGTTTTTTTTTCAATTCAAATTTGTTTTGATTCAATTGTTTTTTCTTGCATTGAATTAAATTGAAGCGAATAGACATACTTGAAACAAACCAACAAACAACTTGTCATGTCAACCTGAATGTCGAACCACAATAGTGAACATCATTTATCATTTGATTCAAAATAGAAATGAACTTTTCAAATTAAAATCATTATCCATTTCAATTATCCATTGTCCATATGTCAAAGTTCTTCTTGATTGTTTATCATTAGCTTGACATATTGATGATGATGATGAAATTAATGGAAAACAAATCCCAAGAAAATTACTTGAAAAAGAAAGAAAACAAATCATTCACACATGTGTATAAATATTCACAAATATTTTGAATATTTTTGACTGTAAATTACACATAATTGAACGGTGACATTTGAAAAAAAAACAACAACAACGAAAACAAACTATTCAACGAATCAACATATCACCAAGAGTGGGACCTATGGGACCTTTGGACTTTTCCAAATTATTTGAAATTTAAGAGAAAATGCTAATTATAATTGTTTATGTGTGCATGTTCGTTCAGCATTAATAACAGCAGCAATAACAACCGAAACATAGGTCACAACACCAGCACAACCATCACCACGGCCATAGCACCAACAATAATCATCATTTAAATAATCATAAATTCAAAAAACAACATAAGAAACAGCAGCAGCAGCTAAACATAAGCAGCAGCCAAAAGTGCACAATACAAACACATAAATATACACACGTTTTTTATTTGTGTCACGTCGATTTTATCTTCATTTCATTATTTGATTCATTTCATTATTTGTTTATGGGGATTTTTTAAAAATTCATTTGTGTATTCACACACACACGCACGAACAGCATTCAATTCGAGTGAACCTTCGACCTTCGACATTACAACTTCAACATCAGTAACTTTAACGAATGACAACAATAAACGATAGCTCCGAATGACGACGACGACAATAATAACAAATAATAAACGTAAATATAAATAATAATAATCTTCATTTGTATAATTGTGTTTGTATGTATGGTTTTATATACAAATTGTATTTGGATTTAAATTGTGTATTGATGTATTTGAATGTAAGTGTATTTGAATGTATTTAAATTTGTATACGAAAAATTATCATTCGTGAAAAAATACCAAGAAGCTACCAAATTTGATTTTGTTGTTCATTGTGGAACAACACTACTGACATCAATGGCTACGGCAAACATTGTCGATGAAATAAGAAAAAATTTTTCATTTTCAAATTTTCACATTTCATTTATTTCTTTAAATATTTCTTCGAATATTTTTTTTTCACCATTATATTATGACCGAGAAAAAATTGATGAAATTCAAACGAATTTTGCAATGAATGTAATGGAAATGAAATAAATTAAAGTCAAATGAAATCCCGAAAATTTCGCTGGTCAAAGCAAAAAATTTTCCAGTTTTTTTCCAATTTGTCTTTGACCAAATTATCAAATTGTGTTTGGTTGATGCATTTTGGTGTTCATTGGATCATTGATTCATTCTTTTATTCGTCCATTTGATTCATTGGTCCATTCGTTGGTCCATTGGTCCATTGACTCGTTCGTCCATTGGTCCATTAATATTTTAATGTTTTTTTCTTCGAAAATCAATGTTCATATTGTGTTTATATCAAATAATAAATTGATTCAATGTGTGTGTTTATATTGAAAACAAACGAACGAACGAATAATAAATTGATTCAATGTGTTTTTTATTTGTTTTTCGAAATACAAAATTTGAAAAGGTTTTGAAGCGTTTTCTATGATGGCGAAATTTATAAATTTTATATGATTTTCAAGAATTTCAAAAAAAATTCCTCGAGAATTTGTCCAACTTTTTATTTCTTTTTTTGTATCAAAATATTTCAAAATTGATTCTCAATTTTGAATTTATAACAAAGAATATATATTCTTATTTTATTTTTGGAAAATTTGAAATTTAAAATTCTTAAATTCAACAAAGAAGAATAATTTATGAAAATTGTGATTGATATTTCGAAAGAAAGAGAGAAAGAAATCAAAAGAATCAGACAAATTTCAAATTTAAAAATTTAAATTTTGAAAATTTTGAATTTCAAAAATTTAAAAAACTCAAAACAAATAAAACTTGAGTATTTTCAAACATATTTCATTGTTATTATTAATATTGTTTCAAACCTATTTTGGAGTATGTATCAATCGATTTGAATTCAATTTCAATTCTTAAATTCTGCATATGTGTGAGAAATAATGTCCAAAAGATACATTTATATATGTGTGTTTCATTTGTCTATGAACATATATTTCATGTATTTCTATGTGTCTGACATGTTTATGAGACACATTTATGCGTGTACGATATGTCTATGAACATATATTATTGTGGTGATGTGTCGCCAAAGATCTTATATTTTCGATTTTCTTAGGTTTTGTTGTTGCTTTTGTTTTTCAAATTTTTCAAATCAAATTCAATATTGTTTTGAAATGCTTTTCCTCAGCATATACACTCTGCATCGCTTTCCTCTCAATAATTTCAATACTTTCCTTAAGATTTTTCACTTAATTCAGTTTTCGATGGCTTGAAAAATGATGGAAAACAATAAATAAAATTGATGTTTTATTTGTGATGAATGTGATAATAATAGTCATAGTAATGCAATAAGATAACTGTAACAACAATCACAATAACAAAGATAGCTGGATGACTGTAACTGTAACAAATGAACAAATACCCAAAAAAAAAAAACATTTAAGAATTGTCAAATATACAAAATTTGAAAATAGGAAAAAATAATATTTGAAATAAATAAAAATAAATGTGAAATATTATTTTTTATGATTGTTTATTATTATTATTAGATTGTCCAAAAAGTTTTTGCCGATTATATCATAGGGAATTATGAGAAAATCGGCAAAAACTTATCAGACAACCTAATATTATGACAACTTCCTATATGTTTTCATTTATTTATAATACACTCGTTCTATTATTATCATTATTATTGTTTGGTGTTGTTGTTATTTGATTAGTTCTGTTATTTCAATGTGTATTTTAAGGTTTGTTTGTTTGTTCATTTGTTTGTTCAATGTAAATAAATATAATAAAATGAAAAATAGAAATATAAAATGATAAATTTTAAAAACAGAATAATAACAGAAATACTAATTTACAGTAATAATCAAAGCAGAAATGAATAGTTTTAATATTAAAAAATAATGAAATAAAATAAAATAAATTAATCATTGTTCTGTTGTTCTCGTTGTTTTTCGGGGTAAAAATGAGTTTAGTGTTTGTATTTCTATGTATTTCAAAGATGAGCACAGAAATATGTGTTTGTAATTTAATATTTTTTTTTTTAATAAGAAATTTTGAAATTTTTATAAGAAATATAACCAAGTAATTGAGCGGAGTAAATAAGCGAAAATAATTTTTTGTTTTATAACATTTTTGTTTTAAAACAAAATACAATAAGATATTCAATTTAAGATAGAATTAAATGGAAGATGTTTAACTCATTATAATGCTTGACATACCATGCTTGGTATACCATGGTATATACATTATGCATTACCAGTACGGGTTCGGGTAAAATTAATGAATAATGATCATAATAATAATAATAATAAATGAATAATGATGATAATATTTTTGATTATTTTATTTTGAAATATTTTCCTCAAAAAAAAAAGAACCGACCGACCGACATACAGACAGTCAGGCAGGCAAATAAATAAACACAAATAACAAATGAATACAAATATAAATGAATAAATACAAGTAAATACAAATAAAAAACAAATGAATACAAACTAATATAAAATTGTCATAAATCTTTGTTTATATTTCTGGATATTTTCCATTTTACATTTCGGTTTGTTTTGTCTGATAAAATAAAATCATTTAATTTGTCATCTTCATCTTCTCAATTGTCTCATAGCGAACAGTGATTCTCAACAACAACCACCGTCGCAGATTGTCGGCACATCTCTGTGTTTCCACTAAATTTCAAAAATGTGCGGCCAAATCTCTGTAACATATCCATAACCCTTGATAATTTGCGGACAAAATTCGGAAATCTTTGAATTGCGTGCCGCAACAAACAAACAAAAAGGTTGAGACTCACTGTCTCATAGAATATATTGAAATAGAATGGTTTATTTCTTAATTTCATTAGTTTTCATTTTATTTTTTTGAAAAAAATAATATCATCATTGTAATTGTAATAATTGTTATTATTATTTTGGTTGTCATTTTGTCATTTACTCAATGAATATTTATATTATTGTTTAATGATTTTAATTATACTAATTATATTTTATTTTTCTTTGAATTTCCCGCTCCTTTATGGGTGAAATTTCGCCATTTTCTCCATTTAATTTGTAGCGAATTGCCGTTTGCCTACACCCTTACGAATCCTTTGGGGCCAAAATCTGAGCTTTATTACGTTGAAATCCGCTGATTTTGAATTTTGGTGAAATACTGGCTCGCCTGAATCATTATTGAATAGGTAATGTTTGATATTCCATTCTATTTCTTTGAAAAATTTTGAAATAATTTTCGTTTTATTCGTTTTCTCTTATGTCCTCGATCCACACCCTTGTAATCCCTTGTTGTAGAAAATTGATTTTTGAATGAAATCAAATCAAATCAATAAAATAAAATAAATATCGAATCATTATACATAAGATTACGTATATGATCACACATTTTTTTTGTGCCCATTTTTGTCAATGGATTTATATGATTTAATGTGTGTATATTGAACCATTAATGGATCATTGAACACTTGAATTTCAAATTAATAGTGGTATTATACTCGTTATATCGACATTATCGGCTCAAAAAAAACTAATAATATCGCACATAACAGCACCGCCGACAGCCTCACATCAACCTTAAGCCTTTTTCACTTTTTTCATTATTGAAATGATAACGTCTAACGATCGATAACATCATTGTACTATGTGATGATTTAAATGATCGTTTCAATCAATGATAATGTTGATGACATCGATTTCAATCATTTAAATCGACCATATTAATAGCAGTGATAATCAAATCTAACTAAAACTAACGGCAGCTTAAATATCGAAATAAACACAGATATAAAAGTGATAAATTACAAAACGACTATTTTTTGATGTCACAGCAACAACAATAATCAAACATTAAACAATAATAACATCAACAAATATCACCATCAACAATAACAATAATCAAATCGGGAAAAGATATTAAAATCCATGAAAATATATTTTACAATATCTTGGACGACGTATATATCTGACACTTTGAGCTCATATAAATAGATAAATTGATATTTATTTCTCTGTGTTTGTGTTTACATGCGTGTTTATATCAAAAATTGATTTTTATATTGAAATTTCGAAAAAATTATAATCCAAATGTGTGATATCCATAAAATATGATTTAAAATAAACCAACGAAATTTTTCAATTTTAGTCAACAAAGCCAACTCATTTTTCGACATCGCTTTGGTATTTTTATTATTGAAAACATTACATGTATTTGAATGTGTATGTTTTCAAAAAAATTTAAATTTTTTGAAATATTAATTTGAAAATTGAAATTTTGAAAAATGTTTTCGTTAGATATATGAAATGTATGAATGTGTGTATGAAATTATCATTGAATAGCATTATCCACGATAAAAAGTGTTAAATACATTGAAACATATATTGGAGCTTTTTCACTTTTTTTTCAAAAAATATTTTTATACATATTTATAATTCATGTATAAAGTGTAAATGCATCATAAAATATCCATAATATACTTTTGGTAAAAAAAATATTATCATTGAAAAATAATACAAAGATATTTTTATATATTTCGTATTTTTTCAAAAATATAAATTTTTAATGAAGAAAATCTATTTCCATTATTTCTATTATCATCTATTCGAAAAAACATTGTCAAAGATCAACGACAGTAACAACAACAATAGCAACGACAACTTAGACATTCGATGACAATATCGTTTGTTATCGTTATTTTGTTGAAAATCTTGAATAATAATGATAATAATAGCGACAAACGACATTCGACAACATTTTGTGCACATGAAACATGTAGAAACATATCGTCATTTTTTTTATTTGAAATCGTACAATATATGTATCTGTTTGATTTGTGAATAAATACGCATAAATACTTTAAATAATTTCACCTGTGTGTTTGTGATATTTATTTATTTATTCATTTTTTTGCCATTTTCAATTTAAGAAATGAAATGAAATGAACATTTTTTTTACCTCCAATTTTCTATGCATTTCTATGTATTTGAATGTATATTTGGAAAAACACATTTACATTTTGACAACCAAGCATCAACAGCATAAGCAACATTGATTGAAATTGGCTGTCGAAAAATTAAACGTCGTAATTTTCAAATGTGTGTGTGTGTGTGTGTTTTTTTCTAGATAAAATCTTTGAATTTAAATTTTAAATGAATGAAACACAATGATAATAACAACATGATGTGATTTGAAGACTTTGAATTAATTTCAATAGCGACACTTTTTTTTTAATTATAATCAAAGTTGTAATTATCATTTTCACTTTGATTTTAATTATAATTTTGTTTTAATAAGTGATGATGATAATAAGCAGCTATACGACATGTTTTTAAATTGAAAAAAAAAAATATTTTTCCTTGTCTTAAAAGTTGTTGAATAAAAGTTGTTATTCATTGTGTCATATCCTTATTATTATTATTATTGTTTTTTAAAGTTTTTCAATCACATCGGCACTTATACACACACACTCATTCACATCAATCTTTACAATTAATTTATTCTTTGCAAATTTTCTTTTGAATTCACATCTTTATATAAAACCAATGAATATCTTCATCATTGTCATCAACGATATAGAGATAAACGATTAAATTCTTTGAAAATTTTTCATTTGAAAGTATCTTCATTGTCATTTGGATAAACGATCAAATTCTTTCAATTTCTTCAAATTCTTTCAAAATTTCATTTGATTTCATCATTAATTAATGATAATCATAAGTAATATCAAGTAAAAGTTTCTTGGGGTTTCAAGTGAAATTCATGTTAAATTCATACAAGATTCATCTATTTTGGACGTAAATCATGTTTTTTTTTTGAATGTGAATCAAGCCTTGAATGTATTGCAAAACTTTCGAAGACAAATAATAACACTAATAAATAATCAAAAGCAAAAAAAGCAATCATTTTTTTTTTTTTTTGTATTTCTGTTCAAACATATATTTGTGTGAGATTTCAAGCTCTATTTTTGTGTTTTCACCAATTCACACTGTGTCTAGTACACATTTAGTTTAGTTTTGATTTGATTGAATATTGATATTGTCGTCGTTTTATACATTGCGATACATACAAACATTGATATATCCGTGGTGTGTGTGTGTGTGTGTTTGTGTATACGTGTGAATACATATCCATCTACCAACCAACACATATATGCATTGACTTGAATAAATATAACGAAATTGAAATTTATTCTTGTCAATTTTTTTCCATTTTCAGTTATTATTTCGCTTTGAATTAAGTGTGTCTACATAAGTCATAAGTCACCGGATTTTTTTCATTTCTTTGCTGGTTAAAACATATTGAAATACAAACGACAATAAACAACAACAACAACAACAACAAATTTACTCAATCTTCTTCTTGTTGTTTTGATTCTTGACTCATCATTTGTTAGTTGATTTTCTACATTCAAAGTTTTGTTGAATTTTTTTTTTGGCAAAATTTTCAAGAAATCAAAACACCAGCACCGCCATCATCGCATTGCAGCTTGTAACAACAACATCATCATCATCAATGTGTGTTCAACATCTATTATTTTAGGCAGCAAATAATGTTTATGATTTGTTATTTCAATGATAATCAACGATGATGATGATGATGATGATCAGATGATTTCAATGATGAAAGGATTAAATTGAAGAATTATTCATTACTTGGAAAAGAATTATACGAACATATTTGTGTGTGTGTGTGTGTTTACGTATGAAATCATCAATTTTTTTTATTGTTTTGATTATTTACATATAAGATTTTGAATGAATATGAATATCAATCAATTGAATTGAATTTGAAGGGAATTAAATGTGTGTAAATGTATAAGATAAGAAGACTTAGAAGACTTTGAAATATGTTTTTTTTGAATGTTTCAAATGTGTTTATGTTCAGCTCATCATCAACTCATTGCTTATCATCGAATACCTTTGAAAATTTCACATACAAAAATCATCTGAAATCTCAGTGAATCCATTGTACAAATATAATCAATCAATCAATCATCATTGAAAATGCACTGAAAATACCTTAAAACAATAAACAAAACAAAAAATAAATAAATAAATATAAAAATTTCCTTGTAAAATTTTTTATTGTTTCAAATCGATTATCTTGTGTCGTTATTATCGTTATAAATAAGCCTACACACTCTAAATTGTTTCATTTTTTTCAGTGATTGAATTACAAACAAAAACATTTTTTTTTGTTTCTGCTGCCATTTGTAATACTCTATTAATTGTTATTGTCATCACCAGTATCAGTATCATCGACGTCGTCGTATTATTCATAATAAGATTCTATTCCATTTTGTCATTATTCATATCAATCAGCCAGATATTAAGTGGAATACACCAACTCATACGACGACCAAGACGACATAACAACTAGCGAAAAAATCAAAAAAAAAAACAATAACCTAAACAACCAGTGATAATAACATACAACGACAAAATCTATCAAATAGAAAACTTGAAAAAACATTTGTAACAACATCTGTAATCGATCATCCGATCAATCAATCAATCATATAATTTTTAAAATAATTTTTCAAATTGAAAAATATTTGAAATTAATATGCAATCATCTTCATATTGATTATAATTTTCATTATCATAAATTGGAAACTATGAGAAAGAGAAATCATAAATAATAATAAATGATCAATATTTAATTTGAGTATTTTCAAATAAAATCTAAAATTTTCAATTGATAATTTTCATCATTTCTTATAATGATCATCACTAAGTCATCATTTCAATTTTTTGATTTCGCCCAATGAATCAGCGATCAACAATTAAATACATCAAATCAATAAACAATTAATCATCATTTATCACATGTGTTTATGTCTATGAAATTAGACTCAATAAATGCAATTAAATGCTATAAAATTTTAAGAAAATCAGAACACACAGAGAATCAAATGAATGAATCAATGAATTTATCAAATTATTCAAATGAAAACACTCAAATTGAAACTGAAACATTGAAATACCAGATAATTTTTAAAATTTTTCTTCTCCCTGTTTGACAAATTAAAATTTGAAATTTTATTTGAAATACAATACTCATATTTGTGTTTATAATAAACACAGTAAATACTTATGATGCTTATATGACTTGTGATACTTATATGACACTGATATTTTGCTTTGATGGAAATATTTTTTCAATTTTTTTCTTTAAGACAAAGTTTTAAATTACCATCTTTGAGTTTTCAAGGAAGATTTCTTGAAATTTTAGATCATCAAATCATATTGAATTATATTGAACAGTGTTGAATTGTGTATTTGAAGCATCTTCTGTTTGATTTTGAACTATGAATTGTTTTCGGTTTGATATTCAATCAACAAATCAACTGTTATCAAATCGACAAATTTTTTAAGAAAAATCAGATCTCAAATTTATCAATCATTGAATTACTATCTATCTATGAATATATTTCCATAATTTCAAATGTTCTTCATAATAATTTTCGACATTAACATCAAATAAACAACCGCAATTAAATAATCAATCAATCAATCAATTGGATTCGTTTTTGATTTTATTCGATAATATCAATCAATAGCACTGTTATTATTATTACTATGATAAGAAATTATTATCATTTCACATCGAAAATATATATTTGTTCCTTTATTTTAATTTTTATCAATTTTTCATCATTATTTTTTTCTTCAAATCAAATATATATAAGTGACAGCAATCTTCAGCCAATCAGCTATCAATATTCATACATCCAAAATCAACAATCTAACAAATCAAATTTAATCATATCGTACAATACACGTCGAATTTTTCATATTTTGATTTTTTTTCCTTCCACAAATCGATACTTTGACTGATATTTTTGATTTTCAATCATTGATATAATCATTCAATATTTATCGATATCATCGTTGATATTCACGAAATAAATCAAAGAAATTCAAAATATTCGAAGAAATCCAAAAAAATGAACATTTAAATACTGACGACGATATCTCGGATATATTTCGTACAGATTTTCTACATCAATTCCTATTCATCACAGAAAAAAACATCATATATCACATCGTGTTTGTCTGTGTCTATGTGTTATTTATAGTCAAATATGAAATGAAATCTTCTTCATGAATGTGTCATCAAATCAAATCACCGAAAGCATCAAAGCCATCATTGATTCATGCATACATCTAATTTCTATCATATTGAAATATTAATAATAATACATGCATAGATAATACAACATATTCATGCCTTTACTTTATGTTTTTCTTCGGTTGTTCTTGTTGTTTTTCCATTCATTTTCCATTTTGAAATTCACATAAAAAATAAAGTAAAATGAAATGATGAATAATCAGCTATAACAGCAGCAGCAACTTTGAAGATAATTGAAATATTGTTCAAAATAGAAATTATTCGTACAATCAACGTATTGAAATACTGAAAAACTGAAAAAAACAAAACAGAAATATCATTTTTTTTTGAGCACATTTGATCACATAATAATCATATGAATAATCATACAACAACAACAAAAAGAAATAATGATAATAATTGAACAACAAACGACAGCAGCAGCAAATCATCAAATATTTATGTGAATTTTTATGAACATATCTCGGTGTATTTTGCCCAAGAAAAAATTGATTTGAAGACATTTTTTTTCTTGAAAATATATCAGAGTAATTGTTTCATATTTTGTTGGTGTGTTTGAGAGTTTTTGACGATTGATATATTTTTCAATTTGTTCAGCTTCAATTTCCATCCATCCATCCATTTGTTTATTTTCGGCAAAATTTCATTCAATATTTATTCGAAGAAAATCAAAGAAATAACGAAGACAAAACTTTCATTCATTCATTTTGTGCCCAAATTCATTTTCCAATTTCAATTTTTTTTTCTTGAATTGTTTTCGTATGTGAAGCAATAATAATTATAAAAAAAAATCCAATCATCATCATATGAAAATCCATGCCATTTCTAGCGATTATTATAAAATAACTGAGATGATGATTTGTTTATTTGTTTGTTTATGAACAGCGAGACTGAGAGAAACGCTTCAATCGTCAATTTCTGCTTTCAATTTTTTCTTCAATTTTTCTTCAATTTCTCGGCTCATAATAATCTCAAAATAATCTTCGATATATCTCTTCGATACACTTTCTACCCGATTGTCATATCTTAATTATTATTGTTTCAATTATTTCAATTATTATTTGGATAATAATTCATCAATTTTCCATAGTTTTTTTTTCTATGTGGAAAAACTAAAATATTGAATACAAAACAAAGACAGACACACAGTGAAATTGAGCTTTCATAAATATAAATAATAATAATACAAATTTTCTTCCTTTCTTTCGTTTGTTCATTTTTGTTCTTTCGTTCATCAAACCAATGATTCATCATTTCAATTCATTTCCATTTATATTTCAATTCATTCATAAATAATAATAATAATAATAATAAATCATTCATTTATATATCTCAGCATACATAAATAATAAAGTCACAATTATAACAATAATAATTGAAGAAATTTTTGACAAAAATCATTTAAAAATAGCCTGAAATATTAACTTGAAAATTTCAATAAATACAAATAAATAATAATAATAATAATACAAAAATGCGTGAATATAAAGTTGTCGTTTTGGGCAGTGGTGGTGTCGGTAAATCAGCGCTAACGGTACAATTTGTATCGGGTGCATTTATGGAAAAATATGATCCAACAATTGAAGATTTTTATCGAAAAGAAATTGAAGTTGATGGTAGTCCTTGTGTACTGGAAATACTAGATACAGCCGGTACAGAACAATTTGCATCGATGCGCGATTTATATATAAAAAATGGACAAGGTTTTGTTGTTGTTTATTCGATAACGTGCCATCAAACATTTCAAGATATTAGAAATATGAAAGAACAAATTGTTCGAGTGAAAGGTAGTGATCGTGTACCAATATTATTAGTTGGTAATAAAGTTGATATTGAACATCAACGTGAAGTATCGAAACAAGAGGGCATTACATTAGCACAGATATGGAATGCACCATTTATGGAAGCATCAGCTAAAAGTCGTCATAATGTTAATGAAGTATTCGCTGAAATCGTCAGAGAAATGAGCTATAATTCACAAAAAGAAAAACCTAATTATTGTTGTAATGGTTGTACGATTATTTAATATTAATTCAAAAAAACAAAAAAAAATAAATAAAATTCAATTTTTTTAAATATTTTTTATATAAATATAAATATGAATTATAAATAATTATAAATTTATAAATAAATTTTCATTTTTATTATTATCCATTTATTAATTACAAAGAAATATACAAATTTTCTTTTCTTTTTTTTGTCATTTTTATAAATTACAAATTTGATATAATTGTATACAAATCACAAAAACATGAACATGAACAAACATTTACATTTTACATATATATAAATATTGAATATTGAATACAGCACATAATTCATAATACAAAATATACATTATATTATTATGATAATTACACATTATCAATTATCAATTATTGTAATAATTTCAATATTAAAAAAAAATTGAATTGAATTTTAAAATGGATTGACGTTTTATTGAATGAATTCAATATAAAAAATTCATTTTTGATCATGTTTGAGCGATTTAATTTCTAAGTCGATTCCGTCAAATTCTTTCGAAGAAGAATGACGTTGACACGTACATTTTTGATGCACGTGTATTTATCTAATTCACGTGTAATGAATGTATGATGATTCATTCATTTATTTCGAAGAGATAAATGCAAATAATAACGCTATACATTACAATTCATTGAAATGCAAACAATTTAATCCGATCCATTTAATTTTAGAATGAAAATTAATAAATTGTCCATGAAAGATTTAAAAGTTTTAAATTAGATTCAATTCAAAAAATTAATTCAATTCAATTTATTCCAAAAAATTATCATTCCAAACTCCATGTAATCATCACAATCATCAACAACAGCAAAAATAACATGGAGTTATCACCATCAAGCTATCATCATCATTCATTGTTGAGTGAATGTGGCCACTTTGTATTATTTATTTTACATTTATTACATTACAAATATGATACAATACTTATGAATTGAATTTAAATGATGGCATGGCATGGCTTGATTTACATTATATCATTATTATTATCGTTGAAATTTAATTTTTTTTTCAAAGATTTCATCAAGTCTGTTCCATAACAAAGTCTATGGGATTTTTTTCGAAATGTTTGTTTGTTTTCGTTGAAATCTTTGAATTGTAAATCACACACGTGGTAGTATTGTGAAATGAATTCACAATTGAAATTAAAATTTCAAAATTTTTAATTTAGATTTCAATTGAATCAGTCCGAATCTTATCAACAACGACAACAGCGATGGCCTTATTGAGATGAAATAATTATTATCTTTGAAAATGAGCAAAGAAGAAGAAGAAGAACAACGAATACTTGTTTCATAATTCAAAGTAAATGAAATTATCATTGAACAAAAATGTAAAATGACATGAATGATGAATGATATTAATGATATGAATGAATGAATGATGAATGACCATAAGAAAATTGAAATTGAAATTATTTCCAATTTCACTTCTCCACCTTGTGATATATTGACACAGCTTGGACACACATAAATGTGTACGAATAATTTTTAATAATTTTCAAATTGATTAATTACAAATTAATTAATGAATCATCGAAATTACCTAGAATGAATTCGTACTCAGGTACGAATGAATAGAAAAGTGAAATCATCGTTTTGATAAACCTGAAATTTATTATAATTGATTCAAATCAATTTTCAATCTAATTGATTCAATTGATTGATTGATTTGATTTTGGCTCAAAATTTTTATTCTTCTCAAAATTTTTTCTTATCCGAAAATTTTTCCATTTTGAAAAATTGGAAAAATTCGAAAATTCCCAATGGCCAATCAATCAAATCGATCATAATAATCATAATTGTATTGATCATTTTTCAACTTTTCCAATGTGAAAAATTTGAAATGTAATTCAAAAATTTTGTTCAATTGAATTAAAATTGAATTGAATTAAATTTGATCCGATTTTTTGGCATTTCTCACTGCTTCGAATCAATGTTTCCGATCCATTATTATTATCAATTTGACATGTTTTGATTGATGGACAAATTTTCTCTTATTGTTCTTTGTGATTTGATTTATGATAAGCGTTATTATTTTTTTTTTTTTTTGTTTCTTCGGACAAACAAAAATCAAATCAATGACCGTTTGTCTTGTGTCCGGAATGGTGGAATGATCGAAATTGTCCAAATGGCGATGGAATCATCAAAATTGCTGGCTTCGCTGTCGAATGTTGTCGTTGCTGCCGATCGTTGCGATACGTTTTAAGCATTTGGAACGCAAAATTACCGAATCAATGATGACACACCAAGAATCAGCGTCCAGCTTGTCATAGGACCCTACCTTTGATTTGATCTTTGACGATGAAAATTAGCGAGAAGATTAGTCAATGATCAATTCAATTCAATCGATAATTTTCCAATTCGAATCTATTTCAAGTAAATGATCAATTCAATCGTATATTTCCATGTATTCAACAAAATGACAATGACCTTGTTGTAATGATTATTATTACGTCTGTTTGAAATATTTATGTATTCAATAAAAGCTATTTCCAAATCTATTAATGGTCAAATATGTCCATATCATTATGAGTATTGAATTGAATAAATTTGCAAAATGAATGTATCAATGTATTTAATGTATTCACACAGACAAACAATATACAAAGATAGAAATGCATCGATTAAGGCCATGAACGATTGTGTGTGTGTGTGTGTGGATTCAAGTGTACATTGATATTGTAATCAATGTAATTTAAATACACAAAGTTTAACCCTTTGCATTCGACAGGTGTTGATTAAGCTCTACGATCATCATGATTTTCTCTTCGTTGTCCATTGTAATGAATGCATTGATATTCAACGAGTTTTTTTCAAATGTTTCAACAACAACAACAACAACAACATCATTTTGACCAAACCATATTTGGTCAAAAATGTTTTCAAATTTCAAAAAAAAGTGAAATTGATTTTTTGTTTGAATTTAATACTCTTTGATGTTGCTGATGCTGTTGTTGTTGTTGTGTGAATGTACTTAAATCAAATCAAAAAAATTTTAAAATTAACTAAATTGAATTTCGATTGCGTCATATGATCAGATGAGATTTAAATTTTTAAAAATTTCAAAATTTATGAAAAATTTTCAAAAATTTTGAAGCAAAATCTGTGATCAATCAGGTGTGAATCAAAGGTAAATCAACCGTATTTAAATTGACAATTCATAAAAATACGTCTAATTGTCAAAATATCTTTGCGAACACCTTTTTCCTTCTATTCAAAGGATTTAAAATTTCAATCTTTTTTCTAAGACCTCAGCTTATTTCCATCGATTTTTAAAAATTTCTTTGATAATTTTTACCTTTCACTTTTACCAAATCAAATTTTTAAAAATGTGAGACTTTTTGATTCGTGGCCAAAGTCAAAGAAAAATTTCGATTTTGCTGGATGAATTTCAATAATATCACAATCTCCAGATTCACCAAAAAATGTTCTGGATTTATTTTGTCAAGAAATTTGGGTATTTTTTGCAGTGAATAAATGAACAAATAATTTTGAAAGGACTATTCAAATCAACCATTTTCGCATAGAAGATAATTGATTTTTCATTCAAATTAAACATGTAAAACATTGAAGATTATTTTTTGATCAATAATCATTCATTGATTCAATGCATCTAAATACAAAGCCAATAGATAAAAATAGAAAATTTTTAATTCAATCAATCAATCAAATGATTGATTGATTGATTGATTATTGATTAAATAATGTACATAATTTGGGGAAAATTCACTTTTTTCCCCCCAAAAAAATGTTTACATCCATGTCAACATGTTTATTGATACACGTTTCATTATTCCAAAAAAAAAAAAAAAAAAAAAAAAAAAAAATGATTCAATTTTATTGAATTCAATTTGATTGAATACTGAAAATGATCCAAGTTTTCTTTGTTTGTTGGACTTCGAAACAAAATTTGTTCCAATCACGAAATCTTTTCAAAACAACAATCATTTTATGATCAATAAAGATAATAAGATAATGGCCATCATCATCATCATCATCATCAACAGCATACGAACGAACGAATCGATCAATCATATTAAGTCGTGCATCGATTTTGTAATTTGGCTTGTTTGTGTTCGATCATAATAATCAAAAGTGGTAATCGATGATTTTTTCTATTGTTGATCATTGTTGATCATTGCTTATTGCTTGCTTGCTTTACACACACGATTATCATTGTAATTTGATGAAATTGAATTTCAGATTTCAGCTTTTATTATTGTTTGGTTCCGAATGATGATGGCTAATGATGGAAATGATTAAGTGAAAAATGATTTTTTCTTTTCATTTTTTGCATCTTTCAATCAATTAAATTAGTCAAAGATTATTTTTGGACAAATTGAATGATCTTTGAATTTCATGGATGCAAATTTTTGCCTTGGAAAGCCATGCGATGCGAAATGGCCAATTTGGAAATGATTTGGCTGATTATTTCTCCTGAATCACCGATTCCAAACTATTCATAGAAACATCGTGCTTGATGAAATCAAAGTGGAAAGGTGAATATTTTCAATTTTCAAAGGTGATTGACAAAATTATCAGTAAAATTACAATCGTCGAAGCATCGATGGTCATCTTTGGTGATGGTGATCATTATTGATGATGATTGCAGCGATGATCAATGATGATCAACGATGATGACTTGACAATCTTTGGAAATGACCAGGTCGTAGTGTTTGATTTTCGACCGCATCAATGAAAAATGAACCAAACAAACACTTGAAGACCTTTTGAAAGATATTTTCGAACGATTTTATTCAAGAAAAAAAATTCAGAGATAATGAAAATGATTGAGTTGATCTTTGTAGGAATATTAAGTCACGAAAATGATTTTTGAAAAGGTCCCCAGCTAATAATTTATGTGCTGATTGACTCATATTGGAAACATTATTTGAAGCACACAGTCAGACACACACGTTGAACATTATCATTATTGCCGCATCCGTATTTATTTTGCATCAACACCAACATCGACAACTACATCATCATCATCATCATCATTACCATCTTAATCATTATCATTAACAGTGTTAAATCATTAAAATATATCCATGAGTGTATGTCTCGTATCTATTAACATATAATGATGATTTAAATTTTGCTTCATGATCATAAAACAAAGAAATCCATTCATTCATTTATTCGTTGATTCATTCATTCATTCATTTATTCGTTGATTCATTCATTAATACTCAATAATACACCATTGAATCATTATTATTACATAATTTAAATGATTCACAGGAAGGAAGCCTTTTAAAACAACAGAAAACAATGATGATAATGTTTGACTTGCAAATATCAACACACATTTTACACGTTTTGAACCTCGAACGTTGATTTTCTCTGTTTGAGAATCGTCATGATCTTATGATGATCATCATTATCATTATCAGTATTCAACGATGATAATTTCCAAAAAGCTAATTTGCTTTCGTTGATTATGATTCAATGTGTTTGAGTCGAAAAATTGAGACAAAGATGAAGACAAATATTATTCAGAATCATTATCTCGTGTCTATTATCATTAATGAAACGAAACGAAACGAGAAATAATGATGAAATCATTATGATCCATTATCATTATCAATAAATTATGTTTTAGCACGTTTTCATTGAGATATTTTTCGAAAAATTTTGGATTGAAAATTCAATTTCATTAATTTATATTGGAAATTCAATGATTAATATGTTTATTTATTCCATTCATTCATTAATATGTTCGTTAATATGTTCACGATGATCGAGAGTACGTGCCACATGCATTTGATAATGAGCTTCGATGTTGTTGTATGTCGATTATACGTTCGTTTCTTCATTTGAAATAATGCATCCGATTCGGAAAAAAGTAAATCGAATTATCATTCATTGAATGATAATCGATCGATTGATATTAGTGTAAAGAGGCAAATAGTTAATAGAAATAGATGTGAACAATTTGTAATAATTTGTAATTCAATTTCGCATTCGAAAAGGGTTCCAACGATTCCATTATCTAATGAAGATATAATTTCACAAGAATCTAATCGAAGTTCGAGAGAATCTAATTGAATTTCGGAAGAATTTCAATTAAATTTGAATTCAACGAACAAAGAATTATCGTCATTAAGGCTTTCGCCTTCATGAAATGCACCGATCATCATCAAGGAAAACGAATCGTCGGTATTTTTCTTATTTAATTTGTTACCATTTCACCATCGATTCACACGGAAATCAAATGATTTCAGAATCGATTGTCATTTCTATGCCATTAAATAAGCCATCAAATTGAATTGTGATGATGATTCAAAGATTTTCAAAACTTTAAATTTCGCAAAAAAATTCAAATGTATTCAAAAATTCAAAGCCAAACGATTGAATATCGATTTGATTGATTCTACTGTTGATAATGATCGTATTGATCCGTAATGATCATCATCATCATTATCATTGAATGAAGGAAGTGAATTTTTTTTTTATTTCTGAATAAATGATTTCAACCATTTTTCAATGATTAGACGTTACGCAAAGCAGAAAGCAAATGGAAAATCATGATCAGCCAATTATAAATGATCAATGATTGATTATCAATAATATAACATTGAATAAATAAACATTAAGTAAACCATTTGAGTGAATCATTTGAGCAATATTTGAGTAGCATTGAAATCTTTGTACTTATTTATTTTGATCTGATGATTTTCAATTGAAAAATCAATGAAATTTCTCCATAATTCAATTAAATCAAGTTGATTTGAATGTTTAAATCAATCATTTTGTACTAATGATCATTTGTATAATGGACAATTTGTCCGAAATTTGTTCTTCGTATCTTGCTGATATCGTTTTTCAATATCAGATCGTTTACTCGTTTGTTTACCATGAACAAGATGCTGTTCTAATGCTGAGTATTCTAATAGATTTTTAATGGACAAAGCCAAAAAACTGTTGTTAATCATTGATGATAATGATGATGATTCAATGCGTTCAGAAGCGTTCTGATTCAATTCGAAAAACTTCAAATATTTGTTTATCTTGATATTCAAAGAGAAAAATCAATGATTATCGATTGTCCATTGTTAATAATTTTGCCATCATTATTCTGTTGTACAATTTCTGTACAACGAATGACAATTCAACTGTTGTCAATCGTTGTTGTTCTTGAGAACATATCGATCGATTGGTTTCCTATCTTCTCTTTTGGCTGATGATGATCATCTCATGAATTCAATTCATCAAATCAATAGTTTTTGATTTGAATAAATAAACAAAATCAATCAATGTTTATTTGTATGTTTGTTTGTGTTTGATTCAAATCGACTGTGTGTTCAATGAATTCAATTATCAATCCATTTTCAATCATGTTTTGGTTAAATGAACCAAAAATTATCCTTTATCGTTTGCCCACTTCAGAGTCGTACAATTACTTCGATTAGAGTGAATTAAATGGCTATCAGTGAATTAAATAGATTCAAATTATAATAATTCGATCATCATCATCATAATCATCATTGATGCTCTTGAATAATTTACCATTTAATTGTGCTTCAGATTATGTTACCATTTACCATCATTATCATTGTTTGAAATGTTAAACATGTTCGAACATATTTGAAAACTGTGGTTTTCAAATATTAACTCGAGGATTTCCCTTGGCTATTTGGAATTTTTTGTTGATCCAACAATCAACAATACATCAATTTTGAATCCATCATTGTTGGATTCATAAGAAAATAATAGATTGAGTGGCCATCGATGATGGTCGGATATCGAAATTATTGAAATTCAAATTGAATTAATTTTAATTATTGACAGGCGTCATTAGCCATCATCAGCGATGATGATGATGATAATTAAAATATATTTTTGTACCAAATTTACATTATTAATAATGTATTAACTTTATTAATAAATGATGTGATGATCATTTGATGATGATGACCATGAAACATGGACCATAGATTATCACATCAAAGATTATCATTATTAATATCATTATCAATGTTCATAAATAATCTTCATAATGGAAAATGCATTAATTTTCAATGTTTAACGCTCGATTTCAATGTATCGATACAGCATTACAAAAATGTTTCCACGGCAAAAATTAACGGCATATTTAATGTTATAATTTTAATTGATGATCGCCTAAAGGTGTAATAAGATGTATAAGTCTACGATAGTCGTAAATACATGGAAATACATATTTTTTCTATTTCAAAAACATCAAGTCACGATATTGCATTTCATTTTAAATCATATAATGTTATCCAATCCAATGTATCCATAAAAAATATTATGAAAATTCATTTCAATTTGCCCGAAGCAAATCATTTAAATCATTTTAATCATAATTAAAAATGATATTTATGATTCTTTGACAAAGAATTATATTTTTTTTTTTTTTTTTTTGATTGAATCATTGAACATATCATAAAATATATATGAACATGTGAATTGAATTTTTGATTGAAATCATAATTACTTTTCACCCTTATTATTACTGTCATAATTATTTACATAAATAAGATGAAAATTCAACTCTAAAATCATTCAACCATATATAACAATTCATGAAAATGATTTTGATGATATACAATCATATACTATACAATCTTACAAGACACGGTATTAAGAACAGAATTTTAATTTAAATCTTTCTAAGGAATTAATTTGAATCAATTGCGTGAATATTACGCTTCGAACACACACGATTCTTTGAGTCTTAAAATTTCGCGAAGTTCAACTTTCTAAATATCACCCGATTCGGGTGCTTGATTTTGGTTTGGTTCGGGGCATGATTTTGATCTGATTCGAGGATGCTACGGTTTCAGGATTCCCTAGACATCCAGGAATTCTGGCCCACGGGAACCCTCTAAGTATTATGTTGAGTTTCATTGAGTTATTCTCATTTTTTGCCTGCCAAAAATTCTGGTTTCAGTGATTCGGGAAGAAAAAGCGAATCCTTCGGAAAAATCATTTCATCTACGAAACAATTTTGTAAGCTGTCAATACTCAAACAATTGAAATCAAAGATTTTGAAACAGATTCGGCTGTGAATGTATTGAATGCATCAAACGTGTTCGATGATCAATGGAAAATTAATTTCGCGGAGCAAGAAAAAAAATCAATTGTTTTCGAGTATGAAGAATGAGGAAACATGAAAAAAGTTTCAAAAACTTTTTTTCGGGTTTTGGTTTTGTTCAAAATCAATTTTGATCTCCTTAACCATCACCATTGAAAATCAATGAATGAATCGATTGATTATTTGTGAAAACCACAAAATTCTTGTGAATTCTTGACTCAAAACACACAAGATTTTTTTTCCTGGTAACCAAGATGTAACATTCACACACCCGAATTCCTTTACAATAATTTATGTAATCACCTCGGAAGAAGAACAGAGAATTTTCGAACAACAAAAAACCGAAAACCAATCGATTATCAATTGATGGAACCATGATTATTACCGAAATTTTTAATTAAAATTTTTGAGGTTTCGAAATTCGTTTCAACACACGATGGGTGGCTGTGATTTGTCGATGGTAATTTTTGATTTTTTTTGATTTGATTCCTCTCAAATTATCGAAAATTAAATGATTTTCTCTCCTCTTCGTTCTGATTTCGAGCCATTTCTTTCTTGAATCGGAGGCTCGAAGAACCGAAAAAGCCATAAGAATCGATAGTAAGACTATAAGAATCCCTGATAAGTGATAAGAATCGACGAGAATCGAGCCCGAAAAAAACCATTAAAAAGGTGCAAAATAATAAAAATAAACGATCGACTAAGAATCTACAAAAGTTTCCTATCGTGATTTTCATGTTTTTTCTAGTGAATTGAATAATTTACAGCCCAAACCAGCAATCGGATACCTCGGTTAATACCTTTTAAATGTTTTTTTCAGGATCTTAGACATACACACAAAACTAATGATATGTCGAAGAATTATCAAGAATTATCGCCATCGATACCCTTGGGAATCGGACAAAATTGTCCGAAAACGAATTATCGATCGGTCAGACAATTGAATCTCTGAATTATTCCACGGTCATTGTACCTGAATTATCGGGGAAAATTGTTTCAAATTGTCAAATTTTGACCACTTCGGACGCATATGGGCCTCGGAATGGTCGGGATTAAGGTGGAAATTTTCGGAAACACAAATGTAAAACTATTCCATATGGACATTTCTGTCAAATTATGGATGAATAATCTGAAATTTCTTGAAGTTTTGAAATTTCAAAATTATAAAATGATGAATCAGTTATGATCATAAATATGACAACAACATTACTATAACATATCAACGACAAAAATGGTCAAATAATTTATGAATGATATTTTCTTACATATAAATACATGATTAAATTATGACAAAATATTATTATTTATATTATCATGTGTTCAAAGTTGTCCAAATTCATTTCCAACTTGGGCATTATTACTTCTCGTAGGAAGCTCAATCAAATAGTTCAAAGATCTTTGAACAAATATATTTTCGTTCAGATCATTGAGCTCTGGAGCGAATACGATGAAACGATGATACAACGAGAAAAAAGATGTTTTGTTTTTCGCTTGAAATTTGCTTAAATTTACCATTCATCAAATCTTTCTCAGTGGCTTACGCCTACACATTCATTTGTTTTAAAATGAACGATATATGTCCACAGAAATGAATATTTTAAGATAAGATATATTACTTTCTTACCAAAGATAATCTAGTCTAAATTAAATCTTATGAATAAAACAAAACAAAAATGATGATAAATATGATTAGATTTGGATTGAAAATTAGTTTTTGGAAAATTGAAATTCAAGATTCTCAAATTCAAGATTTGAATAAGATTTGAATTTTGCCGAAATTAAATTTCTTGGAAATTTTGAATTTCTCAGAATTTAAATTTGTTTAATTTTGAATTTTTCCGAAATGGAATTTCTTTGAGATTTGAATTTGTCCAAGATAAAATTTCTCCAAGATTTAAATTTCTTCAGATTCGAGTCGTTGTTGTTGTCGTTACTGCCGCTGCAGCAGCTCGCCTCATTGTTTAAATCCATTATACCCTCAATCAGACTGATGCCTGATGATCGAATGTGAAATAAGATAATTTCAAATAAAAGATAATTTAAAAGATAATTAGATCGTATCATTATCGATGTTTGATAATCTTGAATTTAATGAATTCAAAGATTAATTAAATTTTAATGATGTTTGATTGATTTCAAGTTTTTTTTTGTCTCTCTTCATTTAGTTCTTTGTTGTTCGTCGTTCTTTGATCTTCGCTTATCTTTGTTGTTCTGCGTAGTAGGTTGTTCATCTTCGGTTTCGATATTTTCTTGAGACAAAAATCCAATGAAAATCAATCGATCGAACCAATCAATCAATCAATTTCATGATTCATTGATTCATTGATTTTTTTTCGACTATTTTCTCGTTTGATTTGTCTGTTTTCTTTTGTTTGAAATTGAAAAAAAAATTTAAATTTTTTTCCCTTTTCTGGAAAATTATCATTGTAAACTACATTATAACAAATGAATACTTTGACATACATAATGACGAATGATCAAATGAATGAATGGATGAAGAGATATGTTACGATACGACAAATAAATTACGAATAATCATTTCATTAACGAAGACGATAACTAAGATTTATTTAATGCTGAAAGATACAAAAATAATTGAAAATACGAACACAAAAAAATAACCAAAAAAATACCTTGATTTGGTTTCACGAAGATGTTAACATAAGAAAGAAAAAAAATAATATAACAAATCAAACAAAGAAATTTTTTAACAACACCCAACCGATTAAGGTTGGACTAACGTGTTGGAGAAGCATAAGCAAATTTTTTTTTCATTGGTCCTACCACAAAATGAGGCGTCAACAAATTGAAATTTTTGAAAATTCGTTCGCGCGAAAAAAATTTGAGCATTTTTTCCCCAAAATGGGGGGGCAAAATTCAAAAAGCACTATTTTTACTTATTGAGGATAACCCAATTCAGTTAAATTTTTGAATTTTAAAAAATTAATAATTTTCAAATTAATTTGGATTAAACTAATTAATAATTATTTAATTTATTTAATCATCTGATTAGATAATTTGAAGCTAAATAAATATTGAATTTAAATTTGAATTCAAACCGAATTTGAATTCAAAAAAGACTAGCAAGTTGGATAATTGAATTCATATTGTCATTTAATTTGATTATTGTTCTGATTAATCATTTCGCTAATCATATTAATGATAAGAGTCATTCTGGTTATCCGTTTAGCGTTGTGACAGTTGTAACTGTTGGCAATACAAATTTTCGCTAACTATTTTCTATACATTTTTTAAGCCGCTGTTTCTTTGGGTGCTTTGGGTGAAAAAAAAAACGCGTGATGAACAGTCAGAGACGAAAAACAGAAAAACAAATTCACAAACAACGTATCAATTCATCCTCGCGGCCCGAAGAAAATTAAATTTCTTCAATTCTTTTATCAGACGTAATAACAATTAAACCAATAATAGGTCGCCATAAGATTCCACCATTAAATTCTATCAAAGCTGAACGCGGAAGATTATCTCGACCAAAACGCAGATCCTTGATTAAACCGGTCGTCCATCCATTATTAAATTTTTTCGTAGGTACAAGAACATAATCGCCAATATTAAGAATTTGATAATCCGTTTTTGGTCGAAGCCCATATGATTGATGATATCGTAACAATAATAATTTTCGAAACCGTTTACGCAAATCAACTTTGAATTTATAAAATTTATCTAATTCAATATTTGGATCATTTTCGCTTAATTCATTATGTGGCGGACGACCAAAAACGAATTCGTGGGCTGAAATAGGTCGATCAGAGAATAGAATTGGTCGGGAATTGATAATTCCTTCGGCATCCTTGAAACGATACAATGCGTCGAACAACGATCGGCAATTGTTGTTAAAAATTTTCAAACAATTCTTAATCATTTTTATAAAACGTTCGGCTGTCCCATTTTGCCATGGGCTCAAAGGGGTAGTATTCCACCAGACAATATTCATTTTAGATAGATTTAGGGCAGATTTTAGACGCATAAAATTTGTACCATTATCAGAACAGATAAAATTCGGGTAACCAACTTCGTTAAAGATCATTTTTAAAGACCGAGCCAATGCTGCAGCTGATAAATCTTCGACTACATTAATTCGAGCACATCTCGTTAATAAACATACCACAACTATTCCATAATATTTTCTTTTGTTAATCAGGAAAAACGGTCCAAATAAATCAATTGCAATATTGATGAAAGGATGGGCATCTTTGTCAAGAATTTCTCTTGGAGGACCAAAAGGTATTTTCAGGGGTTTTCCACGAAATCGTTTACAGATAATACATTTATTAATAATCTTCTGCATTGATCGATCTGCATTACCAATTGTAAGATATCTTGGAACTTGAGCTAAGGATAATTTAATACCATTGTGCAAAGAATTCGAATGTGCTTCGGATAATAGATAGAATGCAATTTTAGATTTAGCAGGAACCCATATAGATTCACTACCATCTCGTAATCGGTATTTTATTAAACCATTTGAATTGACATAATGATCCATAGATGATGAGAATTTGAAGTTCGATTGAAAGATTTTAATCAATACATCTAAATCAGGAATAATCGTTGGTTTCTTAGACCAAGCTCGGAATCGATGAATCCATTTGAGCATCTTGCGTAAACTAGACAAATTATTAAAGAATCGAAAAAGAGATGAATCTGTAACCTTCATGACAGCTGCGCAAACAACAACAACATTACAACATTCGGCTAAATACGATTCATTTAAAATCCATGGCTTTAGCTTCATATAAATCGGAACTGATGCTGGTCGGCTATAAAGATCAGCAGGATTTTTGTTTCCTTGAATAAACATTAAATTTGCAGATAACTCCATAATAAGTTGTTGAATTTTGAAAACACGTCGACCAATATTAGATTTGAGTTTGTTCGGATTGTTCTTTAATCTATCGAGGTTTATTTTTGAATCGGAATAAAAAGTTATTTCTGGGAATATCGATGATTGATTCAATGTAGCCACTATTTTTTCAGTCATTTTGATCATCTCGTACAACGCAATCAGTTCTTTCTCTACAATCGTTTTGTTATTGGAGGCAATACGAGATTTACCGAATAAAAAGTGACCATCCAAATAAATACAGTAACCATATGCATTTTCGCTCGCATCCGCAAATCCTTTAAGTATCGATGCACTATTAATAAATCGTTTTAACTTAATAGGTTCTATAGCGGACCATTTAGAGGTAAATTCAAACCATGTATTTTGCACTTCAATTGGAACGGGTTCATCCCATTCAGACTTGATAATTTTCGAAAACAATAATTTTAAATTCAGTTTTAAAGGGTCCATAAGCCCTAACGGATCAAAAATTTTACCCATAAAAGATAACATGGATCTTTTAGTTAAAGTCGAGACCATCGATGGAAAATTTTTAAACGATAATTCATCGCGAACAATATCCCATTGCATACCCAGAACTGAAACTCGATCATTATCATCAGACGCCGAATTAAAAGATTGAATATTTGAATAAATTTTGTGCATTTCAAATCCGGACATTCGAAAATAATAATTGGCGAAATCCATACATAATTTCATTTGGTCAACGGATTCAGTAGTTAAAAGTAAATCGTCCATATAAAAAGCTTGTAAGAGGAACGATTGGCATGTTCGATCGGGTATCATTTTGATGATTTGATTCAAAACTTGTGTTAGGATAGCTGGCGACGATACAACTCCGAATGGCAACACTGTCATTTCGAATTTCTTAATTTCATTATTCGGTTCTTTCCATAACATTCGTAAAAATTTTCGATGTTCGTTTTTAATTTGGATTTGTAGAAAAGCCTTTTTCAAATCGGCCACAAGAAGATAAGGAAATAATCGAATGCGCAATAAATGGGGAACAATATCAAGCCCAATAACGATACCCTTCCATAAACAATAATTTAATGAATCTAATTTTCCAAAAGATGCATTGAAGACAACACGAAGTGGAGTTGAGGATGAAGATGGGCGGATAATAGCATGATGCGGAATGAAAAAACCATCTGAATCCTGTACTTCGACCGCATGACCAGCAGAAACGTATTTCATAAATTCTTCACGGTATTTCCAGTACGTGTTATTCGCACGAAGACGATCTATTAATTTGTTCAACAGAAACAATGCTTTGTTGTAATTGTTTGCTGGTCGTTTATTCGATTTGAAAGGTAACGATGCCTCAAAGTGTCCATTCGGTAATCGAATAATATTCATATCGAGATCGAGTTCATCTTCATCATGCGATTCGATCATATCAGTCACCATGTTTTCTTCTTGTAGAATATTCGGTTGCGATTCGATAATACTATGATTGTCCTCAATCATCGCCGCAATGGGACCATATTCAATTTTGCCAAAAACGGAGTCCCAGTATAATCGATTAGCACCAGTCTTCGTTATCCGCTTTACCATGTCCGTGCCTATAATTAAGTCGCAGAAAGGCATATCCGGAACTACAAAGGCTTCGATCCATACTTTAACTTCGATCGATTCTAAAGCGATATCAACTTTTTTATCCGCCACAACAGAACCGCCACCGTCATACGCTAATATATTTACAGGTACTATCGGATAATACGATTCCGGTGACACTATCTTACGCGACACCACTGTGCATGGCGCGCAGGTATCTATCCATACGACGCATCTACGATTGTTCAATGATATTACGAACGCTGGTCTATCCTTCGAAATATTGGCTGGAGCTAATTCAATAACTTTTGCCAAACATGTTGCATTTTCTTGTTCATGTTCCCTTTTCGAGGGCACGATTGATGATAAATGTGAGACTTCGCTCATTGCTGCGATTATTGATGGCGGATCAGGACTAGATTCGGACGGACTCGATGCGATTGAGTTTGATGATTGTGGTGCTTGAACGATAGCTCCAATTGGCGACGATATATTCATTTGATTATTCGATGTTGGCGGATTTAATCGAACTTGATGAAGAACCGTTGGATGGCTCAAATTGCAGATTCGGCATCGAATATTCTCATTACAATTATTGGATCGATGGCCAGATTTAAGGCATTTATAACATAAATTTCGGCCTATGATCGCCATTCTTTTTTGTTCTTCGGTGAAGGTGCCACGACAATCGATTGATCGATGACTAGACAAATTACAAAAAATACAAGATTCGGCTCGCATGGCCCCAATAGGACGATGATAATTATTAGATGGTCGTGGACGAGGAGGTTGCTGCATACGATTAACATTCGAATTATCACTACCACGATTCATTCTATCTAATGATTCCATTCGAATGGCATTCTTGACTACCAAATCTAATTCCTTTTCGAGTTGCGTCATCGTCGAACAATGAACTAATTTTTCTCTAATTGGTCGACCACATTTCACCAAAATTTCTTGGACCATCGAATTGGATCTGGCTACGTACGTTGCACCCACACTATTGCAAAAACCAGCGATATTACGTACGCCATCTAAGAAGGTTAATTAATTTGTCCACATCATATGTATTGCGAACACCTTCTAGTTTTCGTATCTTTTTAATGATTTCAACGTCGATCAGATCAGGATCGTTATATCTCGTGTTTAGAGCTGACCAGATTGCGAATAAAGATTTTCCTTGACGTGCGAGGCTCATCGCTACGTCGTTTGCATCCTTCTTAAGGACTTTTAATAACAAACATAATTTGAACGAATCTCTGAGATTCGGATTTGCTAGAACGATATCATCAAAATGACGGCGAAAGGGTAACCAATTCAATACATTGCCATCGAATTCTAATAGATCGCTAGCTTGAACGGTTTTAGGATACTCGATCTGCATTTGCGTCGATGGTCTGGGCAGTTGCGTTGATGCGAAAACATTCAAATTTACTTGATCAGCTGATGATGCCATCAGCACATTTTCGTCTTCATCCAGATTTTCATCTTGTGTAATGTCCAATGCAGATAACTGCAATCTGGATCGCGCTAATTCGATTAATACCGAGATTCGTTGTTTATAAATCTCGTCCTTTGGACGTTCGACCTCGAATGTTTCCGGTGCTTCGATCATGCACCTTTCGGCGACTTCCTCATATTCGGTTTGTAAATTTATCAGCTCATCTAACTCGCACGATATATTACCCCGCGATGCCTTTGTTATCTTGGATCGCAATAATTTCCTTTTCTGTGCATAATTGGCCATTTTCGAATTATGATTACGATACGAATGAATTCAAGCATTAAAATAAAAGATGTTACGATACGACAAATAAATTACGAATAATCATTTCATTAACGAAGACGATAACTAAGATTTATTTAATGCTGAAAGATACAAAAATAATTGAAAATACGAACACAAAAAAATAACCAAAAAAATACCTTGATTTGGTTTCACGAAGATGTTAACATAAGAAAGAAAAAAAATAATATAACAAATCAAACAAAGAAATTTTTTAACAAAAAAAAAAAAACGCGTGATGAACAGTCAGAGACGAAAAACAGAAAAACAAATTCACAAACAACGTATCAATTCAGAGATAATTGATGAAATTAAATTTGAAAATTAAAAAAAAAAATTGGAATTGAAACTGTCATGAACATATAAATACGTCATAAAATTATTGAATTTTTGCAAGCAACTGACGTAGCAATACGTTCTGTTTTGCATTGTGTATACAGCAATTTCGGCTGTGTTCAAGCAATTAGGTATTTTCTTGAATCTTTGACCAGTCGACTAGCCCTGAGATTTCGGGCACAATTTTCAATTTCCAATCAATGTTTATGCTCTATTCAATACAATTCAATACAACAATTTGATTTTTTAAATCAAAAATTTTTTTTTACGAAAAAAATATCAAAAATTTTCAATTCAATTGTTATAAATAGTCGAATACAAATGTGAATAATGGTTTGAGGGCAAATTGTGCACCAAAAAATTTAAATGAATGAAAATAAATGGAAAAATCAAATAATGATAATGATGATGATCATCATTATCATTATCAAAATAATCACCATCATCATCATCATTATTATTATTATTATCGTCATTATCAAATATTAATTCAATTCATAGGAGCTCATAATCAATCACAATAATATTTTGTCAACAATTATTCTATTTTAACGATTGACAACAATCCAAAATCAAAGACATTGAAATCAAAATGAAATGAATTTCGAAAAATGTTGAATGTTTATTTTTAACCAATTCATTCATGATCATTTCAAACAATAATAATTCATTGAATATAATTGGTCATGGATTAGTAAGCCATGGGCAATTATGAGAAATATGATCAATTCATATGATTTAGTTGATTGATCGAAGAAGTTCATTCATGGCTATGATAATTCAATTGATTCATTTGTTGACAATGACAATCTCTAGCCACAAGGTGGTTTACCGTGTTTATGTTTCACTTCGAATCGAATTTAATCGAAGAAAAAAGAAAAATATGTCACCAAATAAATAAATAAAGGGTTAATCATCTATGAACAGCAATAACAATCATTCAATGTGAATTGTTACGAGAGAAAATAAACAATCATCAAAATGATAATGACATTATTTGGATGAATTATGAATTTAATTTCATTATTCAAATAATGAATAATTATTCCCAATTAATATGTCAATAATTTTGATGACAAATTTGACCTAAATCAATTCAAAATTATTATTATGATTGATTTTGATTTCAAAATATTGAATTCAAATCTTTGTTGTTGAATTATTGAAAAGTAATTTACTTGATGAAAATCTTTTAAATTCATTCAAGATATTAAATTTTTTTACCAATCTATTTCAATATCTGCCAAAATATCAATACAAATTCCGAGATTCAATTCAATCATTCGATGTCCACATGCACTTGCAGACAACAAATTGTCCAAATTGTGAATCAATGTTTGTCCGTTTCATTTGAAAAAAGTTGTTTTGTTATCATATTCATGAAACATATGGAAATATTCTTTTGAAAAATGACAATTTTATTGAATTCTTGAATTGGAAATAAAATAAAATAAAAAAATTTTGGAAAAATTTAAATTTCAAATGAATGATATATTTATTTGCTGATATTCGATGTTTGTTCTGGAAAATCATTTGAATAAAAATCAAATCAAATTTTCAAATTGAAATTTTTTTCTATTCGAATTCACAATTTGAAAATTTATGACAAATTCGATCATTTTTCAAGCAGCTTTAGCCATTTTTTGTGATGTATTTATTTTATCACCTAAACTAAGCGCCATACCTTGTGATTTTGCTCGTATACGTATATGGCCAGTAACCGGTGAATCGATTGATGTTTTTTCAATACTAACATTAGCCAATGCATCTTCACCAAATATTGATTTTGCATAAAGATTTGCAGCTAAAAATCCACAATTACCTGATAATGATTTTTGTGGCGTCAAACATTTCATATTTGTTGATTTAATTAAATGATTTAAATAATCAATCAGATCATTTATGCCAGTGTTTACTGTTACTTTATTTTCCCATTCAAATTCTGTCCACATTTGTCTAAATTGTGCATCACTACATGTAGCCGGTATTATATAATCCATTATATCGATATAAATATCATTCAATACGACAACATTACGATCAGATGTTGATCCTGATACATCATAGACTGGAATGGAAAAATTCCATTAAAAGAAATAAAAAAAGAATAGTAAATAATTGTTTTTTCATGTTAATTTAAAATGGGGAAAAAATTTACCAATATTTCCAAAAATAACAACATTTTCAGTCGATGTAACTTTAATCGAAGCTCGAACATTGGTGAAATCATGCGGCGCCAATACGATTGGTTGCGGTTTTTCAACCAGCTTCAAATCACCAATGGTGGATAATTCTAATGTACAATTCTGTAGCGTATCCGATGTTTGATTAACAATCAACACATCTAATGATATATCATATTGATTGACATTGACATAACATTCAGCATAAACTGGATCACCTAAACCGGTTAATTGTGTTACTTTTGATAATTGACTTGCCGATAATAGATCATTGGTTGCTATTGTAGATGATGTTGATGTTGCCGTTGGGCCAGCAATAGCTTGATTTAAGCTAACATCCAATAGATTTTCCATTTGTTCATTTGCTTTATTAATTAATTGTGAAAATATTATATGATCATCAATTTCCACAGATTTTTTAATCTTATTCAATACAGAATCATATTTGATTTCATTTTCTTTTGAATTTTCCAACATTGATAACAATGATTGCCGGGTATCAGTGATGTATATTTGTTTCATTAATAATTCAATTTCATTCATATCATTTTGTTGTTGATTAATTTGTATCAATAAATATAATGATAATGAAATACGTTCATAATCATCTTCATTCATCATTTGTGAAACTAATTTTGAACGTCCTAAATGTAATATTGATGTCAATATTAACATTGATTCGGCTAAAAATATGTTCAAAGAACGTTGTAGTTGTTGTTGCTGTTGTTGATCTTTATTATTAATCAACATCTGTTTATAACGAAGTGATAATTTTACCAAACAATTTGCAATAGTTGTTCCAATGAAAAATTCATTATTCACCAACATATAACGACGTAATGGTGGATGTTCATTGGATGCCATTTTTGTTGCTGTGGCTGTTGTCGATGCTAAACTCAATGCAGATTGTGTAGCATATGATCCATCAGCTGTGACCAATTTGGATGATGCAGTATTTTTTGATGCTGCTGCTGCTGCTGCAGCTGATGATGATATATCATTGTGATGTTCATCACCTTCTTCAAGTTTACGTAATTCACTTTCAACAATAGGCAATTCACCAATAGATGTTTTGATAAGTTCAAGTACCTCTTGTAATTGTTCAACATTTTCATCACAAAATTCTCCTAATAACCAAATTAATCCACGATGTACTTTAACATTGTTAATCGATCCAAATACTTCCATTAATTTACTTAAGATAAAATTTTTAGCTTGTGAATTTTTCGATATAAATTGACGACAAAATATTATGACCAATATTGCTGTTGCTTCATCATTTTTAGTTGCTAATAATTCAAATAATGTTGTCAACACATTACTTGTATTAATAACATCAGGATATTTCATACAAATAACATGCATTGTTTTCACTAACATTTGACAATATTTACTATTCTCATCTTGTGTACCATGTGATTCATTTTGTGTTTTCAATATTTCCTTTTTCAATAATTGTATCAATTCTTCAACATTACGCATATTAACTAAATCTAATGATAAATTTAAAACTTTTTGTTTCACTTCTAAATCGGTTGCAACATTCAATATACGTAATATATCCATTAATGAATCTTGTAAGATACGTTCAGCACCAGATGCTGAATCTTTCAACGAAATCAAACGATCTAATACAATTAATTTAACATTATTATCACTTTCTTTGATACAAATATCAATAAAACAATTAGCAGCGGCTTTCAATGCTGTTGGTGCTTGTGATAGGGTGACCAATGTAGCGGCAGCTTCATATCGGACAGATGCTGATGTTGAAATACTCAATAGATTATAGATTGCACGTATAAATTTTGATCTTTCACCTGGATTCGATATGCATACTTTGTAAATTAATTCAACAATAACTAATTGTAATATTTCATTGAAACTTCCAATTTGTTCAATACATGAATTCAAATAATCCAATGCTTTCTTTTGATCAAGATGTATTAACATAAGGAATGCATTACGCTTGCAACTTGCATCTGATTCTTTGCCTAAAAATTCCAGAATCAATTCCGGTGCATCCGGAATAAGGAATTCAAAATTCATATAAATTTTAAAGATTGCCAACACTGCATTACGTCGTACATATGAGTGGCGATGTTCTAAACATTGTCGTATGGTCGGCAATAATGGTTCCAACAATTCTGGTTCTTTAAGTTTACACAAAAAACGAAGCGTAGAACCACGTAAATATTCATTTGGATGTTGCAAATCTTTACGATATGCATCACAAACTAATATCATTTCATGTAGTAATTTGCCATCTGGTCCACGTTTAGGAACAATTTCCCAAAATATTAGCAGTAATTTTTTTATTTGATGATCATTCGATGGTAATAGATAACGAATGACAAACATAAGCATGTTTGGTGGAAATTTTTCCCCGTTCAATATCATGTAAATTAATTTTTTCAGGGCTGCAATTTTTGATTTTGTATCACCTTTTTCTGTATAAATTAAAAAGAATTAATTCAATGATTCCCCCGAACAAAACAATTGCTTACCGATATCATTTCTAATTGATCCTTCATTGATTGTATCATCTGTCTCAACATTGATCAACGTATAACAAATTGATTCGGTCATTGTTCCAGCAGAATTTTGATTATGATGTTTCTAAAAAGATTCAAATTGTTTATCTCGGATCGATCAAAACAAACCAAAAGTTGATTGATAAAAATATGATCGTTTGAGCTCTTTAGGTTGTCGGCATATTGTGAGGACCACGTCATACTCAATTTTTTTTTTTTTTTTTTGATTCGACAGTAGTGCCATCTGTCTATTTCGAATACATAGTTGTGATTTTTGAACAATAGATGGCAGTTAAATAGGCAAATTTTTCAAATTTCAAAATTATCAACTATGAAAATTATTAATTAAAATTAATTAATACAAACATCAATTAAAATAATAATTAAAACAAGATATTTCCAACATGAAAATGCTTAATTTTATTAATTAATCTATGACATCAATCAGTGAAAAGAAACAAGGAAAAATAAAATAAAAGTGTGAAAATGACTCAAAATAATTCAAAATATGTTTGTGTTTATATAATTGCATCATTATTTGTAATATTTACAAACAAAAATAATTAAAAACTTTTAAAATTTAAAATTTTAAAACAATAATTCAATAATGACAATTGAATAATCATGATAATAATAATAATAATGATAATCACAGAATAACAAGATGAATGAAGATTAGATTTTTTTTTAATTGTAAATCATTTGTTTTCGGTTAATTAACCAAATTAATTGATTATTATCTTCATTCAGAGTTTCTTAGATGTTCCAAATATTTACAAATCACTTTCAAGCACTTTAGATGTCGTTGTTGATGGTAATGTTGATGATTTTGATTTTGTTGATAATGAAAATGTATGTTTAATTACACTTTTTTTACTGAGCGAATCTAAATGATCTAAATATCTTGATTTTACATCATTATATAATTTATTATTTGTTTTATAAGCTACATTTGTTGTTGGTGTTGGTGTTGTTGATGGATTATTATTGATATCATTGTTTTTAGTTGAATCTTGTTGTTGCTGCTGCTGTTGTTGTTCGAAATTACTCGCAATTCGCCTCGTACGATTCAATATCAATGATTGTTTTTGTACAGGTGAATTTTTCAATCGATCATCAATATCATTGATTGATTTATTCGTTGTCGTTGTTGTTGTTGCTGCTGCTGTTGATGATGATGATTTGAAAAAATCTTCACGATTCATTTGTACTTTTCTTGCATGTGATGATGGTTGAACTGCTGCTGTTGTTGGTGTTGATGTAGCTGCTGCGGCTGTTGCCGAAGTCTTCGGAGATATGCCATCAATCATCGATTTCGGCCGTACTGTCGGTGATAATGATTTTGTTTTCGTTTGTTTCGATTGTTGTTGATGTTGACGTAACGGTTTGATTGGTATTGAATTTTGTTGTTGTTGAACATCTGCATCCTTGTTTGCAGTTGATGTCGTCGTTGTTGATGATGGTAACGGTGGTGGCGGTGATAATGATTTCGTTGCATTACTATTCAAATTACATTTATTATTACTACGAAAACAACATTGTAAAGGTGTTTGTAATGATAATGGTGATGTTGCAGATGCTGCCGATGATAATGAAGATGATGAGTTCAATAATGTATCACAGTCAATTATTTCACCATTCGATTTTTTGAATTTCAATGCAACCGAATTAACACAATAACGTTTACCGGTTGGTTTTGGCCCATCATCAAATACATGACCAATATGGGCGCCACATTTTGAACATTGTATTTCGGTACGTGCAAGATCTGGATTCAATGCAAGCAGCAGTAGATTTCCGCCAACTATTTTCGAAAGAAAAATAATCAATAAATTAATCAATTCGTTATTTTAATTAATTTTGAAAGATGAATGACAGTTAGAAGTATTTTAAATTACGATTTCGAAGACAAATTTTGCACGGTTGCCAACAGAAATTGAAAACATTGACTGAAATATCTATGAATAGTATCATTGCCAATTACATATTGTTTACAATTACAGAACAACCATAACACAACAACAAAAGCATCGTTAACCTCGACAATGAACGAATATTTTTTTTTTCTATGAAATTCATATTCTCATACATTGTAAACAAATTGTTTACAAATGAATGTATGTAGAGCAACAATACATTCTTATATTTTCTATGAAATAACTATTTCTTAAATAATCATTGATCATCATCATGTAATTCAAGGCTCTTCAATTCAATGAATGAATGACACACACACAGAATAAAACATGATTTAACTATTGATGGCCTCATTGAATCAATGAATTTCTGAATTTTTGTCTAAATTTTCTCTGAAACAAATCATCTTAATAAACGCAATGAACATACCATGTGATAAATCAGTCTGTTGTATGAGTGAATCCGAATCGATTGTATCATAAAATGCAGGCCAACCACAACCAGAATCATATTTGGTTTCAGATGAAAATATTTCCATTCCACATACGACGCAACAATAAATGCCGTGTTCATTTAAACGTAAATATTCGCCTGAATATGGTCTAAATATGATCATAGAAATAATAATAATTAGTTATTGGAAATGTACCGAAAAAAGAAAAAATTCAAATGTCAATTATATACACAATGGACAGGTGCATTCACTGTGCATTTTTTCTGAGTGAAAGATCATTAAATTATTACAATTAGACAGATTGACAATCACAAATTAAAAGTTACAAATTATAATCAATGGGAAAAAATTAAAAATAAAATCCAGTTAAACAATTGTCATAAAAATCGCTGATCAATTATCCCAATTTAACCCTTTAATTACTAAATTATTTATTGAATTAATTAATGATTACCTTTCCGTAAATTTTTCTTGCGTTACACGATATTGTATTGGTGTTAATTTTTTCTTCAATTCACTCTTGTCTAGTTGTAGTTCAGGTTTACGTATTGGCCGTCGGAAACGATTCGCCGATTTTTTATTGACGGTTGTTGATGCTGATGATGTTGAAGATGAACTTGTTGTTGTTGATGGAGTAGGTGCTGCTGCACCTTGAATCACTATTGTAGACATTTTCCTTGTTGAAATTGTTTACCAATTTTTTTTTGTAAAATTAATGAAGATCACTTGATTTTGATGCAAATCACAGGCATTGAATAATCATCTATTAAAGTCGTATTTGTTGTTTACTCATTGATTTGAATATATTATTGAGTGATTGGAGACCTACAAATCTTGCAAATGCATGACAATCAACATGCTTGATACAATTTAAATGAATCTATATTTTCATATTTCAAATGTGTTTCTCGTTTAATCATAATCACAATTGATAATTATATTTTCAAACTAATATAGAAAAATATTGAATATCTTTATTGATTGATTGATTGATTGATTTATTTATTTATTTATTATGATGATCGTTATCATTGTCAATCAACTTTCATCAATGAAAAATGAATTTAAATTCACATTCATATCATATCATTTGATTACTGTTCATTAAAAGATTGAATATCATTTCAATATTCAATTAAATATCAACGATTCATTTAATATGAAAAATTATTTCAAATCATTTCATCATCACAATCATCGTAGATAAACATTATTGTTCAAAACATTGCTGCTATAAATCAATGTCAACAACGATGATCATTTGTTGTATTATCTTCATCTGCTAATTATCATCAAAACAATAATCAACAAATGTAAATAAACTAATAAAGGAGAAGAAGTAGGAGAAGGAGTGCAAAAACACCCCCTACTCGATTCAATATGTTGGATAGGAATACAAAAATCAAAAATCAAATCAAATTACACAAATTAAACACAGGAATAAAATACAATCAAAACAAACCTAACATTAAACTAAACATCAAACATTAACATTTAGAACACACAACACCAAAATACACAAAATACATTGAGCAAATCCATAAAATCACAATGGTAATGGTTTTTTCGATGGATTCATATATAAAACTGCTTATAGTTAGGATAGGAAATATGTATTCGCATATATGCGCCTGATTCATTCACATAATCAAACAATAAGTTTAAGTTAAACACATTCAATTCAATTCAATTCATTGATTCGTATATAGTTTGGGCGTTTGTTTATTGTTCAACCAAACGCTTGCTGCTGCTGCTGATCAATGTAAAATGAGGTAATGATGCTGATGGTGATAATGGTAGCGGCTGGTTTTGTGTTGACAAAGTTTCACGCATCGAATTTCATTTCATTGTTTTTTCGTCGATTCAACTTGACGTATCATCATTGAATTCGTTGCATCGGTTGATCGGTGTTGCTTATCATCAACAATCATTGTTGTCATCGTCGTTGTTGTACATCCACTGGTTGATTAGGCTAAAAGCTATTCTCAAAGAATTGCAATCGAAAATCTTCACATGGAATCCAATGGCAAATGGCGCGCTATTATTGTTCAAATGTTCAATGATATTTCATGTTTTGTGATGAAGACATTCTTAATAATGTAAAAACTTCGGCTTTCAATTGAAATATTGCCATTCAATTGAAATATGAATATGAATGTAAATATTTCAATTTGCACAATATTCAAAAGAGAAAAATTTTTTAAATATTTTCTCTCTCTCTCGTACATATTTGTGATTATTGATCATGTTCTCTCTCTCAAAGCGATTAATGAATGATAATCAAAAATAAAAATAAATAAATAATCAAATGAAATGAAATGAAGTGAAATTAGGAATGAAAACATGCATTATCTCACGTGCCGATGACGTATTAATACGTTTTTTACTTGCGAAATTCATTGATTGTGATGCGCTGCCGTACCAATACGGATTTTTAGCGCATACGTCCGTGAATTGCCGGCAAAATTTGAAAAGGAATTGCTCGAGCACTTGAATAGCATTATGAAAATCAAATAATACTTTGAGGGATTAAGACTTGGACTCGTTACCTGATGCTCTGCATAACTCGGCTGATGATTCAGTAATTTTTGGCTGTTTAAGACGTTGAAAGTTAGTTGAAATTTGAAAAATTGAATTAAAATCATTATCATTTACATGTGGATATTAACATTAATATTATTCAAAATGCATTAAATAATAATTAATGCCACTTGAATCTTTAAATATTTCTGAAATGAATAACGTGTGTGTAATGATATTCAAGATATTTGAAATATTTATTTATTTATTCACATTATTCCATTTGTTATTTCTACATTTTTATTCATTTATTAAATTATTCATAATCATTTCATTTTTTCAGACAATTTGAAACTAGTTGTTGTTGTTGTTCATTATTTTATTTTATTATTATATTTGTTATTATTAGATTTATTACAATTTTACAAAATTTCTGAACAAAAAAAAACAAATAAAAATGTATTTATCCATGCATTAATCATAATTACAATTACAATTTCTATTTATTTATTTTTTTTGTCAAAATGTTGACCTGTTTTTTGTTTTTCGTTTATTTTTATGTAAATTGTTTATGACTTATGATAATTGAGTATATGACAATTTAAACTTGTCAATCATCTTTGAACAAAACCTTTTTGGATCACTTGGTACGTTTTCTAAACGTTTTTTTTTTAATCAAATTAACAGGATAAGGGTTTCGGTTAATGCATCGACAAGTTAATGTATTTCGATTTATTGAAAGCATCGTTCTCCATCATTATTAGGTTCTGCGAATTTCTATCCACCACAAGTTTAGCTTCACAAATTGACTGTGTTGGACGTTGTCGTTTCATCAAAGGCAAAAACACCGGTGTCTTGCCAACGACTCGTTACGTTTTCTGCCATTTTGAGCCATCTGAATTTAAGCGATTTCAATCTTCATGGCTCATTTGCTATTACTTTCGCACACATCTCGGACTGGCCTCGGATAATAAGATTAATAGGTGAAAAAAAGCGAAAAAAATCATCATAAAAATTATTAGCAAAAATTATTATGCGAAATAAAATTAGCATTTTTTTCTACTACATAATAATTTGATACATTTATTATCTGCCATGATATGATATAAATAAAATTTGCGATTTTAATAATTAATTCATTCAATTAAATTCATTAATTCAATAATTAATCAAATAATTGATGAATAATTAAGGTGACCAACCGTACTTATTTTATGAGTACTGTACTCATTTTGGGCGAGCTGTACTCAATTTGAATCCTGTACTTAAAAAGTACTTATTTTCAAAATTTGTACTCATTTGAATTTCAAAAACATTTTCTAGTTTATTTTATTTTAATTTCATAAATTGAAATAAGAATTTTGAATTTTAATTTAATTCAAATTTACTATGACAGTGATTCGAATTTCGCGCGCACACTTGTAAAGTATTTTCAGCAATCATAACGCGTGCGTAGCATTTTAAAAAAAGAAATGGAATTTCTTACTAAAAAGCAGCTTTTGTGTCGGTGTCAGATAAGTCTCAAATATATTCGTTTTTCAAATGATATCTTGCTTATCCCGAATCTGAATCGGGCATTATTACTATTCCAAAATTAAAAAGCGACATCTGACATCTCTTGACATCTTATATCGAAAAATTTTTGAAATTTCGATTTCGAAAACAGTTAAGTTATTTAAGAATTTCGAAAAAGTGTTTTTTCCATTGTTCTCATATGTGAATATTCTAAATAATTCATAATAAGATTGAAAAAATTGATAATTGTTCTATGTAAGTTTCAATATGATTGAATTTCAAATAGTTAACGATTAATTTGTTGTTATTTTGATTTTGTAGTATTCTACGATTTTTGAAATTTAAAATTATTTTCATCTTGATTTATCATTCAATTCGTCGAAAAAATAATATAATTAAAATTTGTAATTTGTAAGTTTCTATATCATGGATTCATTTTCATTCTTTCTAAATATATCATTGATTGATAGGTCAATTTGTCTGACAATACGAAATATTTGAAAATAATCATGGAAATTTCGATGTGTTTGCCCGGAACCAATGCATGCATCGAAAAATTCTTTTCTATGGTCAATGATTTTTGGACCTATGAAAAATCTCAACTTCAAGTCAGCAATTTAAATGCAATAATGACTGTGAAGTATAATATGAATGATAAAAATTGCATTGACATCGCTGAATTGTTAGAAAAAAATGAGACAATCGCAAAAAAAATACATTCAGTCGAAAAATACCATCGAACGGGTACATCGGTATAATAGCAATGAATAATTTTTATTTTAAATTCTGTATTATCATCATTATTATTATTATTAAATATTAATATTAATATTACACAAATATTAATATATTTTGTATTTTGTATTTTTTTTTTTTTTTTTTTTTTTTGCTTTTTATATTTCAAGTATAATACAAAGTGTACTTTTTCTGAACAAAAAATAGTTGGTCACCTTAGAATAATTCAATTGATTATTGAAACAAAAATCAAAATTGAATTTGAAATTGGTATAATTTAGTAAAAATAAATGTAAATTCATTGTTCTCCTTCCACTAATTATTCATTTTATTAAAAATCCTGATTAATAATTGATAATTTGGCCAAAAAATTTGACCTAAAATTTTGTCAACGAAAAAAATTGAATTTTCAAATTTCCGTAAAGTTTCTTTTTTTTAGCAAAAATAGAAATTTCCAGCAATTTTCTCATGCTGTTAATTTGTTTACAAAAAAAAAAAAAAAAAAAAAAATCAAAATCAAATAAACACGGATAATTTATGGCAGAATTAATTGAAATTAATTAATAAATTTGAACAATGGGAAAGCAATACGTTATACGGTTTGCAAATGAATTGAATAATTTTCGTAAAATGGTAATCATATTCATGATTAATCTGTATTGATTTGAATTAATTTTCAATTTCTTTTTTTTTTAATTTCAAAGGAATTTGAATCATTAACATCATTATTTGAATTAAATTTCAAATACATTGAATCGATTACCGAGAAACCATATATGATTATTGAAATTAATGATGATGATGATGATGAATTGAAATTATTAAAAATATTCAAACGTATGATATTGGCAACAGATTTATTTGAATGTTTTATCAATGCTCAAAATTTTGAAAATTTTTTCAATGAAATCAATGATTGTAATCAAAGATTTATGGATAAATATGAAAATTCAACGTTTCGAATACAAGTGGAAACATTTGGTAAAAAAATTACACAGCAAGAAAAAATTGAACGTATCGAAAGGTTATCAGGTTTAAATTTGCATGGACAAATTCGTATGAATGATCCTGATGTACAATTTTATTATATGGAATATTGGGGTCTTGATCCAAATAGACGGCCCGAAGAGCCATATCAAGTATTATTTGGTAGATTCATAACGAATAGTAATCGAAAATTATTATCCGAATTTTCGTTGCGAAAACGCAAATTCATAGCAAATACTTCAATGAATGTTACATTATCATTTCTAATGTGTAATGTTGCTAATGTCGTTAAAAATGATCTAGTCTATGATCCATTTGTTGGTTCAGGGAGTTTGCTAGTATCGGCTGCATATCATGGTGCATATGTCTGTGGCACTGATATCGATTATCAATTATTACATGCACAAATTAAACCAACCCGTATGGGCAATGATAAACGTAGCGATGATGAATCTATTTTCGATAATTTAAAACAATATGGACTCCAATCAAAATATTTAGATGTTATCGCTGCTGATTCATCACGATTAACATTCCATGAAAATTTAAAATTCGATTCAATCATAACAGATCCACCATATGGGATACGAGAATCACGTGAACGTATTGGTACAAAAAAATCCGATCCAACCGTACCGATTGAATATCTTGACAAACATTTACCAGCAAAATTACAATATAAAATTGATGATATTTATACTGATTTATTGAATTTTTCTGCAAAATATCTGAAACATAATGGTATCGTAACATTTTGGGCACCATTCCACAGAGAATTCATCCATACAAGAAATTTGGATAAAAAATTCAATGTTTTACCACAAATCGATAAATTACCACAAATAAATCTTAATCATGATGAACGATTGCTACGAGATCAATTTAAACATAAACAATTACGATTGCTATCATTTGGTGAACAAAAATTGACGAAAAATTGTTCAAGAATATTGATTGTAATGAAGAAAATTTGTTGAATTTTTCTAAAAATTTATTCATAGTTGAAAATATTTGAATATTTTGATTAATTTCATTCAAAGATATGTCATGGAATAATAAAAACTTATTTTAAAATATCGACAAAATTTTAAATTAATGGAAAAAAACAAATATAAAAAAACATTGATAGGCCAGAACAAATAATCGTTCACCTTCAACAATTGAAAAGCTGCATCAACAAAACAAAATTGAATTATTGGATAACGTAATTGGTTTAATTATTGAATAAATCGGTATTATACGTAATTTAGGGGAAATTTTGGTTAATTTATATCATTATCTACGAAAATAAAAATAAAACAAAATCATGGCAGATCCAATTGTTTCGACTATTCAAGATTTAGAGAAAAATCGTCCAACAATAAGAGAATTGTTAACCGATGCACACAAACAAGCGAATGAAGGTATTGACATCCATACATTAAGTTGTAACAAATTCAAAATTGACCAAAAAGTTCAAAAATATTTGTATGAGTTTATGTCGTGTGACAAGCTGAATTTTCTAGAAGGTTTTGGAATGGAAAATTTAAGTATGACCTCGGTTCTAAAAATGTTGTTTTTTGGTTGCCATATTGTTAAAGGATTGATAAGAAACAGGTGTTGTTTATTGCGCGAGATATGACAAATTTTTGGTAATAAAACAGCATGGCAAGACAATGGTTAGTTCAGTTAGTCTTTTGTTTTTGGCGCGGTTGGTCATCATCGAGTTTTTTTTGGTTATTTTGTGTTTTTGAATATTTGTTTCGAAGATTTTGACATAACCCTTTAAGGTAATTATTCTATGATTTTGATTTAATTAATTTAAAAACCATTTTAATTTGACTTTTGTAACCTTTTCAGAAATGAAGAACATCAAAACCTTGATTACAATCAATCCAGTATTTTGATTAACATCAACTAAGTTGTTGTGCTAGCACGCTAAGATTTGTCGCACGACAGAGGTATAATCTGGTTAAAGATTACTATGAAGATCAAAAAATGAATTTCAATGAAGAAAGATATCAATTATTTATTTATTTATTAAGAAGATTACAAAAAGAAAGTGGAAGAAATCGAGCAAGCCATAGAACAAATAAAAGATAGTTGCCAAAACGTGGGTGTGAAAAATTTAACTGTTAATATTACCGATAAGCCAGACAGTTCAAAACCAACAACGATCACACGATCCACACCAAACGCAAATGAATCAATCAACAATGTATTGTCCAATGACGCCATATTAAGACAAATAGAGATTACAAAACCGTTTTCAGGAGAATTTCTAGAATTCCGTGTATTTTTTGAGAATTTAGTATCATTATTGGACATTTGCGTATTAAAACCACAGCGCAAAATTGATATTATTAAAGAGAAACTGGATGAAGAAAGTGAACCACGGATCAGAGAAATATATGTGACGACCGTACGTCGTGATGATCCTTAGAAAATGAGCGCTAAAAAGTGACAACACCAGTTTTGAGGACCTGTTTTTTGGCAGTTGTAAAACGTGGCCTTTCACTAGCTCACTGACTTTAGTCTTAAGTGAAAATAAGCCATTATTTTCCAGACCTGGACATAGAAAAATTTGATTGGATTCGTAACCCATTCAAAATAACTGACACCTCTGCGTATGATCTTACATTGAATGAAGAGGAAGAGCTTATTTCTCTGTATAGTAATCGTGATCTAATTTTAAAACAATCGGAAGAATCAATTAATTCATTCTGGTGTAACATCAAATGCGATTTTCCAATGATATAAAAAAACACTAAAGGTATTATTACAATTTTCAACATCATATCCTTGTGAATATGGATTTTCAGAATTAGCCACAATGAAGAATCGGATCTGTTTGACTAATGAAATGCCGATCACATGTAAAGCATATCCATGCTCAATAGAGGACCAGAAGATTATAGATTGTGAAATTGAGAGATTATTAAGTATGGACGTCATAGAAACATCAATAATATCACCATTCTGTTTTCAGCAAAAACGACCTGATAGGCAATATGGCGTAATTCTGCAACACGACAATGCCTGTCCTTACATTGCCATTATGACCAAGGAGGCGATTAAAACGTTCGGATGGGAAGTGCTGTGTGATGATACCGTCCGAGAAGCGTCGTCATGTCGTGAGAACAAAAATTGAAATTGTTAATTTGAAAAATTTTAATTGCACCGTGGCCAAAGAAGAGATATTTCCGATAATTATTTGACCATGTGTGCCTTGCTATTCAAAGAGTTGATAGCATATGTATATAATACCTTATTTCTATATTTCATTTTTATTGCTTTCTCATTTAACCTTACAGCCTTTTCTTGTTTTTAATTATTCACATTCCTTTGTTCTTTGACCTTCACCGCTTTTCTTCAAATTCCTTAATTAAATTGTTATTTCCAACTTTCACTAACCAAAATTCATTTCTAAATCCTTTCTGTCGCCACTTTCAATTTCATTTAGTATTTTACTAATCATATTCAAATTTCCAAATTCTTTAAGTATAGACTAACCTTTTGAATGTTCCGACTATGTCGCGACAATTTCCATTCCTTTTTTCTAACCCTTTATTTCAACTAAATTTTCTCTTTCCATTTTAAATTTTGTACACAAAAAACCACCAGAAAAAATTGACAAACATATAAATATTTTTAGAATCTTCATTTTAAGATATCTTCAAGATCATTTTTGCTTAACATTCATATTGTTCATATCATGCCAAAAATCAATAAAATTACTTTGAAATAAGTTCTCTAAATTCGCAAATAAAAATTTTCGTATCCCAACAATCACAGATAAAGCAACACGCAAACAAACACTGACAGAAAAAAACAACACATCCCTACAAACCCCCTCTTCATTTCCTCACAGGATGCCGACACACAGAAGACATCAGAAACAAATATTTCGCACAAACACACACACCACACACACTAATTGACACCGAACACAAATACCATAAATTCACTCTTTTATGCAAACACATTATCACACACATATACACAAATAATTGAATTCAACTATTAACTCAATCATTATTATCATTGCTCTCAGCCTTAAGCACGGTACAATAGTCTTAGGACTTAGTACTATCTGTAAATAAATAAATAAATAAATAAAACATCCCTACAAACATATCTAACATCAACAAACGAGACCTTTTCAATCATTGATACAAGACGCAACACTACCAAGATATTTTAAAAACGACTTTTACACCAATCAAATCATCACAAACACCGGACACTTCAACAGTTACCTACACAAACTAAACATATCACCTACACCTTCATGCTATTGTACAGAACAACCAATACAAACATCTCTACACTTACTTAACTGTCCCCTTATTCCCCCTCCCAACCAACCATCCTTCGACCCCAACATCCCCCTACTCTCAGGAAAATAAAAAAAAAAGAAAAAGCATAGAAAATAGTTAGCGAAACTTTCGATTGTTTTTTGTATTGAAATAGTTACAACGATGGAAGCATTGTGAAAGGCGTTTATTAACGACCAAAATCACGTGAGGACAGCGATAGAGATCGACACCATCGATAACATCAAAATTTTTTTCAGCTCGGTTTTTGGGGGGTTTTAGGGCTTTAATTAATTAGGCCTTAATTTTAATTGGTTTTCAATCAATTTTATTCGAATCGAAATAATGAAATTATAAATTGATTATAATCGCAAAATATTCATAAATATATTGATAATTATCGCTGTATTTTAACCAACATCGCTTGATTGAAGCTGACATGCGATTTAAATAGGAATTTAGGATGATTATATGCATTTGATTTGAAGAATATTAGTGTCCATTGTCCATATTTTACGCTTTCATTCATAAGAATCATGGATTCATCCAATTCGTATGGTTAATCATTTAAAAGTCCTTCATATCTCCGATTGAAGAATTAAAAAGTTCAATTCGCTTGCCCAATTGATATTGAATAATAATTTGCTAAATTTAATCGGCATATTCGCCAACAACTTCTTTTCAAAGAAATAACCAATAATTAGTCTTAAATTAAAATTGATAATATTGATTACCATTGACCCAAAGAACTTGTATGTTCAATATGCCTATTCAAGATGAAAAATTTGGAAAAATTAGCTTAATTCAATGATCAGAAAAGTGTTATACTTGCTTTTTGCTTGCTAAAACAATACTATCAATTCTCATGAATCTTCAGTTGATGAATCATCCATGAAAGAATCCATCTTTATTTCGTATAATTCTTTAAAAAAATTCAGGAATGATCAAAAATTCTATGAAAAAAATAAAAATGAAAATGATAAATAATTAAAAATATGATTACCTCAATTATTTGCACAAACTTTGATTCAAAGTCAAAGTGATGATCTTAATTTTCTTGACCATCGATTAAAAATTCAAGTGAGGCCTAGAGTTTGAAAAAAGAATAGAAGAATCAAAATCACAAATTAGGACAATAGGAATGGTTACCTGACATTGCATTTTAATAATTTTCATTTCATTTTTGCCTGATTGAGAATTAGAAAATGATTAATAGAACAATTCAATTAAAATCAACTTACTTGAATAATCTGATGATTTCTTCTTAATGATATATGAATGATTAATTAGTGATGTGGGCTAAATCATTGAATAAATTGATAACTATATTCAACTTGAAATTACGATTGATCATGAAATTCTTTGAACAGACTATTGAAGACAAAGATGAACATTGAAATCGATTAAAGATAAAAATCGACAATGGCCAAGTCAAAGCGAAAGTCAAAACCCAATCAATAAATGGCCAGATCAAAATCCTAATCCGAAGAAGAGTCAAAGAAAGTCAATCAGACATAATTCTATTAATAAACAATGTTCATCTTGACTCCAACAATTGTATCAAGAATTTTCGATAATCAAGCAACATTCGAGTTTGAAACAAGTCTTCAATTTTCAATGATGATTTCAGCAAACGTTGTTTTGATGTAAATATGAAATCAGAGATTAAATTCTTGAAATTTGGCTGGAAATCACCTCAAATTATCACCTTCAAAGCAATTCGTTGATTTATCCATAATTTAGATCGACATCTCACATTATTGATATCAAATTTTCAGAAATCTGTGATTGAGTATTTCATGAATAAACTTTAGTCAGATTTTCTTGAATTGAACAAGCTTACATTGGTTTGATTCAATTCTAATTTACTCGAATTAAAATAATCAAAAATTAATCATTGCTTTAATAATCAAATTATTGAAAACTTAACCTGAGTGCATGAACCAATAATAAATTATCTGGTGATATTATTGCATCATTTAGTTGTAGCTCAGTCTTTTCCAATCCAATGAACATTGATCATCTTGATTAAATGATGTGTCAATACAGTTTTTAGTGGATTAAAATTGATGAAAATCCATATTAAAAATTTACTCACAATTTCAATGTAAAATTGATGAAAATCATTTTTACTCATTGTTATGTTTGCTAAAAATATGAACGTTAAAATTTTCTGAGATTTCATCATAATCAATGGCAATTCGATCAAACAAATTCATCGATAATTATTAAATTGGTTGTTTTTTCAAAAAAACACAATCAATTGATGAGTGAAAAAAAGCATTTTTTTCTCGAAGAAATCGAACTTTTTTTTGGCGGCCATTTTCATCGGAAAACTTAACGAGTTTTTCAACGATTTGATTTGAGGCTGCGCCTTGACGCATTTATTTGAATTTTTGTGATACGCGCTTTATGAATCATCTCAATTTTCAAATTTTGAATTTAAGAATTTTTTTAATTTAATTAAACTTAAAAGATTGCATTATTCAAATAGAATTATTATTAAATAAGCACAGAAACTTATATAAAATCAATTATATTTCTTGATCTAAAAAAGAAAAAAAATCTAATCCTAATTCAATTAGATGATGGACAAAAATCAAAAGCAAGATTTAGAATTGGAATTGATGATTTGATTGATTTCGATTAATTATAAGATATTGAATGATAATAAAATGTTTTTGATTAAAAATGAATGTATTTTATAATAAATAATAATGATAACGAATCAATTAATCGAGTGTTTCACACAGATTTCTTGTTGAATCAGTCGGCAATTATTTCAATCTATTTACATTAATTGTTGCAAAATTTTTGTAACAGCGATAGCAATGTAGAAATTTTTCGATAAACTTAATCATATTTATAAAACTTGTGATCTTTCAGACTTCAGGTCAAAACACAATGAGCAGGCATGAAGTGTTGAGTTAGATTTACATATTGATTTTTGCAATTAATAATTGAGATCAAAAAATAGTTGAACTTTTGATGCATATTAACACATGCAAAGTGGTAGAGATGATTTTTCCATTGTCCAACGTTGAATGATCATTCAATTGATATTTGGCCTTCAATTATTCCATCGAATACTGCTAAATTGTCTTGAGGCATGCATATTGTTTATGATTACATGAACAGTGATTTGTTGCGGTTCTCTTATTTGCTGTTACGAAAAGAGATAAGAAAGAATTAAAACAGGTATTTGATATCGTTTATACACTTCCCTTTTTCAAAATGGAATAATGATGATCATTCGCATTGTTTTTCTGTTGTGGAATTAAACAATAATGTTATTAAAAAGTGATCAATTATATTGATTCTTTTATGATGTCGTGGTTTAAAATAAAATATTGACCTTTGTTGATGATATTGATACCTAGATCATCACTGATTTGCCCAATGTCAGAAATTTCTTTTCAAAATCAGTGACGATTTCGTTCATTGTTTCATCATTTTGGGCGATAACCATGATGTCCTCGGCAAATATGATAAAAAACCAGGAGCGTTCATACAAATCTCTTCAAACAATCCATTATTTTGCTGATTTTCATCACCATGAAATTTGTTTCGTATAAAATTTGTCATCATTATCCTTTGCATTAGCCACTGTTTTGACCTGTTTTGGAATTTAAAAAGATTATAATGCGCTCAAAGAATCATAAAAACCTTGACCTCTGTTAGAATCAACAGAATGATTATCACCAAACCCAGTATCTATTCCATTGTTTGATCTTCCGTTACCATCCAGTGTTCGGGAACTCCAAGATGTTATGATAATCCTAAATAAATCATTAATAATCAATACTTTTCATACCTTGATTTCTTGACCATTAAATACGATCATTTTTAGATAGTTTCAGATACTTCGATGATGAAAAAGGATAAAGGAAGGAAAAAGGAAAAAGTCAAAGAAAGGATGAAAAAGGATGGAAAAGTAAAAGATTGGATCAGTATGTGATGATGATGAAAATGGATCAAACAGTTAGGAATTGAGCAAATAAACAATGAAAAAAAAAAAACAGTTGAATTATATTCAGTAATTTGAAAAAAATAGCTTCAGATACTTCGAGTTGATTTGTATCCAGGGTTATCTTCAGATACTTCGAGTTGGTTTGTATCCAGGGTTATCTTCAGATACTTCGAGTTGGTTTGTATCCAGGGTTATCTTCAGATACTTCGAGTTGGTTTGTATCCAGGGTCAGTTAGCTTCAGATCTATTTTGAGTTGTCTTGCATTTTCGGCTTACGTTATTCAAATGGTAAGCGCCATCCATTTTGAATATAAAACTGTTTATATAAAATAATTGATTCAGTTCCACTGAATAATTAGGAGATTTGATGGAAATTTTGGGGATGTTACATCTCTCATCGTTTTCAGTGGTTCGCCATAATATTCCGCTTGCAATAATCTTATTTTCTTTTCTGAAGAACTTTTTAGCCTCCAGAAATTCATCATCTGTATTCGAAAGGGCCCTAGCAATTTGGTGATTCAATGGAAACGGTCGATCACTAGCCAACAATGGTCCATCTAAACCTTCTTCGATATCTTTTCTGTCCGCAAAGAAAGGCATCGATGCCTGATGCCGCTTCAGGATCGATTGCGGAACATTCATATAATTTTTCGATGCCTCAATAAGATCTTTCAGAAAAGCATGCTTTCGCTCATACTTTTCTGTGCTGTATCGCATTAAAGATCCATAAAATGCAGTCATTTCACCGTAATGTGTTATGAAATGCATCTTTGGGAACATGATATCTTCATCGATACAGTTTTGGGCCAGAGATTTAGCAACTGACCCGATTTCTTGCGCATCGCCTGGATTACTAGTGTAAGTCAGGTATATGAATTTTCGAAGATTAAAGTATAGTTCAAATTCCCTATCATGTCGAAGCAAAATTTCGGGGAAAATTTCGATGAGGCGACAAGCGAATTCAAGTTTCTGAAATCCTTTCCCCTTGATCAACATAGTGGAGCCGGAACTGATGGTAATTAGCCCGTTGACTAATTTAAGGCCATCAATTCTTTCTTTCATACTGCCAGAATCGATAAATTTTGATATTTTCTTCAAAACTGCTGGCAAAATCCTAGTCACGATACCTGTAAAAAAAGAATGACATTTAATGTTAGAAAAAGTTTAGAGAAGAATTTTACCTTCGGGAACATCGTGGAACCAGTCAGGAGGGGAAAGTTGATAAACGTTTATACTCAGAGATGCGAAAGCTGAGTTTCTTTTAATTCCGTAGTAACTTTGGAATTTGCTGCTCTTAGTCACAGACTGCAAATCTGAGGCATATTTTTCGTACCCTCTGTTTATTGTTAGGGGTCGAACTTCGATTTCTTTAATATTTTTATAACTTTGCCCGCAGTATCTGCATCTGAATGACCGACCAAATGAACAGCTGAATCCTAACAGTTCAGCGATGGCTAAGTTATCTCCTATGTCATCAAAAATACGAGATTAATTATAGGATTCGAAATGATACATTCAAAATATAACATACCCAGAATATGCGAGAGGCATACCGGTATCTTGGTACCCTTATATTCGACTCCATTTTGAATCAAACTTTTCAAGTCATCTATGAGAGGAGACATCATGTCTTCGTATGTGACTTGAGCCGATTTCCTATCTTGGGACCGCCATATCATCAAAACATAAATGGAACTGAGTTTGGTGGTGGGTATGACATGATTGTCAACATCAAGATACAATGCGTAAATTTTTTGCCTTGCACTCGATGCTCCCAAGGGATTTGCCACACCAAACTCATCGCCGTACACCATAAGCCTCAACTTGTTGTTGAAATCATTTTTATGGATATACGGGGGCAGTTGGTCCCGTTTTTCTTCCAGAATTATTTTCACCAATTGATCTGAGAGAATATATTCCTTGATTAGCGATTTCACCGGAACGTAATAATAACGAAGCCCAGAATTCGAAAATTGATATTCTTTAAATTGGATGTAACCGTTCATTCTTCTGATATATTGCCGTTGATAATATCTTGAAGCGATAAAATTTTCAATATATTTTTTCAAGAGAGGATTTCTTCTTATCAATATTCGGCTCCAGGTTTTCAATAAATTTGCTGTTGAAGAATGCTTTGCCTTATCTACATTTAAGTTATATATTACAGATTCCGCTAATTCGGCAAAATCAGTGTAATCGTCCTCTGATAAATTTTTTTTGACTTTTTCAAAGAATGGAAATGGCGCTGTATAATCGTCATCATCATCGTCTTCGTCTTCTTCATCTTCTACGTAGTCACAAGTAATTGTTATTAAGTCATCCGAATCGTAATCTGTTTCTTCTTCCGAACTTGAAATAGACATAGGTTCGGGTGTCGGCGGTCGAATATCATCTGTGGGCAATGGTGCTGATGATGTTGATGGTAATGGTTCTGATGATGCTTCTTGCGATGATGTTGCTGGTAATGGTTCTGATGATGCTTCTTGCGGTGATGTTGATGGTAATGGTTCTGATGATGCTTCTTGCGGTGATGTTGATGGTAATGGTTCTGATGATTCTTCTTGCGGTGATGTTGCTGGTAATGGTTCTGATGATGCTTCTTGCGGTGATATGTCGATCGATGGATCAATGAAGGCTTCCATATGATTTTTATCGATGTGTCGTAACATACCACTGTCGGTCTTATAAATACGGCCACAGCATGAAATTGATGAAACTATTTTCTGTTGCAAATCTTTGTAATTCTTGTAGATTGGACTTTGCGGATCTAATTTTCTCCTCTTTTGTAGGTTTTTCAAATTACTTTTCAGATCTTCCGATTTCGCTAAATAGTCCTTCAAGTCGTCTTGATGTTTTGGATCAGAATTGGCTAACTCGGTCATTTTTTGCTGAATATATTCAAATTTTTCCATATCGATATTGAATGATTGATAATTTTGGACGGTAACTTCTAACTTTTCAACGAATTCTTTATAAATTTTAATAAGTTCATAAGCGAGTATTCCTTGTTGAATATAGCAACACACAGTGAGCATTTTTGATTTGACTTTTTGGACTTCGTTATTTTCTGTTAATTCAAAAATTAATTGTCAATTATCAAAATAATAACAGTCAAATTATTAATATCTGTGCAAAAATATACTCACTGTTGGTAGCCGACATATTTGATGGATTAGAATTATTCGAAACGGTACAGTGAAATTTATCTGAAAAAAATGAATTAGATTCTGAGGTTCAAGCTATAGATATTAAAATGGAATTAAAATTAATCAAACAGTTAAGAATAAATGAAAAATATAAATGATATTCGGTTAATCAAAAAAAAGTGGAAATATAAATGGAAAAGTTAATATAAATTGAATATTGAGATTGAATAATGATAATGATGGGCGAGAATTTGATAAAAATGAAGATGAAATTTTAAAATGATCGTAACAAAATCGTGAAATTGTTGCAGAGAATAGGTTATTTTCGTATGATTTTCGTTGTTAGACTTCATTCAACAAAAATCGTTATAATTTTATTAAAAATCGTTGCAAAATATAAAATTCAAATTTTAAAAGGAGAGAGATTTAGGGACTTTATTCACAAAGGACGTACACCAATTATTTATTTCAATTACTGATGGGCACAAAAAATAATTAGCAGTTTCAAGAAATAGAATCAAAGCCCATGTTGACCACCGTGACATATCCAATTATGAATATTTTTATCTTATGGTTCTAAGCCTTTAATTGCTTTTGAGATTTTTCTTAAGAAACTTAGAACCTTTCCCAAAACACAAACCGTTCTGAAAAAAATTGTATATATTTATTTTTGAACATTCTTATCTTACGAATTTAATCCGTTAATTGATTTTGAAAATTTTTAGAAGAAAGCTAAACTTTCCTACGATACGAACAACAGAACAACATAAAGTACGCAACACAAAGACCAAGGATCGGCACAAACAACATAATTACTCTCAAACACTAACCAAAAACACATATTTGAACACCACGATCGTCGACACTTAGGTCTCATTATCAAAAAGTCAAAGACAAAGTTAGGATGTCAATTTCAATGACCAAGTGGCCACGACGTGAGAATAAACATTTTTCCTCTATTAATTTAACTTTCCATTTTAAAATGTTTTTCAGATAAAATAAACCATAACTCATAACCCATAAAGTTCAATAAAGTTTTAAAGTCCCAAAGTTTAAAGATTTTAATTCAATATTTGTCGTTTAGCCCTTTCGTTATGCAACAGAAATTGTTAAAAAGAAAATATGAATTTTGAAGAAAAATAGTCAACTGACGACGAAAAGGATTACTGAGCTGGCGACGCGAGGGATTAAATGTGAGAAAAAAATATTTGAGGCCCTTAAGCCCTTAGGTATATTAATGTTTGCGAGTTTCTTTAAGTTTCTGTCGTGTGAAAATTTTGAAAAATAATTTGGAAACATTTTACGGCTCTGATGTCAAAGACCTTTCTGAAATGTTTGCAAGGTCGAGTCCTTGGATCTTCCGATTGCACAGTGATCACATTCGTTTTTAATTATAATATTCTTCATGTATTTTCGTATTCAAATTTCAGTTTATTCAATTATAAAAATTTTATTTAATAATTTTCATCAATTAAAAAAATACAAATTTGTTTCATGCAATCACATTAATAACAATTGGAGATGATTATTTCATTAATCGATCTGGTTCCGAACTCATGGAAATATGGGTCCAATTTTGTGTTGAATGAATAAGGCCTCTAAATGATTTCGGGCATTGAGATTTCATCTAATTTAAAATTATAGAAAAATTATTAGCTTAGATTTCTTTATTACTCATGACTTATTCATTGAAAATTAGGCTCAAAATTTTACTCAAAATCCGACCAAGTTTCCCAAATTTATCATCATTTGTTGGTTAGCATTGAGAAATGCGTAATTTGACAATTATTTCTCAATTTATTGGCTCAACAATCCTACTAAATGACAAATTTGATATTTGTTGCCCTGAAAATCAAGCGAATTCAATAAACTTCATTATTATCAATTTTTCAAAAATTTTTACAAGTCCAAATCATCAGCTGTGAACGATTGTGAAATTTTTATACATTGAAATAACCAAACATGTATATATGTTTTTTAGCGGAGGAGGAGCAGAAATTTGCCTATGCTTCTACCACATGAAAATCTGATGGATTTTCCTGAGAGTACATGAATACATTAACAACAGACAACATTTCAACACACTAAAACACATCTCACAACATATAATACAAAACAAACATATATACCATTGTACACATAATAACACTTTTAAATAATTTACTGACACAAACACTAACACAAATTTATTTTAATTATAATTCTTATTTTAATTTTTATCTTATTGTATTTTATTAATTTTGACTCATGTGGTCGGAACATAGTCCCGCATTAGAGGACTCGAACCGACTTATTTTTGTAAATAAAATTTCTTCTTCTCACTGACTTTAGTCTTAAGTGAAAATAAGCCTTTATTTTCAAGACCTGGACATAGAACATGGATTCGTAACCCATTCAAAATAACTGACACCTCTGCTTATGATTTCAAATGATCGATATTCTGGTTGATCAAATCCATGTATTTTCCTACTTTTTCCAATTCATCAGCTGGGATGTCCTCAGCATCATAAATATATATTAAGTCGTCGTGCAATTTCTGGAGTTCACTTTTCAATTCATACGCTTTCATAAGATTTTCATTCGCTTTCGATGCCAACGATATCCGGATTCTCACTGATTTCAATTTTTTTGCCAGTTCAGTTGCTTCGACCTGCTTCTCATCAGACATTTTTGGATTCGTTAATAACAATGGACAATCGTTTGACGTAATAATTTTTGATCATTGATGTTTCAATGTAATGATAATATAGGTTGGATGTTCGGTCGGAATGGAAAATCAACAAACAACAAACAATTAACACTTAACAAACAAATTTTATTATCAAAAAATTGTTGAAACATCAATGGTGTTCTCAGCAATAATGAAAAATAAGTTTTTTAAACGAACAAAGAAAAAAATGTGTTTTTACATTTTTGCACCGTTCAAAAAGAACGTGGATAAACATATGATTTTTCATTACATACATTGAATGAAGAGGAAGAGCTTATTTCTCTGTATAGTAATCGTGATCTAATTTTAAAACAATCGGAAGAATCAATTAATTCATTCTGGTGTAACATCAAATGCGATTTTCCAATGATATCAAAAAAAAAAAAAAAAAAACACTAAAGGTATTATTACAATTTTCAACATCACATCTGTGTGAATATGAATTTTCAGAATTAGCCACAATCAAGAATCGGATCTGTTTGACTAATGAAATGCCGATCACGTGTAAAGCATATCCATGCTCAATAGAGGACCAGAAGATTATAGATTGTGAAATTGAGAGATTATTAAGTATGGACGCCATAGAAACATCAATAATATCACCATTCTGTTTTCAGCAAAAACGACCTGATAGGCAATATGGCGTGATTCTGCAACACGACAATGCCCGTCCTCACATTGCCATTATGACCAAGGAGGCGATTAAAACGTTCGGTTGGGAAGTGCTGCCACATCCACCCTACTCTCCAGACTTAGCGTCATCGGATTTCCATCTCTTCCGATCTCTTTCAAACGCTTTGCGCGGCGTTTCGTTCAATAATGACGTCGAATTACGGCGGTGGTTAGAGGAATTTTTCGAATCGAGGCCGGACGATTTTTACCGAAGAGGAATCGAAAAACTTGTTGAACGTTGGGAGCAAGTCATAGCGAACAACGGAGAATACATTGTTGATTAAAATAGAACTTATTTTATGTTTAAAAATAAAGTAAAAAAAAAATTCAAAAACCGGTACGGACTTATGGGACAACCCAATAGAATATTAAACCAAGTTAGTGAAACCGAGCATTACCCAATGCCGAAATTTTCAGACAAAGGAAAAAGATTGATCCATTCAAAAGTATTCTCTAAACTGGACATAAGCCAAGGATATTACCACATGGAGATAAACCAAGCAGACAGATACAAGACGAATTTTGTCACAAAATTTGATCAACGTCAATAGAAACCGCTTACATTTGGCTTAAAGAACGCCGGGGACTTATTTTGGAGGGGAGATGTCAAGTAAAAATAATAAAAATTTATTATCACACACAAAATACATAACAGCATTGAAACATGTACACAAAACTGTTTACAAGAACTCATAATTTATGAATGACACATTGATTACAATAACGCTATAAAGTTAATCATTGATACCATAGTCATATGACTTCGCATCTTCATCTTTCTCGTATGACCAATGAGTTTTGGTAGTCATTGATCATACACTTAATAATGACTTGTAAATATTTCAAACAATGATTGTACATACTCAAAAGTCAAATTTTTTAAAAATTTTTTCCTGTGTATAAGCTTTGATTTTTCTTCAATAAAATAGCAATCACTTCTTAAACTTCAAATCGTAGCCAGCAACAATTATTATTATATGTGTTAGTACACGCGTCAATATAACAACAACCTACAAATGAATGTAAAAACAAATCAATTTATTTTTATCAATAAGTTTTTCATATTTTTTTTTTATTGTTAACACAACAACATGATTCTCCTATTCTATGAATAAATGTATTTTTTTTTATTCTAAGATTTATTGTTATTATTTTTGAATAATTCGTAGAATTTTGTTGATAAATAAATGAACAATAATATTCCGTAATATCGAATCGAATTTGGTGAATATCAGTAAGAATGATATACACGGAAAATATCCTAGTCCTTTTCTCCTCCGCAATCGCCCTGGTATAATGGCATATGGTGGAACATATGAAACGGACCGTAAAAAGATGCTTGAACGTTTACGAAAACAAATTTAAATCCTACATAGAGGCTAGAAATGTTTTGTTGCAAATCGAGGCAGTCGTTACTAATCGCCCAATAATCGAAGATGATAATGATAATTACATTACTCCTTTTGAATCGTGTTTTTTTTTTTAAATGTATCCGTTATTCGTAGAAAATGACCATCTTGATTTAAACAAATACTGGCAACGACAGTCCAAACTGCGATCGTTATTTGAAAAATATTGGAAGTCTCCCGTAATAGAACATTATATCAAACCAAATGCTAAAACAATTGAAGAATGATTGTATGAAAGTAGAAAGTTCGTATGATCAGATTATCGAACAATTTGAACAATTATGAAATTCAAACAATTTTAAAACTTCGAAAATATCAAAAATTTGTGTTTTTCAATAAAAATTACAATCAAAGCGTTATCGTCGTGTATGTTTGAATTAGTTCTTTTCATTATATAACACCTAATTTTTTTTTTTACAAACCTCTATGCCTTATTATAATAGAGGTACAACAAACAAAACAATAAACAAATACAAATAAACAAAAAACAAATCATTACAAACCTTAATAAATAAATAATACAAAAAACCAATCTAAATTACAAATTTACAAAGATTCGCCTCATGAATTCTTGTAATGCATCAAGATTGAATTGATCGATCCGAACGTTGTACACCGATTGCCAGCCTAGACCAACCCTATGGCGATCCAGAGCGAACCTTGGACATTCCCCCAGTAAATGGAACACCGTCTGCAAAGGATGTCCGCAGAAACACTCCGGCGAATTCGTCAAACCAAATCGATACAGATAAAAATTGAACTTTCCGAGCTCGGTAAGGAATTGAGTTTTGATGAAACATGTAACGAAATTTATCATCAAGCGGTCATAGATAGATGGAAAGAATTTTTTTGTGACGAATGCTGTTGAACTAGTATTCCAACGCATATTCCATTTGTAAAACGAGATATTTTTCAATATTGACTTAGCGAATGACAATGGACTATAATTGTACGAAATAAAATCAGCCGTTGTGGCCAATTTCGCCATTTGGTCAGCCAATTCGTTACCAGTAATTCCGGTGTGTGCTGAAACCCATTTAAAGCATACATGACCGAATTCAATCAAGGTCCGAATTTCATGTAGTAACTTATCGCCATTGTGAAAAGAAGCACAAGCTTGCAAGGCAGAAATATTCTATAAAGTGTTCTCTATAACACCTAATATGATTAATTTCAAGGAAGTTTCTCAAAAATTTTTTTCGCGTTCAAACGGGAAACTTTTCAGGTTTTTTTCTAAACCTATTTAGATGAATTTCAGGGAAGTTTCTTCAATTTTTTTCGCAGCGAAATGGGAAACTTTTTAGGGAATTTTTGAAAATTTTTCCGAAGGATTCCAGAGAATTTTCTCAAAATTTTTTACCACCAAAATGAGAAACTTTTCAGGAAATTTCATAATTTAAATTTTTAGGAAGTTTTCTCCATGCATTTTCTATGAAACTTTTAAGGGAATTTTAAACACTGATCTAAATGAATTTCAGGAAAGTTTCTCAAAATTTTTTTTCTTGTCACATTGAGAAACTTTTAAGGAAATTTCATAGTCATTTCATTTCTAGGAAGTTTTTTCCATTGATTTTCTATGGCGGTGTTTTCTCCATGGATTTTCTATGGGATTTTTTCGACTGATTTTTTTCTTCATTTTTCATATGCATAGATTTTACACAAATGATTGCAGTGTGTTTGTATTGAGATGGGATTGTATGTGTTCTGCATATAAATCAATCATTTATAATGATTATATTACAACTCTTAGTATTGAGTGAATATGTGCATGTTATGATAAGCATGAAAACTTGCAGCGCGCATGTTTGATTTCAGTGAGAGTTGATATCCTTGAACAGAGCTAAATATATGATTGTTGTTACTGTTGCTTGTGCTTGTGCCTGCATTCAACTATAATAGTAAACTATATGATATCTAATTTAGCTTGAAGTCTCTCAAAATGATTGATTATAGTTACTGTGGCAATAATCTTCGGCTTTCTATGAGTTTAACCACTATTTTGGTGATAATTTCATTAAATTTGTAACTAAATCATAGACTACTGGCTTGAAGCCGATGATTCGCAATGATCACCTATGAGGATCGTATTCACCCCAAAATTTTTGTCGAAGTTTGCTACATTTGTGGCAAGATCGACTTGTAAGTCGAAAAAAAAGTCGCTTACATGCCAGCAAATTTCAATGCTGATTGTCTGTGGCAATCAGCATTAAATTTGTTTGCATGTTCGGCTTTCGGTTGAGCGATTTACCAATTTATTTTCGCTCGCCGATGATTGCAGTAGTAACCTTCTCCTTCGGAGTGGTGAAATCGCGATTATCTTGCTCGAAAAAATTGGCAAACGCGTTTCGACGTGTTTGGCTTGGATGAGAAGTTTCGGCTTCTCGTTCAAGTACCTAAGCGTATGAAGTTTGCTTGATGCAGATTTCGTATCAGTGCTATGCATTTCTGGCTTATAGTATCGGTTCACCCCGAAATTATAGTCAGAGATGCATGCGTAAGCTGACGATTCCTGTCAACTTGGTATTGCTCGATAGCCGAATGCCGATTCATGGATACGTGGTGGTTGTGGATGGATCCAGAACTTGGCTTGTTTTCGCTTGTCGTGCTTAAATGTGCGGCTTGAACGGCGGAACAGCCAATCGTTTATTGCTACAAGCTGAAGAAGATGGACGATGGAGCCTGTTATCGTTAAGATTTGGCTTTAGATCGTACTCAGTACGATCATCATAATGGACATGATCGATAGTAAGACTAGCTTTCCACCTAAGCAGTGATGTGTGATGCAGTCGTCATGTCCAAATGTTGCATCGATTC